>JAVJAQ010003441.1:174578-358915 GCA_032362365.1 Zygogramma bicolorata | reverse complement strand
TTCTCGAGAAAATTCATTTGAGAGGATAGTACTAGTTGTGACGGGTCAATAACAGTTTCTTATCTGTAGGAAATTAATTAATTAACCCTCTGTTAGTCGCGCATGGGACTGGCAGTCCCATGATTTACAATTTTCTCAATTATATTAAAACTATTATAGCTACAGCGTCGTAACTTTATGACATCTCACAGTAAACTTCTAGAAGCCAGTTGCCTGAGTTTCATGCGAAGGGATAGTTTTATTTTTTAGAAAATTTGCAAAGAGTGCGTCAGGTACCTGTTTTGGGACTGATAGTCCCAGCGCGACTGCCTACGACTCATTTTTGTTGCGTACATTGAACAAGCGTCTCAGTACCGTATTTGTAGGCTTCGTTGTTTGTAGGTTATCTTTTCTTGTTCATTTGTTTCCGTGCCGTGTATTTTTGAAACATAGTGCATAATTATGGACACAAAGCGTTATAATTTTGATAACCCCGCTGACGTGGAAGAATTGAATCGTTTAGCTTTCAACCTGGGACGAGCCGAAGAGCGGTCAAGAGAAAACGTTGCGAACCTTGTTATAACGAATCTAAAAAGGACGCCAGAACAACCTATACATGTCAAAAGTGTGATACCTATATATGTTTGAAAAAACATGTCCAAGTAATATGTAAAAATTGCTTAGAAAATATAACTGAAGAGGAAACAGCTGGTGAATCTGAATAAATCAACCTACAATAAAATCGGATTGATGCCATTCATTACCTACTTGCTTTTCTATTCCCTAAATATTTTCACGTCGTATCCACAAATACTACTATAGGTATAAGAGGTATAAATATGAAAATTATTTCATAAACAATAAAAACACTAGTTATAAAACACAATAAAATTATAATGAAATTCCAAATGCAATTTAACTCGCTTTAGTAATAAACTAATTTACCAAAAACATTTCAAGCCAAAATAATTCATATGACCAAGAATGAGGCTGCGTTGTTGATATGGGACTGGCAGTCCCAGCGCGACTAACGACGTTACATATGGTGGCGCGCCTAACGGAAGGTTAAGGAATAATATTGAATTCAATACAAGTGTAAAAAAGGTTTGTTTCTTATATACTCAGAAAAGTTGCTGCGATATTATAGACAGTTCTTTTGAAGTCGATACCCCCAGATATCACGCCTGTCGATAGTCCTATTCCTGGAATAACTTTTCACCAACAAAATATAATAAATATTTTTGCGAACCTGAATAAAAACAAGGCTTGTAGATATGATGGAATCCCAGCAATTGTTCTTAAATTCTCTTACGAATTAAACAGCTGAACTTTAGAATTCCTCACCGAGGGAGGTTTTTCCTGTGCTTTATGAAATTCAAAAACTTAAAGTTAATCCGTATCTCCTGTCCCTTGATTAACGCCGTGCTCTTTGAACATTACATGGCTTTCCTTTCGTGTAAATCTGTATATTAAAAAAAAAATATTATTTTCAACCAAATTTTCAATTCCACAGGAGTTCTCTCAGAGAACCGCTCGTTGAGAGCTCGTTAAATATTACTCCTCACGACGTGATCCTTTTCTAATCGAAACTGTCGATGTTTACCGAATTGATAATAGAATTTTCACTGTGGACTACTGCTATGAGATACTTCACGTGTGACATTCCATGGTTTTTACAGACTGACAATTCTAAATGAACATCTTCAGTTATTCGGGAATCTTTGTAGAATTGAGTTTCGAATTATTCATAGAAAATTTCCTGATGTAATTCGGTTTCCATCATTTTATGACGATCGAGAGGACTTTGAGTTTGATTTTGGGTGCATATGTATTCAGTATTCTGTTTTTCGCCGCATGTTCCGAAAACCACCAACAGTGCTAGGTATCACAAGTTGTAAGTTGAGACCTCGTCAGTCCTCATTATGCACCAGTTTTGACTTTTGAAGGTCGACTTCTGTAGGGGATGTCAGCTTGTTTAAGGAAAAGCTAACTGAAACAATTTCACAAAATAGATAAAAATCTATCCTTTGGAAAACGAAAACGTTCTTGAAACTTTGACCTTACTTAATCTGTTTTCGTTATCAGCCCAAGAGCCCACAACGGCCAGACATTCGTTATTTTATAAAACTGAAATTTTTTCAGTATTAAGTATTCAGTTACGTATTGCTAGCATTTGCCTGGAAAGAAATTTTGCATTCCTATGTTATTCCGGTGATGTTAATTTAAATGATGCGATAATAAACGTATTTGATTCCTTTCAGTACTTTCAATCTAGCCATATACACCCTTATGGTCTGTTCACGTTCTCTTGGAACCTGGTTCAGGATGAATTCAAAGCAGTTAGGCAGTTGTATTGTAAGTTCCCCGCGATTTCACTTGCAGTAGTAGTTAGGTACTTGGTCTGAATTCGTCATTCATTGAGTAAGAGAACAGGCCTATTGAGGCAAGTTTTGGCAGTGTGAGCTTGAAATTTTGGAGGGATCACACTTTTAAATTTTGGTAGATGAGCAACATGCAACAGTCTTGTTGGATGAACAACTTTCGAATAATGGTGGATGAGCATTTTTCAAATTTTGGTGGATGAACCTCCAATTTGCAAAACCCAAGAAATTTAACGTTATGACATTTGCTGTAAAGTAGTGTAAGGGTTTTTCCAATCGAATTGAGGCATGAGATCCTAGGATTCACTTATATATTGCGACATAAAGTACTGGGTGGACTATATGCTGTCGAAAGCATATAGTGTTAACATACTGGTAACTAGTGGTAACTAACTCACTCAACAACAGCAACAGTAGCAATAAATTGGTGAAAAGAAACAAAACAGATGAAAACGAGTAATAGGACAGGAAGAAAACTTATTAGATTATTTGGTATATTGATTTGGAGTTATCGGAACTTACAAACGAATTCAAATTTCAAATACTTCAAATCGAAGTATCAAACTTCGTACTTGTCTGTGCAAGAGCCCGTTACAGCCAATCCTACGTTATTTCATAAAAGCTGAAAGTTTCTCTGCGCCTGTCCCCAACATAGGTAAGAACAATCAGCGACTATGGAGTTTGGATCTTGGTTACTTGGCTAGGTTACAGGTAGCGGAGGTGTGGAAAATAGTATCACAAATTCGTTGAAATTCAAATCTTAGTTTTTTATTTCCTCCGGTACTATATCAGAAATCACATTGCCGAACACTCACTGCAGTTACAACCCCTTTCAGACCTCCCTAAACTTTAATTAATTATAATTATAATGACGTTTGAAATCATTTGAACCGCTTTTGTAACGCTATCTTCTCTACATTGTTAATATTTCTGTTGAGAATGTAAGAGAAAGTTATCTCCACTGGAGGATAAAGTAAGTGCAGTTAGTTCAACTGAAATATTAACAGAAAGCTTATGAAGCTTCAAGGCAGTGTTGACAATAGAAGTTCATAAGGAAATGAAAATTTGAGCTTCAAAATACTCATAGAAATATAAATAATCTACGATATTGATAAAATATTTTATTTCTGTTTCTGAATTCATTGCCATCTTATTTTATGTATGACACCCTGCTTCCACTATGCAACTTGTTGCTGCAACTGGGGAAAGTTGGGTGTATTAATGCAAATTTTTCAAGTTGCATGAATCATATTGGTGCGATAAGTTGCGACTTCCTTATTCATATGGTGAATTCGTAGCAGCGAAACAACAATATATGAAGGCATCATTGTGTACAATTGTAATTTCAAATTTTTCAATAATTTTTTAAAACTGAAGGAATAAGGAAAAGTAGTAGGGTGCACTTTTCCCAATCACAAAAATTAAAAATGAATGAAATCATATATCAGTTGTCATGGAATACAGTTCTCATGTGTGGAGTTCGGCACCAAAACATTCATTGAGGCTTCTCCATTCTATTCAGAGAAAGGCAATTCGTCTTGTTGGTGATTCTTCGCTCACAGACTCGCTCACTTCATTGGAACATCGTAGAAGGGTCGGAGATTTGTCTCTCTTCTATAGATACTTCCACGGCCGATGCTCTTCCGAATTGTTATCAATCGTTCCCCCCTTGGCAATATCTACACGGATGACTCGACGAGTACAGAATTCTCACCCCTTTGTTGTGAGTTTAGAAACCTGTCGAACCTCTCTTGCTCAGGGATCTTTTTTCAATAGAACAGCTGAGCTTTGGAACTCCTCGCCAAAGGAGGTTCTTCTTGAGGCTCACAAACTTCAGAAATTCAAAGTAAATGTTAATTCGTATATCCTGTCCCTTGATTCACGCGGTGTTCTTTGAACATTACAGGGCTTCCCTTTCGTGTGAATCTGCATATATAAAAAAAAATTGATACTAATGAGGAATTCACTCGTAACCTGCGGCCTAATTTGAACTGCAGTTTTGGAAAATAACATTTGCATTGTCATTTACCGTCAAAAAATGGAAACTCTTGTTTCGATTTCTCAGATCGAAAAGATTTGTCTAGACAAAAGCATTGTTTATAGAGATATAGTGTAAAAAGGATTTGAAGCATTTTTCTAACGCCATCTACAGTATAATGTCGATATTTTCCTTGACTTAAAAATGCATGATAAAGTTTCGAACTCTGAAGGAAAAAAATGGTTCTCTCTGTCACTTTGACTGAAATCAGAATTTCTATGTTCGAAATGATTGCATTCACAAATCCAATGCCAGACAGCTGTTTCGACCTACCAGGTCTCATCAGTGACACTTGGCTGGACTGTGAACACAAACATTTCGAAACAATCTACTCCTTACGAAGTAAATCTCTGAAACTGGTGCAGATGGTGTAAACCTCCAAGAGGCAACGCCATCTGCTGGGAGACGACCAAAGTCTCAAACTCTCACTGTCCAAGACAGAGGAGACCTCTTACAGCGGCTATTTGTTGCGACTTCGTCGTACGATGGCCCGCTGTAAGAGGTCTCCTCTGTCTTGGACAGTGAGAGTTTGAGACTTTGGTCGTCTCCCAGCAGATGGCGTTGCCTCTTGGAAGTTTACACCATCTGCACCAGTTTTTTGACTGAAATGTTGAAAGAAAGATAATGAAGCTTCGAAATCGAGTTGCCGATAGAAGTTTATGAAGGTAACGAAATTTCAGGCGTTAAAATAATCTTCAAGACGTGATGGATCTACGACATTGCCAAAAAAATCCACTTTTGTTTTCGAATTCATTGCTATCTTCTGGTATTATGTATGAGTAATAAAGAAAATGTGTGATTCAGGCTACGACGTCCGTTACGTAAATGAAAGAATTTACATAACTTGGAAACATTGTTTATAGAAATATAGTTGGTCAATGCCTGTGTAAAAAGGATAAGAAGTATTTTTGTAACGCCATCTACAGTATAATGTCAATATTTCCGTTTACTTGACGAAGCAAGACAAAGTTTCCTACTCTGAAGAAAAAAAAAGAACAGAGTTCTGTCAGTTAGTAACAAAAATGAAAGAAAAGGCATGGCTTGGAAACGAACTCACTAGTGCCATCTACCCTTAGTATTTATCCCTTCAAATGATATTCCCATAAGGTTGACTAACCATATCTCTAAAACTACATTTCTTTGGGCTTGAAGGCCGTCTTTCTTTGGAATTTCTTCCTAAAGTTTCGCTAGCGCGAGTGACCAGCTTCTTCAGAGGCTTACTCATTTCTGATAACTAAACGTTTCGATTTCTCAAGGCGTATTTATATTGATGCAGGTAGTCTGGAGTGTTAATTACTTCTGTCGGGTTCGGAGAATAATCATCATTATTAGTTGCCGCACTACCTGCCGTGATTTCATTAGTTATTCTTGATTTCCTCAGAATGGGATTCCAAATTCTGTTGAGACTCAACGCTTTTTTTTTCTGTTGAAATTGTCCGTATGTTTTCGGATCTCTATCGCCTCCCGTACCAGTGGGCTATGCAGAGCCGGCCTTAAGGGTGTCCAAGCGGGGCGCCGGCCCCGGGCCTCGCGCCTTTAGAGGCCTCGCGCTACCGAAGGTTTCGTTAATAAAATCATACTGAATACAATTTTAAAAAAACTTTTACACGTTATAAATTTTCTGCTACTACTGAAATTCTGATAATGCATATAGGGTACTATTAACAATTCCTGTTACAGTTGCTAGTGCGGAAAGGTCATTTTCTCGTCTGAAATTAATCAAGACTTACTTACGCACATCCATGTCTCAAGATCGTTTAAGTTCATTAGCGACATTATCGATAGAGTCTGATATAAGTGCGAGGCTGGAGTTTGATACCATTATAGATGAATTTTCGAAAATGAAAGCTAGGCGGGTGATTTTTTCATAAGATCTCATGAGTCTCACATCTACGTTTCATGTTTCATTTTCACTCAGTGAAAGAATTCAAATTATTATTTTATTATGAGTTTTGTTTTGATGTTTCGTTTGAATATTCAGAGTTTTATTTTCGTTTTCGTTATTGATAGGTATATTACGTAATATACTATATATTGTTTTGTTTAGATTTTGTTACATCTTTCATATTATTTCATCTAGTATTAGTTATTATATCATCAAAACATTCAAGAGTGTTTTTCCCGCCAAATAAATTATTGATTTAAATTATGTATTTTATATTTTGAACATATATTTAGTAGTCATGCCATTCGAGAGGTAGTAAGGGGAAGGTGAATAAATGAGAACATTGAGTAAGCATTTCTTCAAAGGATAAAAATATAAATTTATTAATAAATAAAATATATGAGGGCCTCGCAAAACAAGTTGGCCCCAGGCCTCGCGCTCACTAAGGCCGGCTCTGGGGCTATGGTAACCCTGGTTGAGGGCAATCAGTTTAGCAGACTGGTCACCCTCACTCAGTACGTGTTCCAAAAACATACGGACAAATTCAATAGAAAGGAAGAAACTTTGAGTCTAAACAGTATTTGGAATCCCATTTTGAGGAAATCAAGAATAACTAATGAAATCACGGCAGGTAGTGCGGCAACTAATAATGATGATTATTCCCCGAACCCGACAGAAGTAATTGACACTCCAGACTACCTGCATCAATATAAATACGCCTTAAGAAATCGAAACGTTCAGTCATCGGAAATGAGTAAGGCTCTGAAGAAGCTGGCCACTCGCGCCAGCGAAACGTTAGGAAGAAATTCCAATGAACGACGGCCTTCAAGCCTGAAGAAAAGTAGTTATACTAATAACCTCGGCCGCGAAAACCTTAATCATTTTGTTATATCCCTAAAAACAATTACGAAAGCATGTCAGTTAACGCACTAAAATTTTCAATCATCTCGGTGCTGTAGATGCATTTCGAATGAGGAAACAAGCAGAAACAATCCATGCACGTACCGCAGCATCGTAAAGCCGTTGGTCGCTTTTATCGCTGCTGGGAAAGATGCGAGCATGAGCTCGTAAAAGATAATTGATTTTCTCGTTTACGGCTTTCTGATGGCCGTGATGGCAACGGACAATTAAAAATTAACGCTTCGCGCTCGCCGCTACCATCCTGCATATATCACAGATGGCGCGGCGGTATCACGGGTTAATTTTTCATCAGGCACGGATGGCTGTTGGCAAGCGTGACGGGGTAGCCCTTCATTTATTCATTCAGTCACATTCGGAATATGAAGACGCATTTCCTATAGGACTGATAATCACATGAGTTCGCCTTTAAAAAACAATAAAGATGCAACTTTATAGTCAGATGAGTCAGAGCAGTATATACGATGTCGTGTGGATCATGCCATTCACTTAGGTCAAACCGGAAGAATATTCCAAACACGAGTGAAGGAACATAGGAAGCTTTCTGAGAATGGAAAAGTAAATTCAACTTTCGCAATGCAACTACTTACAGATGGGTATAGGTTTGGAATCCTTCATTGCTACGAGACATTTTTGAAACTCAATCTGTGAAGTAACATTATCATCATGGAAACGCGCTATTGTCAATAAATCTCTTTCTCTGCTTTCAAGGTAGTTATTACTTTTTTCAAGATGATGATGAAAGTATCACTTCTTTTATTCGGGTTTGAAGGCCGTCGTTTTTTGGAATTTCTTCCTGACGTTTCGCTGGCTCGAGTGGCTAGGTTCTTTAGAGGCTCATTCATCTTGAAATTCACTCCGATGACTGTCAGAATAAAAGTAGTGATACTGAAAACCTCGGCCGCGAAAGCCTTAACTATTTTGTCATGATGATGAAAACTTGCATTAGCGGCATTATGTACGAAATACACTTACTTTGGAGAATGGTGCAATGTAAAAGAATGTAAAAACCACAACAGAAAATGCTCTTCTGTATTACTTAGAAGAGAAATCCATAGTGTTTGAGTTCCCATCATTGTAGAGCCATTATTCTATATTCAAAGCACTTCGAACATTCAGAAAAACATCGATTTACAACGATTTATCTTCAGAAGAAAAAAAAATGGTGAAATTAGTATATGATATGACTAGTGCGGAAAGTGACCAACTATTTTATTTAACAATACGTAAATATCAGATCGTGTATGTGTAATAAACGCTACAATATGAATCCACCTTAACAGCTTCCTGACAGCTGACAGTCCCTAGAGGGGTACTTGTAATTGACTATTGATGAATATTAATTTGATGGCGTCGGCCAGAATCGTTGCTTCAATGTAATGATTTTTGTAATGAATACTTACAATTTATAATAAAACTGTTGAATGGATATTATTATTGTGTGAACTGTGAATACACAACTAGTATATTGAGTTGCCTGAATAATCTCAAGTTATTTTTGTGTCAGTTCATGTTTCAATATTGTTTCTATAAAAAGTGCCCATGAATTTGCAATTACTTTTATGGTAAAATGAGAAAATATCGATAATGAACGGTTTTTTAAAAATGTGACAATAAGGTACTTATAATATAACACTTCTTTTCCTTTGCTTTATTTTTTATGAATAATTGGTTACCTATCAGTCCAGTTTTTTATTGAAAGTTAACAATAGGGAAGAGTAATCAATAATTGCACTTGTAAATCTTAGAGGATTCCCAGGTTTGACGGCGTATTGACAACTGGGCGAAAGTTCAAAATATATATAAAATATAAATTTAACCGTTTATTTATAGAACACTCTGTATTTCGTAAAATGGTAGAATCAATAGAGAAGGTAAGATATTTTCAAGAATTCAATAAATTAAGAAAATAAAGTAATAAATTCATACGTTATGTTCATAATTCCGCAGAAGTTCACTGTTGATGATAGGCTTGTGTAGGTGATGGTTCTAATTCCGACATCGACAGCTGTTTCCATTTTTTTAATTATTTTTTCTTTGTTTTGTTGGTTCTCCTCATTTTCGGAGTTTACTCCTTAGTTTCAGTCCCTTAATACTTTTGTTCGTTAGTTTTATCGATAAATTATTTAAAAATGACTTGTTATTTGAGGAAGGAGGAAAAATCATATGTATCGCGTCGGCAGTAAGCTTCATCCTAGAGAGGAAACGTACTATTTTCCTTTCTTGTTTGCAAATGGCTATTTTCTCATTGTCAAAAAGTTGTGTTTCACGCATCCATAATGTTGTAACATATTTTGGTATCTCCTGAAGGGAGAGATGTTCAGATACATAGTACCTTGTATAAATGTTATTGGATAGTGTAGTTGTTGAAATAAAAGATATTCTGACATTGTCAATTTAAAAAATTGTCAATAAAGTTATTTATAAAAATACCTACGAATTTGAGGAAATCCCAAATATAAACACATAACAAAAAAGTATCGGTAAAGGTGTAGAACACGTCAAATCTCAGATTCTGATGAAAATTGCAGGGGAAGTTCAGGGTACCTTGAAATGAATGAAAAACATGAAATTTTGGTGCGGAAACCATAGGAAAACCTCATTTCAATGAAAAATAATGTGCGGAGGGTTCGAAGAAAAACCTTAGATTTACTGTTATATCATCCTTGTACTTACCACTACATTCATGAAATTATATCTACATAATATACTATTCTTGAATAAATATTATGTTTTTGTACATATTTCAGCTCATACAGTTTGCATTCATTGCTGGAATTTAATTACTACAAGTCAAAAAGTTGACATCAACATTCATGAAATTTTAGTCATTTGACAGCTGCATAGAGATGAAAGATAACCGGTACGATGTTGTCACAATTCCAAAATGTTCTATTTTATATTCGAATGGTTACAATTGCAAGTTATTATATGATCCTTTAAAAATCGAAAATGGACATGTTCTGTCTTCTTTTTCTGCGCCACAAACTCTCTCGGACCACACGCGTTTTTATACATGGTAAGTATGTTTTTTTATAAAGATGATTTTTTTTATGAAGATGTTTCTTTGCATTCGGCTGATGCCATTGAAGATTTAGACTTTGGAAGAGGATTGAAGCGACTATTATTGATGCTGTGGAAGCAATTCAATAACATTTTGTTGGGTAAAGGTTCTGTGTTGAGTTAGGTTTGACTTCTTCTTTCACATGTTTGCACATTTTGGATCATAATCAGTTTTATTTTGTTCAATTATATTTAATTTCGATACATTTTCATATACTTATTATATATATAGGTAATATATGAGAAGATAAAATTATATTGGTTGTTGAAAATAATCGAAAACTGTCATAGACGAATATTATGATGCACCACCGCGATTTCTGAAATATTTTGTAGGTGCTGGTTTTTCGATATGGTAAAATATTCAATTCTCAAAAAAAATTCGAAAAATCCTATTAACTATTGAAAATTTTTGATTTGCACCATAATTATATTTGGTCTCATGCTTTATTATTTCTCAATTATCAGACGTTATTCAGGTGATGCTAGGTTAGTTGGGGTTGACTTTCATTTAACTCGATAATCAGATGTTATTCAAGTGATGCTAGGTCAGTTAGTTTTGATTTTGATTTATCTCGATAATCAGACGTGATTCAAATGATGCTAGGTTAGTTTATGTTTTGATGGCAATTCGAATACGACATTGTCCTAATTAACAGTTTGGCAACTTTGCTTTACATCACGTGCGTTATCGGTAAAGTGTCACTATGACAGTCACTGTTGTCAGTGTCAATGGTGAATTTTTCTAAGTAAAAATTTTGATATTTTCAATGGATATTTGGAAAAAACATATGCTCAATTCTGATGTGTTCAATCGAAAAAAGTGTGAGTACTTGTATTCCGTTCGAAATTTCGTGACTAAAGCAACAACACAATGAGATTTTTTTCAACTCAGAAATTACTAGTTTTTTGACTATAATTTCAGTTTTTCACACGAAATAATCGTTTTTCATAGCTTCCGCGCCAAAATTTGTATGTATTTTTCGATTGTAGACCGTTTCTGGCGATTTCCAAAGAAAATACAAAAATTGGAGATTTGACGTATTCTACACCTTTGCCAAAGTATCAACTTCTTCTGGCAGTTGTAGAAAAAAAGAAGTGTGGCGTTGATTGCTGGAAAAATTCCAAGTTTTCCACCTGCAACATCGTTCGAAAGCTCGGAGCCCCCGGAACCCAGTTGGCAGAGACCCTCGAAGGACCGCGAAATCAATAGTTCCCCTCTCAAGAGAAATAATCCCTCAAACATCGACTCCGCCGCCACATCTATAATAGAAAAGATGAAAAAAGCAATCATCGCCAAAGCAGCATCCCGCCTCCTATAAAAAGCATTTATAATGATAAGGATCGCTGGAGCAAACGGAACTCTGGACGCTTGCCAATACCCTTTATTCTTGCGGATGATGGAAAGAAAACGTACAGAGAACTCCTCGATGCGGCTAAACACGACACCATTGTTGGCTGGTATCGAACGCTGAAAATAAAACCGGCTTTTGTTGTATTGTTCTTGCGGGCGAGATTCTGATACGAAAAAGGACCAGCGGCGGATGCCGGGGATCTGTTCGGATTTCGGGAGGGGAGAAATCAACATATGGAGTATTGTATGTATGTATGTCTGGATGCTATCTACGTCAGATGTCTGATGTGTATACTCATAATACGTTTTATATTATTTGTAATCAATTGTAAATCATAAATCGATATTTCAGCATTTCTATTTATTTTCATTTATATTTTGTGGTTGAGCGATATTCATGTATTTTTACATAGTATGACCGCCCGTAGACAATCTCTTAAGCTTAAACGGAATTCCTGTCATATTTATTTATACTCATATTATATATATATATATATATATATATATATATATATATATATATATATATATATATATGTATATGTATATGTATATGTATATGTATATGTATATGTATATGAAGAGCTGTTTTCTCGGGTTTCATTCCGTGTTCTGTGGTTTTGATCCTCTGAAGGATAACTATCACGACGTTTCGGCATAGTCACATTTGGTGATGTCTAGAGTTTCGACCTCCGAACTCGACTAATTAATTCGAGTTCTGCTTTTCAATATATAGGGGTGTTCATTGATGGTATCTTTGATAGGCCTCCTTCCACTTTCTTCGTTGGTCCCACTGCATTTGTCATTATGTCTGGGTTATTACGTGGTAAGGTCCGACCTTGTTCTTGTGGTTTGATCGGCTTGTTTTTGTTTAGTGATCGGATGGATTTCCACGTTCTTGGTAATCTTTGGGCGTCATCTGTCTTGTTCATACTACTCGGTATTTTCTCAATTTCAATAGCCTCTCTGATTGTTCAAGAGTAGAAGTTTTCATCGCTCGCTAGTGTTTTTGTGTTTTCGAATTTGATGTTATGTCCTGTCTTCAATACGTGTTGGAAGATGGAAGATGTGGTGACTTTTCCTTTCACTGATAGCTCATGTTCATCCTTGCATACGTTGATCCGTCTGTTGGTCTGGCCGATGTAGGACTTATTGCAGTCTCGACATGGTACTTCGTAAACTCCCTGGGACTCCAGTGGTATTTGGTCCTTCGGATTACGGAGGATCGATCTTATTGTACATTCTGGTACGAACGAAGTAGCTATGTTGTGTTTGCGGAGAATGCTGCTGATTTTATGTGTGGTTCCTTTTATGTATGGTAGTCTGGTTGTTATGACCGGTATTTCTGGGGTTTTCTGCTGTTTCGGTTTGTTCTTGGAAGCCGTTTTTATAATTCTCTCCGAGTAGTCATTCATTCGTAGAGTTTCCTCGATCGTTTTCCGCTCTTGTTTTTTATGTCCGTTGTCTGCCAACCTGATTGAACGTGTATTTAGTGTTTTTGCCATAGCGTGAATCTGTTTTGGATGGTGATGTGAATTTGTGTTCAGGTATCTGTTGGTATGTGTTGCTTTGCGATATACCGTGTGGCCTAGCGTACCGTCGGGCTTTTTCATGATTGAAATATCGAGAAATGCGAGCTGGTTATCTTCTTCAATTTCTCCGGTGAATTTGATCCGTGGGTGGATTTCATTCAAGTGATTGAAAAACCTTTCGAGTTCCTGATGTCCGTGTGACCACGAGAATGTCATCAACATATCTCAGCGAGAGTTTTGGTTTCACGTCTGACATTGCTATTGCTTTGGTTTCGATCTCTTCCATGAAGAGATTAGGAATAACGGGTGACAGTGGTGAGCCCCCTCAATTTGTCTGTATCGTTGATCGTTATAGATGAAATACGTGTTTTTTATGCAATGTTCAGCTAAGTCAATGATATATTCTTCTGGTTTATATTTCTTTTTGATTACTTCTTGAGCCTCTCTGATGGGTACATCGAAGCTGACAAGGATATCGTTCGGACTAACGGTTTGTGTTTTCAGTACGTCTATGAAATGGTCGGCATTGCGTACGTACGAATCGACCTTTTCCGCATGTGGTTGGAGAACGTGGGCAATGTATCTCGCTAATTGGTGAGTTGGTGACCGAATAGAGCTCACGTTTGATGTAAGTGGTGCACCTTCTTGGATTTTGGGAAGACCATACAGTTTGGGGCACTTAGATGATTTTTCTCTTGGGAGTAGATAGATGTCTTTTGATATCCTCGTTAATGGAAGATTTATTGATGATCGTTTTGGTGTTTTTCTCTAAATAGGTCGTTGGGTCTCTAGTTATTTTCTTGTAGGCTGGGTCCTCTAGTAGTTTCATCATTTTGGTTTCGTAGTCTATGGTGTTCAACACTACTGTTGCATTGCCTTCATCCGCTGGTAGAATGATGATGTCCTCATTATCTCGTAGAGTTTTTAGTGCCTGGTATTCATTATGAAGTATATTTCTGATCGGTGGTTTCGCATTTTTGAGTACATTATGTACGATGTCCTGTCTCATTGACTTTTGCGTATCCTTGTTTTCTAGTCTATTCAGGGCAGATTCTACATTACTTATTATGTTCTCAATATATATATATATATATATATATATATATATATATATCCGAAGTTGTTGAAACTGTCGGACCATACACAATTCTGGTTTGAAATAGGATTAATTAATCCTCGCATTCGCTTTATATTCTCGATATATGTTATCAGAAATCAATATCAGAATTCATAGAAAATCTTACTATTCGGTGCTGCTTCATATAATTTGATGAGATTCTTCGAAATATCGGTATCGACGTGAGAGGTAGTGGAGTTGGATTACATGGGAGAAATAGTACGTCAATATTCAGTTTATTGAGCATTATAGTGTTTAATTCGAAATGAATTGGACCCTCCATAGTCCAGATCAACCTGAGTAATTTCAATTCATTAGGAAGATTGCTACAGTACAGACTATTATGACGCTGTACAAGATCGTATTTGAAAACACTTTCCCGAAAGAACTTTTATTCCATGATTTAGGATTTTTGTTATCGCATCCTTCTACTGGGCATGTAACAACCATTGGACTAATGCTAGAACTTGGAATAACTATATTAAACTGAGAAATTCTGAAAAGCAATCAGCAAATAATACAGATAATAACTTCTCCCAAAGTAAAAACGGGACAAGATGAACTTTGTTTTTATCAGCGTCAGAATAATCTCGGGTTATATTGACCAGTTGAACTTGAGTACATGTTTTGAATGTTCTGTACTATCCATCGGAACTTGATATAGATGAATAGATGATTGATTATCTCGTTCACAAAAAATACAACAACGTTTGATATCCATTATGAATCACTATTTGAAACAACACTTGAATAAAATACTCAACAAACGGAAAACAGCTAATAATTGAAAGCAAAGGCAGATAAACGACAAATAACTAAGAAAACTACGGCAGAGAATTGATCTGGAGACGACAAATAGCTGGTTGAAAGGAGCAGTAAAATTATGAAAAACTTCAAGCAAAATTCGAATGAATTGGAATGCAAATGTCAAAAGATGACAGAATTCGATTCTTGCACCATCTACTGGAAATCGCAGGGAATTCCGTGGATATGATTGATCGTATCTAGAGTTTTTGACGAAACAATATCGAATTGGAGATCGCACCAGGAATATATATATATATACATATATATATATATATATATATATATATATATATATATATATATATATATCTTGCTCATTCATCAATCCTCTCTCGCTCAGGGCCAGTCCATTAGGTAAAAGTCTATGCTCCTTCCAAAGGATTTGTAATTTCTTTTTTTTTTGATTTGGACAAGAAGAAAGTTGGGAGATTATTCTTCAAATCTAATCGTGATATCTGTTTCTATTACCTATATCGAAAGTGAAAGAAACTCCTCAACCCTGAAAACGATAACTACCGACCGATTCAAGCATTGCCAAACAACGCCAATTCAACAACAATATTTGCGAGAGAGCTCCCTCTTACTTCGAGCGCCCTCTCCAAAAGACAACGGAAAATGAAGAGCCTCTCAAGAACAATGGAGAGATTCGACGACGAGAACTCCATTTCTGCGGCGGAATTCCCAGTCTCTTTGTTGGCTCAATTATTCGGGGGTTTTATAAACACGATGACTTGTCTTGTCTTAACGTTCATTATGTCGTTCATTCCGGGAGATGACAGGGAAGCAATTGCAATCGGTGATTTATGAGTATAGTCTGTTCACGTTGGAGATAGAGTGCGCGTAAACAATGCGTCTAGCGTGATCAGCACGTGGATAGTTGGTACTCGCGTTTCGATTGGCTGGCTGTGATATCGAAAAACGCACAGAGTTGTACTAGGCTGTCACAGTCTAGTACTGAATAGTATTACTTATCAATCAATCAATCAATCAATCAATCATTTATTCTTCCAAGGATCATATTACAGATGATATAGGAAACGTCACAAATTAAAAACGATAGTTAAAAGTTACTTCTAAGAATTACAGAAATAAAATTCAAATAACATTGGTTATTTTTTGCAAATGAAATCTTTTATGGAATAAAAGCAATTCTCAATCAAAAATGCCTTGAGTTCTCTCTTGAACAAATTCAAATTCACAATTGAGCGCATTTCAGAAGGCAAACAATTGAGAAATCGTGATCCTGCAAACGAAGGCGATTTTTCATACAACTTTGTACGGTGCTTTTTGATTCTCAGAAGATCGCCATTTCTGGTGGGGTATCTGTGGCAGCCAGAGTTTGTTTCGAAATCCTCTTGCCTTTTTTTTATATATATAAGACATGAGTATATATACAGACATGGCACTGTTAGAATTTTATTTGATCTAAAAATAGGTTTGCAAGACTCATCTCGTTTCAAATCAAATATTAATCTTATGATTCTTTTTTGTGCAATGAACACACGATTTATATCACAGCTATCTCCCCATAAAATTATATTATATGATAAAATGGAGTTTATCAACGCATAATAAATACTCATCAACGTTTCAGTATCGAGAATGGGCTTGAGTTGTAATAGTGCATAGAAATTGCTATTGAGTTTTTTGCAGAGCTGACTGATGTGTTGTTTCCAATTTAAATCGCGATCGACAATTATTCCCAAAAATTTTGTGAACTCTGATGTATCTATAGAAACATTATTAACAATGACATTAGTACTGAAATTAACTGCCTTCCTTCCAAAAAACTGGACCAAAACCGTTTTTTTGGCATTCACTATAAGTTTATTACAGTTGCACCAAGTTATGAAATGATCTGAGAGTATATTGAGCTTAATCTGGAGTTCTTCGGGAGTTTCTGCCTTTTCCGCAATTGATGTATCATCAGCATATAGCACCATACTTGAAGCTTGAACGTGCAATGGCAGATCATTGACAAATAACAAAAAGATCAAGGGTCCGAGTATTGAGCCCTGTGGAACGCCAAGTTCAACGTTATAGGTATCAGAGCTACTCTCCTCCACCTTAACGAATATTTTTCGGAAACTCATGTAAGATATCACCCATTCAAGAAAAATTCCGCGAAAACCCAAAGCATATAATTTGTCACTGACTATTTCGACATCGATGGAATCGAAAGCTTTGGATAGATCAAAGAAGAGAGCCGCAACATATAGTCCTTCGTCCAATCGATCATAAATATATTCCATGAAGGCAGCGGTAGCACTCTCCGTTGATCTATCAAGACAAAAACCATGTTGAGATTTGGTAATGATCTGGTATTTCTGAATAAATGGAAGCATTTTGTTATAGACACATCGTTCAATAATTTTACATAAAACACTTGGAATAGTTACTGGGCGATAGTTTCCTAATGACAAGATATCACCCCCCTTGTACAATGGTCGCAATTTACCAATTTTTAACAAATCAGGAAATTTTCCTATACTCACCGATAAGTTTATTATGTGAGATAGAGAGGCTCTACAACATATTCCGATATTTTTTTAATAGTTTCTGTTCGGAGTTCATCAAACCCTGTAGACTTTTTGTTCTTCAACTGATCTATCGCCACTTGCACATCATTGCTTGAGGTAGGTTGAAAAAAATACGTGTTTATTATATAAGTATCTACGGTGTGTACAGATATGTTATTTTTGAAATGAGAGTTTATATTCTCAGAAACAGTAGAAGAAAAATGTTTAGCGAATGAATCTGCAATTTCTAGTGGATTTTCAATAATTCTATTATCTACCGAGATACGTTCAATTCCACCCATGTTATATGCTCTACCTCTTTTTTCATTAACAATATTCCACACTGTTTCAGTTTTTTCTCTAATGGTATTCGTGTTATTAATTTTATTTTGGTAGTATAGTGTTTTTGTTGATATAATATTTCTTTTATGTTGTTTTTTCATATCGCTGTATCTTGTAAACAAATTTTCCTCATTCAAATTTTTTGATAACCAAAAAAAATCCCTCAACTCTGCCTTCCTCTTTTAACTCCTTCGTTATCCAATTGTTTTTATTCTCCCTGATTTCCATTTTCACAAAAGGGCAACACAAATCTAAGGCGTTTTTCAAAATATTTGAAAAGTTGTTATACGCCAGATCAACGTCCGAGATATTTTCATACACAGATTGAAAAGACTCTATCTCCAAATTATTTCGGAGCAGTAGCATATTTTCTTCCCTTGTATCACGTTTCCATATACATTTTTGTACTTTTTTATACCGATTATCCTCCTGACCTAATGCTAACGATAAAATTATACCAAAGTGGTCGCTAATATTGAACTGTTCAACTTTCTCTCTATACAAAGATTTTTCGATATTAGTGAAAAAATAATCAATCTGAGCTGAAGAAGTCACACCGTTTATGTCGGTGAATACCCTTGTAGGTGAACTGTTCTTAAAAGATAACTGATAACTTTCGAGAAGATCAAGAAATAGATTCATATCCTTTTTTTATTACTGTTCATATTCAAATTATCAATATTGATATCGCCACAGATGATGATATTATCGAATTTCTTTACACATTCGTTCAATACAGATGAAAGTCTATATATAAATGTCTCAATTTCACCATTTGGTGATCTGTATATATTGATTAGGCAGTATTTCCTGTTCGTAATACTAAAAGATATACCACAACACTCAAAATGCATTTCTTCCGAGAACATTTTTATGTTGAGTTCCCGAAAAGTAATGTTTTCATTTACAAATATTATCACTCCACCATGTATATATTCGTGCCTACTGAAGGCACTCGCTCTCTTGAAACCATTGATATTCATCATTATGATGCTCTCTTCGGAACACCACGATTCTGATACACATAAAATATCTATATTTTCACTTCGTAAAATGAGTTCAATTTGGCCAATTTTATTAAACAATGATTGCACATTCAAATGTAGTATATTGAAATTGAATTGCCTAGAACTGGTTGTCTGTATGCTGGGAATTTCGAAACGGCTTTCGAAACTTGAATCTTTTTACAAAAACATTCTCTGGCCAGTAGTTGGGTTGATACAAATTGTCTTTCAAGTCAACATGCGCGCCTACCTTGAAAGCATTATACCTTCCACTCGTATTCAATTGGGTCACCTCAAATGTATATCCAGGAGATCGTTAAGTATACATTTGTTACTTTCGTCAGTATGCCCAGTACAGATATGAATGAATTTTATAACAATGTCGTATCAAATGCTAAGTGTCCTAGGAAAAGAAACAACAATTCAAAGAAACATTCACGTCAAAAAAATCAACGATGACTTGGTAAAAATAATAGATTGGGGTATCATGAACTTGGTGGAATTTAATGCTAGGAAAACCCAGGCATGTCTCTTCTAAAGGAAAGCCGGTCTATCATCATCTGATATTCAGATGTCAGGAGTAACTATTCCTACGAAGTCAAGTATCTCGATGCTAGGAATCACGATCAGTGATAATCTCTCATGGAAAAAACATGTGAGATCGATCGCTAAAGATGCTTCCCAGGAACTTGGATTTCTATTTCGTGCGAAGAAGTACTTCACGTCTCGTCAGCTTCTAATGATCTACAAGGCTCAAATACGACCTGTCTTGGAATATAGTCCTCATGTGTGGAGTTCGGCACCAAAACATTAATTGAAGTTTCTATATTCTATTCAAAGGAAGATAATCCGTCTTGTTGGTGATTCTTTGCTCACAGACTCGCTCACTTCATTGGAACATCGTAGAAGGGTCGGATACTTGTCTCTTTCCTATAGATATTTTCACGGTTGGTGCTCTTCTGAATTCTTATCAATAGTTCCACCATTGGCAATATCTACACGAATGACTCGACGAGTAAAGAATTCCCACTCCTTTGTTGTGAAACCTGTCGAACCTCTGTTGCTCAGGGGACAGCTGAGCTTTGGATGTCCTTGTCGAAAGAGGTTTTTCCTGAGGTACAAACTTCAAAAATTCAAAGTGAATGTTGATTTGTATCTCTTGTCCCTTGATTCACGCAGTGTTTTTTGAACATTTCAGGTCTTCCCTTTCGTGTGAATCTGCATATAAAAAAAACTTGAAGCGATCTCATCTGTACTAACAGCAAAATTCAAAATATTTTGCAGGGTGTTCCATTCAAAAATTCGGATTCATTGATACCGGGTATATACGAACTCTTTGCTGAGAGAGGTTTTTCCTGAGGCTTACAAACTTCAAAAATTCAAAGTGAATTTTAATTCGTATCTCTTGACCCTTGATTCACGCGGTGTTCACCGAACATTACAGGGCTCCCCTTTCGTCTGAATCTGATCTATAAAAAATTCAAGCAGTATCTAGAAGGATATGATCTCAATGTATACAAAGATGTAGGGCATGAAAATAAGTTGGGTTGATCATATTCTCACGAAAGTAGCCAGTCCTACAGGTGTATGTAATGTTATTGTATATTAGTATTGTTAGTGACTTTCTCCAACGCAAAGAAGCAAAAAAGTCGATCTAAAATTGTGGATTTTGTGAATGAATTCAATGAAAACGCTAAATACCTCTTTTCAGTAGTTCCAAGTCCTGCCCTGATGTACTCGACCTATCACGTGCATTTGTTTATGAGCACTCTATCTTCAACGTGAACGAACTAAAGAAACTTTTGAATTATCAGAAAATGAGTGACAACAGCTACAAACAATGTAGAAGGCTGAATATTGTTTGAATATTATTTGAATATTATTGGACGAGGTAGGTAAGTATAAACGATGAGATTGGACACTTTGGTGTAAAATTTGAGATTTTCTAGAGATTACTTATTGATACTGTATCAATTTTCTTGTCTTGAAGATGGTAACATTGTTAAAGAAACGCACGTCGAGTGCAAAAATATCAGTTTGGTGTTAGGGTAACTGATCTCCAGAAAAGTTTCGAGATAGATAAGTGTGGGAATCCATTTTCAGGTTTCCTTTCCCTTGAAAATCAACAAGTTTTGAATTTTTTAAATATCTATTCATAGGAATTGGTACATTTGCCCCAATACGTGACTGTAATATTATATAGAAGTAAAAATGGCCGACAATTTTCTCAGTTATTTATCATATTCTTTGTGGATTCATAGATTGAATTGAGAGTATTTGTTGAATTTGCATTAATATTAATTTAGTTATAGACAGAAAAGAATGGAACAAAATTGAAACTCAAAGAGGCTACTCGTGTTTTGTTGAGCGGCAATGAAGAGATTGGTACCCGTACATTGAGTATGGATAAATGTTGGATACCTTTTCTGGAAAGAAAATTTGAACTGAGAATTCAATTCGAAGTAGGTTGTGTCAAATTGAACACTTGATATGACTATTGGGGAATTAGTCATGCCAGTGTTACATTTTCACACAACTTAACACATTTCTTTTATCTCAGTACGAATTTTCAAAATGGCTCGAAATGGGAAGCTTCCGAAACGTCACCATAATACATTTTTTGAATTCATCTAAAAACTGTGGAAAAACTCGATGCATAACTGACAAAATAGTAATTCAATGTAGCCTCTTTATAATATTACAGTTACGTATCGGTGCTAAATCACCATTTTATCCTGAAAACCGATATTATAAAAATATGAATTTTTTTCATTTTCAAGAAAAAAAAATTTCAGGGCATATAATGAAATAATTTGATTTATAGATAGTCTTCAAGCGTACCCACTCACAAATATTTGTGATATTCTCTCTGTTTTCTGTGAATAGAAAGCGACTGACAATGGCTATAATGGGCTCATTATTGAACAAGAAATTGTATAGTCAAACCCAAGATGAATAAAAACCCTGGTGTGTTGACTAATACCTGATAGATTGTAAGCAAATTTTTTCGACTTTTCGCTATCTTGATTTTGATCAATTTTAACTGAAGAGATGCCTTCGAGAGTTTGCCAGCAGTAAGGTGCGCACCTTACGTGATTTTAATTCAATCTGTGATGCCTTGATATCCGTCTGCTCGGCGGCCATTCGATTATTTATAGATTTATAGGTTATGTTTATTTCATGGTCTCATGTTTTGCATGCAATTTCTTGCTTTCCCGCGAAATGCTAGAAATTATGTAGTCATCACATTTTGACTGATTATTAGGTATTCCTTTTGCTTTCAATTTGATGAAAAATAAATCAAAAACTCAGTGATTGTGATGTGATTTTAAATCTTCCGAAACAATAGTTGTGAGTGAAACTGAAAAGTATTGATATCTTATCTTTCTACTTTCTGAGGAACCGAAAATAGGTGAGTACTTTTTTCTTCATAGTGTTGAAAAAAATGCAATTTTAATGTGATTACGAGCCGATGATATGAGGGATAAGTAATACCTACACGTTACACGAGCGTTTTATTTTGAGATTTGTAATTTGTGAATCGGTTCATAATAAATCTAACTATCACTATAAAATCAAACAAATACAAGAACAGCAACGATAAACACTTAAAAAGAATATAAACAAGAAAAACGTGAAAAGAAACAAGAACTAGGTACAAGATTTTGAATATTAAAGGAACTTTCAAATGCATTCAAATTCAAATCGAACTGTCAAACATTTCAAAAAAATTAATAGCTTTTTATTAGACGAACTTGACCTTACGTATTTTGTATACTGATAATTCTATTGGTGAACGAAAGATCCCGCAAGAGTTTATCCAATGAGACCGCCGGTATCGAAAATCACTCGTGAGCTGCCGCCTCAATGAAAATGTACTCTTAAAAAATCGCATTTGTATCACCACCTCAACCCCACCTACCGTCAAAAAATATAAGTTTACTCTTCGATTTCTCAGGTCGAGAGGAATTGGCTAAACAAAAGCATATCGGTCAACGCACCAGGGTTTTTATTCATCTTGGTCAAACCACAAAAGTGGTGTATCCTGCTTTGAATGCAGAGGGGAAAAATAACAGGATATTGATGTATTTAGGCCAACCGTGCATGAATATTTCAATGTTCTTGAACAATAATAGTTACTGTTTTCACTAGACAGCAAAGTAGAAGATCGATTGCCGCGGCTGATAGTTCATAGCAGTCAATATACTTTGCTGCAGAGTTGAACATATAATTTTTTCTCCGATTTTTTATAATAATATAGGTTGGATATTGTATTTGCAAAGTATTACCATTCTCACAATCATTTTACTTTTCCTGTAGTGATAAATCGAAACAAAATTCAACAAAAATAGCAAGTGTTGGATTGGTTGGTTGCTATGAAAGTGTATATTTTCATAGTAATTATAGTTTGACAACATTTTGGACAGTGATAGCGACTTAAAAGTACTTACTCCTCTAGACATATATCAATCATCAAAGTATTACTTTTGCCGCCTAGACAGGAAAAGTAATACTTTGCTGATTGATATGCGCCTGCAAAAATAATATCTACTGTCAATCGGAGAAAAAAATATAAACAAGGCATTTAGAACGGAAAATAAGTAGAGAATATATATTGCAAGGTTCAAGTCCTTCAGGTCCACATAAAAAACATCAAATGTGACAATTCAAACTTGATTCAATACACTAGAGAATATTTCAGATATAATTACATTTATTCATTCTTAAAAGAAACGACTTGTGTTTCTTGTTTGTAAGTAGACAGATCAGAATTGTGACGTATTTTGTGCTCTGTGATCGGTGGAATTCTTGTCCTACCTTCTGCTTAAAATGCCTAGGAAACCCTAGTGTATCTAGTGATTCGATATTGTTTAAAATTCCTTAGCGAAAAACAATCGACGATTACAAAAGCTTTCTAATTTTTGTATAGGGGGCGTTATATGAGCATTTTCGAAAATCTGTCAAATGTCGGTTTTTTCAGATTGACGTAACTTTAAGGTTTATTGTTGTCAATGAAAACTGACATTATTTCTTCGCACTCAACAGTGTTTAAAAGTCAATATAAGTGGAATTAGTTTTGAAGTTATTACAAGTACTTTTTCGCGATGTGTAGAAGATTTCGTATTTTGTGTGGTCAGTCAAAATCTGGGGATCCAACTGGCCTTCTTCATTCAGTACCTAAGGTAAGTACAAAACAAATCGCCCCAAAATAATAACATGAATGTAGCGTTCGTTTCAGCTTGAGCGAAAGTCTTATATCGAGGAGGAAACATCTGTAGCTCTTATCAATGAGATATTGAAAACAAAGTTTTGTTTAAATAAAGGAAATATCGATGTGATACGTATTTTGAACCGTTGCATAACTGAAGTGTGTATCCCCAATTCCGAGACAGTCTATCACTTCCAATACGCTAACATGAACTTTTTCGTACATTCTCAGGTGAATGGGTAAAGTGAATTTTCTCGGAATCGAAGTCTGGTCTTACAAACTGATATAAACACTAAAAACTTGTAGAGGTAACAGTGACAGTATTGACGGGTTGTTAACGGTAGGTTTCCACGTTACATGCACGTTTTCTGAAACGCATTTGATTGGCTGTCAGGGCTGTCAAAATCTCAGTAGGCAAATAATAAACAGTGGTAGAATATTCGGTTGCACATTCCTCTTTACTGAAAATTAAGTTTCATATGGTATATGACTGATCGCCATCTACAATAGCGATCTGAAGCTTCTGCGATCTCAGAAATCAAGCAATCGGTTTTCGCCAAGTTTATCCCAAAATTATTCAGGTATAAGTAGATACACCAGGGTTTTCTAGGCATCTTACTTCTGCGGATATGAAATCATAACGAATTAGTTGACTGGCATCGCCTACTCATCCATTCAGTAAACTATATAGAGATGAACATATTTACAGGTGGGACTAGAAAAACTAATATTACTACTATCATCGCTAGACTCGCCATCTGCTATTCTTCGACCCTTCACAATCCCTATTGTCCTTGCCAACTAATAAAGGTGGCTATGATAGATAGACAGATAGATAGATCCTTTATTAGTTCTTTTGGAAATACCCTTTCAGGTGTAGAACATGTCAATATAAAAACAAAATAAAAAATACACTCTTTGTACATGGATGCACACACACACACAGTCATGTAAAATTATATGTTAGATATAGCCACTAGATAAAACAATAAGTATTACAATTTACAAGATAAAAGAAATAATTGTTATCAAACTAATGTATCTGCGAAATACTCGTCAAGTGCATAGTATGCTTTTTTAATGAGCAAGTTTTTCAAATTAATTTTCAGCTTCCTACTGGGCTGGGTTCTTAGTGATTCAGGTAATTTGTTGTATATGTTGATTACTGAGAAGGGAATATTTTTTTGTATATATGTGAAGGTGGGCCTAATATTCAGAAGATTGTTTTTATTTCGAGTATTATACCTGTGGTTTCTGTCATAACATGCATAGAGGTCCATATTTTCGCTTATAAATATGACTGCTTCATATATCAATATGCTAGTCAAAGTAAGAATATTTTTATCCATGAATATAGACTTACAACTGACTCTTTGTGGAATATTGAAAATCTTTCTTAGACATCTCTTTTGTAGTGTGAAAATCTTTTTAACATCTGCAGATGTTCCCCAGAAAATGATACCATATCTAATGTGGCTTTGTATATAGGCATAATATGCTAGCAGGGCTGCATCTGAGGATATGTTTTGTGAGATGACTTTTAGGGCATAGCAATATCTCGATAGATTTTTTGACAGTTCACTTATATGACTTTTCCAATCTAATTTCGAATCAAGCGTGATGCCGAGAAATGAAAGTTTATGTACTGCATTTACGGAGTTTTCGCCAAGGTTGAAGCTGTCCATATTGATGTTCTGAAAGAAGGGAATAATTTGAGTTTTATTGGTATTTAATTTCAGATTATGCATTGTAAAGTATTCCTCCAATGTATTCAAAGTGTTGGTGATATTATATCGTATTGTTTCTTGTTCATCAGAACTGAATATTATCGAGCAGTCATCAGCATATTGAACCATATATTCTTTAACAACTTCCGGAGCATTATTGGTATATATTATATAGAGTAAGGGGCCTAGCACCGATCCTTGAGGGACACCTCGAGTAATCAGTAGCTTGTCAGATATAAAGTGACCATCTGAGTTCAATTCGGTCACACATTGATATCTGTGTTTTAGATACGAGGTGAGTAGATTTAGTGGCAATCCTCCCAAATAAACACAGATCTGCGTGATATACAAGGCTAGGCAAACAATGCACCAGCACGAAACGACAAACAGAAAAGATGAATTGGTTGATTAGTCTCTGGAGGTGTTTTGAATCAGGACCAATTTGTACTCCTAGAATGTAAACACTAGCATTATTGCACTGATGGAAAGCTGTTTTGCTCTGATGCACACTGTAAATAAAATTATACAAATAGTGGCTCAGCGGGCTTGGGAATCGCAAGTAAAATTCAATGTGAGTGGTAGATAGATATTCATAAATGATAAAGGAATTCAGAGTCTTATTCATGAAAACCGAATAAGCCATAGTGAGAATTCGCAAGGTGCTCGCGAAAAATTGAGATTATAGTGCTTCATATTTCTATTCAAAAAACATGAATCAAGATGATCTTGCGTTGAATAGGGACGATTGAAAATTGTATTTCGTGAGCGATTGTAGAACCTGCGAAATACAGAGTGAAATGAGTAGAATATCAACTACCCAAGATGCTTATATTCCTGGTGCAATCTCCGATTCGGTATTGTTTCGTCAAAAACTCTAGACACGATCAATCATATCCACGGAATTTACTGCGATTTCCAGTAGATGGTGCAAGAATCGAATTCTGTCATCTTTTGACATTTGCATTTCAATTCATTCGAATTCTGCTCGAAGTTTTCCATAATTTTAACGTTCCTTTCAACCAGCTATTTGTCGTTTCCAGCTCAATTCTATACCGTAGTTTTCTCAGTTATTTGTAGTTTATCTGCCGTTGCTTTCAATTATTAGTTGTTTTCCGTTTGTTGAGTACTTAATAATATATTTAATTTTGTATACTATTTTATTCACAACCATCATATTTTGATTAAAATTGATTATTTTTTTCACTTGTCAAAATGTGACGTTTTTGGCTTTTCAACCAATAGTAGCGGCTTATTCTATGGTTATCCTAGCCAATCATTGGGTATTATACTGATAAAACTAGCTGGTCCTTTCGATTGTTTCGATTAAACGTTGTTTACCTTTGAACTGTCAAAACTATACGGTTTACCGCGTCGATTCTATTGAACTGGCTCATATTTATATAAATTATCATGAATGAACAGCTACCTTATTATTAATAGTCATTCAGTGTTCACTTTTTCAGCATAATAATAACATAACACATTTCAATGAACACTCAAACACGTAAATAACTCATAACCTCAACTTTATGACAGATATAGCGATTCAAATATTTAAGGTTTCCTTCAAATGAAGATGGCGTACAATTAGTTTTCATTAAATACAATTCATTTTTTGTTGTATGAGAAGAAACCGTTGTATGCAGATTTTGATACAACGACATAACGAATGATTTTATGTTCCTTCTGGCGCGATTTTCATGTCATAAGAAATTTTCAATTATCAACCTTGTACAATGAGAAGTGTGACGCTATCTCTTGGTATCGTCATATCATATTCAATGCGTAAGCATTATATCTCTTCTGGATCATAGAGGGCCTACATCGTTGTTTGAGATTTCAAATTAGTAAAATTTTCATCTTTTCTCGTTTCCTTCTTATGTAAATGAAATACTTATCAATTGAATTGTTCTTCCTTCTATTTGTTCAAAAAATAATCTTTCCAAATACAACTCGTTCTTCAAATTTAATAAGATAAATTTTCATTTTCGAAACACTCAAACTTTTTTATTTGGAGGCAAAAGCATTCAAACAAACCGAATTAGATAAAATCACTCGTCCTACGGACTCGTGATTTTATCAATCGGTTTGTTTTCATACTTTTGCCAAATAAAAAAGTTTTTGTGGAAAATGAAAATTTATCGATTAAATTTGAAGGACTCGTGGTATTACTTTTGATAAATCTCTGTTTCGTTCTGAACATATCTAAAATATTACATTTAACGACAAATTACCAAGAACGCGGTTTTCTCAGAATAATCAAGTAGATATATTGTTACCGTGACTACGGGGTATGCAATTGTCACCAATATAAATAAGTGTCAGATAAAGTCAATAAATTACAGTAAAGTTTAGAATATATGAAATGAGGGAAGGAAGTAGAGGTGTGTAATGTAACACTGCCCAACCTCCAATGACGTTAGTAATGACAGCATCACATATATGGTTGTTAATAAAACTTATTCCGCACGATGACTGTCACATCGAATCTGCGACCCCCGAATCACGTGCATTGGCACGGCTAACCTTTCCCAATGACGTCTATGAATAACTCAGAGGGAAGTTTACCCTCGTCCCGCTCGTTGACAAGCGAGCGTCGTCGGCTGGAGCGTCGCGACGGCCGATTCAACGGACCTCTTCACGCCTCTACAAGGGATCACTTATCGCGTCTTTTCGCCGATGAACCCGTTACGTGGGGTTCTTCGATTTTGCTATTTTCGTGAGAAGGGTGTTTTCGATATTTATTTACAACCATATATATAATGCTGTCATTATTAACGTCATTGAAGGTTGGGAAGTGTCACATTACACATTACACACCTCTACTCCCCGCCCTCATTTCATCTGTTATAGACTTTATCTGTCATTTATGACTTTAAATGACATTTATTTATATTGGTGAAAATTATATACTCTGTAGTCACGGTAACAATGTATCTACTTGATTATTCTGAGAAAAACGCGTTCTTGGTAATTTGTCGTGAAATGTAATATTCCAGATTTGTTCAGAACGAAACAGAGATTTATCAATTTCAATCGAAATGTAATGGTTGTAAATAAAAAGTATACCTCGGTAGGAAGTGTCATTCCTGTCTCGGGATCGTAGCTAACCTCGACGCTTTGCGTCTCGGTTAACTAACTGATCTCACGACAGGAATGAATCACTTCCCACCTTGGTGTGTAATACTATTTCACGCTTTTTCGTACTAAAGGAAACATCTAGCTGTTGAGGTTTGTTACAAGCAAGATAAGTACTGAATATGTACGGAAAACGAATTGAAAGTTGAAAAACTTTCGAAAGAAACTCTTAATCGAATGCACTAGAAGAATAAAAACGACTTCTCCTTTTATACTAGTCCGCTATGTTGTGTATTCCGCCATGTTGGATTCAAAATGATATCACACAGCTGACTATGCATTCTTATCCAAGCCAACCGTGCATACCAAATTTCTGGACAATCGGTTATAGTATATTAACATTACTAGTTCGGAAAGTGAAATTTTTCACACGAGTCGGAAATATCGTAGCACGAGACGTAAGATGAATTCACCTTAACAGCAACCTGACAGCCGACCACATATTTTAATGAACAACACGTGGATATCAGATCGTGTATAATAATAATAATAATATGCATTTATTGACAGAATATAGTACCTAGATACATTTGGGGAGAAAAAAGTGAAAATCTGTCAATAGGTTACAAGATTGGTTTGGACCATTCTTACTCTTGCACCTGGCAAAAACAAAAAAAGAAGAGAAAACATAAACATGAAGTTGCTATCATACTAATAATAATGATGAAAGGTATGTAGTTGATTGTTTTCTTGGTGAAGTTTCCACAAATAACATTTGGAAGCATATGAATATTTTATGGATATTATTACAATACTAAGACAACTACAGCAGTTTGGTAATAGCTTGAATGATATAGAATAAGAATCTTGTGGGAAAAAAATAAGACACTGAAGAATACATAATTCAAAAATACAATAAGAAAGATCAATGAATGAGAAATTAGGTGATATATTGATAGCGGAGAACACAACAAATTCACCAACGATGATTATCCGATAATAGGTTTTGTTTATAATATTTTTTGAAGCTCGAAACAGATACAGAGTGGAGGAACGGCGGAAGGTCATTATAAAACTTGGCGATGGTATAAGTAAAAGATCGTTCGAATTGTTCGGTGAAATGTCTAACAATATGAATCATTTTACGTCTTATGTTCACGTGGTGCACATCAGTTCTAAACTGAATTTTATTATATAAGTATGGGGGTGTATGTGTGACAACTATTTTATGGAATAAAACCGCAGAATGAAGTGTACGCCTATCAAACATATTCAACCAATTAGCTTTTCCTAGGGTGTGTGAAATGGGATCCCTCTTCCTAATGCCAAATGAAAATCTCAAACATGAGTTTTGAACCTTCTGAATTCTCTGTTGTTCATTGGTGTTCAGAAAGTAGTGATATACTACATCGCAATGGTTAAAAGTAGACAGAATCAGAGAATCACACAGTAGCAATTTAGTTTTCAGGTTCAAGGAATGTCTGTGTGGATATAATAATTTTTCCATAAGCCTTTTGTATTAACAGTGATATATGTTTTTTGAATTTGAGGTCGTCATCGAGTGTAATTCCCAAATTTTTCACCTGATTCTTCACAGGAAGATGTACAGTACCTATTTTTATACCCAAATTACTAATTTTCGACCTAGTACCCTGCCTTCCAAATTTGATTACAGAGCACTTGTCAATATTTATATGGGGGGATTGTTTCTTCGAAACTTCCACTAAGTGGTTCAATTCTTCATTTATAATATTGACACTATGCTGCATATCATCGTATTTAAACGAATAATACAATTGAGTATCATCGGCGTACATATGAAACTTCATTGCATTCAATCCTACGGTCAGTTGAGTTATATATATATATAATGTACAGAATGGGCCCAAGTATTGACCCCTGTGGTACACCCGATGGTAGTTCATTGAAATCTGATAAATCATCATCAACCTTCACCATTTGCGATCTGTTCGAGAGATACGAGGCGAAAAACTTTACAGCATTATCAGTTAAACCATTATTATGTAATATAGCAGCAACCTGGCAGCTGACAGTCCCTAGAGGGGCACTTACAATTGACTATTGATGAATATAAATTTTAATGGCGTCGGCCAGAATCGTTGCTCCAATGTAAGGATTTTTGTAATAAATACTTAGGTATAATCTATAACATAACTAAAGAATGGACATTATTGTTGTGTGAACTGTGAATACACAATTAGTATATTGATTCGCCTGACTAATTTCAAGTTTTTTTTGCGTCCGTCTATGTTTGAATATTGTTTCTATAAAAAGTGCACATGAATTTGCAATCACTTTTATAGTGAAATGGAAAAATAACTATAATTAACGTCAACACTTGAAGCAGATTTATTTCCCTAACATAAATAAAGATATATAACATGTATTTATAGTTGCCTAGTTCGCCCGTTTTCGGAAGCCTGAGAAGTTAGTTTCCTTCACGCCACGCCTTCTGCTCTTACTGGGAAATGTTTTTATATTTGAATTGCAAAAACTACACAAATTCCTGGACTGAATTATCTGCGTCTTCGCGTCCTTTTTAGTTCTGATTTCTCAGACTGAAACATCTCGGGCAATAAATGTGCTTGGGTTTTTATTCTGTAGCAAAATCTCGAAGGTTTTCGCTTGTACCCGTATTTTTTGTAGCTAAGTTGAATTATATAAAAGAGAATTTTCCGAATATTTCATATTAAATCGTATAATATACTTTTCTATCCAGATTTGTTGAATTCAAATGTTAGTCTATCAAAGCTTTCGCCATTTGGTTATTCCAAAGTAAATTAGTTATGACTGTGATTTTGTATTCGTGTGAAAACGTATTGATATTTTCTGTAGCTATTGAGGAAAAAACTGTTCCTCCTTCATTCTGTTATCATCAGGACGAACTAAGGTGGTGAATAAATACACTGTGGTTCAGGAGAACAAAGGCTTTTAATTCAAGAACCAACAAAAACCTCGGAAATCGCGCCGACCCTGAGAATCTACACACTTCTTTTTCTTTTCTCTATTTTTTATGAATAATTAATTACCTATCAGTCCAGTTTTCATATAAATGATAGCAATAGGGAGGAGCAATTGATAATTGTATCGTTGAATGTTGCCTTCTCTGAAGAGTAAAATAGGTGCAGATTTTTGAATGAACGATGAAAAGATAAGTACGACAATGATTGTGAGAGTCTGGAAATAGCAAAATGTAAAAACAGGATGAATAGTGACAGGGAACCTATCCCTCTCAGCCCGCTTTTCAATGTATTGTTGAGAATGTAATCAGAATCAATAATAACAGATGACGGATCAAAAACTCTGCACTGGTTTATTACCGAGAAATTCGGACCGGAAAACTTGAGGTATACAAGCAACTAACCCTAGTCTTCAGATTTGGTATCAATTTTCTTTTCTTGAAGATGCAAACCTTGTTAGCGAAACGCACGTCGAGTGCAAAAATATCAGTTTGGTGTTAGGGTGATTGATCTCTAAGAAAAGTTTCAGATTTTTGTATGTAAGTTGAAACAAATTTGAATTATATGAATATACCCTTTTTTGGGACACCCAGTACAGTACGCAAACAAACATCCTATTCTGGATCAACGGCACCACTCGGTGGCCTCTGGCTATTTTCATCTTCCATCAAAGTCATGTTACATTAGCCCAACAACCATATCTCACACAAAGCCTTTTTACGAAACATGCTGCGCGCAAAGTAAATATACCAAGTTAATTGAACGTGAAATCTGAATACCCGCGTCGCCGCGTATAAACGAATTCTGAAATAACTCGTTCGGAATATTATACCATCACTCTTGCGGATTAATCGAAAATTAAAATTGCTCCGGTGGGAGGAATATGACCGTCGGAGGGTATAAAACAAATAATTCATTCTTTCATGTTTTAGGCTTACACGGAAAAGTAGCCTCTTCATAAATATTTACGTTATACTTTGGCATAACAATAATGATCAACTGAAAATAAATATTGCAAATGAATTAGGAAAAGCGAAACAATGGTGTGGTGCAAATGTATTGTCATTTGATATATCAAAAACAAATATTATTTATTTTTAATGTACTTTACATCAAATATCTCTTGATGCGCAACTAATTGACTGAAACAAGACCTAACCCAATCCAACCTAACCTAACCATACCTAACCTAACCCAACCATACCTCCTTGTGTATGACCTCGGCTTCAGACCATTTAATGCTGTGATGGTTTGTTCAAACATGACCGCTATTCCTGATTTCTTCGTTTCTTCCCGTTGTGTGTTTTTCTTGTGTTCGTTCAATCTCACTTCCAATGGTCTTCTGGTTTCTCTGATGTAGGATTTGCCGCACTCGCATGGTATCCGGTAAACGCAGTTGTTGGTGTCGTGTTTGTTTTCGGTGGTCGAATTTCTGTGGGCTGGCTGCGTATAGTTGTTCCCTGATGGAAAACAGACTCAGACGTTGATCCACTAGCTTCTTCGAGTAGCCATTCTTCTGAAGATCCTTCTTTATGTTGTTAATCTCCTTATCGAGACTTTCTTTGGTGTTGCAGAGATTGATTGCTCGATCAATCAGAGACTTGACGATTCTCCGCTTCGTAGAGTGATGGTGATTGGATTGCTCATTCAGGTATTTCCAGTATGCGTTGGTTTCCTGTAGACTGATGTTTCCCATAAATTTCTGGTTCATCTCCACGTCGAGAAACGGCAGTGTGCTCTGAGTTCATTTTTCCATCGTGAACTTGAAAGCGGGCCTCACGTTGTTCAGATATTCTAGTAAGGCGTCCAATTCTGCTTCCCCTGGTTCCATACTATGAACATGTCTTTTACATTCAATTTCATCACCTCAGCAGTTTCCTAATTCGCAAATTTCTGTCTTCCACAAGGCTATCGGTATTCTTTTCTCTTCAAAAATGTTCCTGAATGTGAAGTTTGTAAGCCTCAGGAAAAACCTCTTCTGGCAAGGAGTTCCAAAGCTCAGCTATTCTATTGAAAAAAGATCCCTGAGCAAGAGAGGTTCGACAAGTCTCCAAATTTACAACAAAGAGGTGGGAATTCTGTACTCGTCGAGTCATTCGTGTAGATATTGTCAAGGAGGGAACGATTGATAACAATTCGGAAGAGCATCGACCGTGAAAGTATCAATATTGTCAATTTTTGTCCTTATTGTCTATTTTGAACTTTCATTATCTTTAGTTCAATATTACAGTCAAACTGACACACATGAATCTGCACTTATTTTACTCGTCAGAAAGGGGGAACCATTTTTTATAAAAATAGAGATAAAGTTGGTCAGTGACTGTGTGAAAAGAATTTGACACGTTTTTGTTAGAACATCTGTAGCATAACATCTATATTTTCGTTTACTTGACACTATACGACAGTTATTTCTTCTTGAATAAACAGACAATATCACAAAAGTCACAAAAGTGACTTGTGTGTGATAATATAAATATAAATATGACAAATAATAATGAACATATAGAATAATAATGAATTATAAAATATTACATTTTTACAATGAGATGTTGAAATTTCTTGATTATAAAATAAATAGTATAGAAATATCGATCATACAATTATTAATAAATCAATTTGAGGAAGAAGGTGTAATTGGATCAGGACCAAAACTTTCACAAATGAACAGTCGAGCAGAACGAATGAAACAGAGTTACCTCGAAATATCATATATATTTGTATATTAATTTTGTTGTGAAATATTATTTTTCAATTATTTGGTTAATTTCTCTCCGGTTTCTTTGATGAACATATGTTTTCAATTTCCTTTTGAATTTTGATAGAGGTTGCTGGATTTTTATTTCATCAGGAAGAGCGTTGAAAGCTCTTGGACCCAAAAATTGATGACTTTTCTGGCCTACTGACTTGCTCATAAGCGGCTCAACAAATTTGTTTCTTCCTCTGGTAGGATACGTATGGTCTAGGTTGTAGACGTCAATTTTTTTTTGGAATACTGCAATGTTCAGCTGTTCGAAATATATTTGTCTCAGATCGAAAGTTTTTGTCTCATTATATACTTGATCACTGGGGTATCTACTATTTTTATTCAAGATGATTTTCAAGAATCTTCTTTGGGATACTTCCAATGCATCAAGGTACGTTCTTGAGACTCCTCCCCACCCGAGAATACCGTATTTCAAGTGCGGTTCGACAAGACTTTTATAGAGAATTATTTTTTGATTCCGGTCCAAGAATTCCGTCACATGCTTGAACCTATATAGAATACATCGCAATTTTTTCAATAAATAGCTAATATGATGATCCCACCGAAGATGTGGATCTATGATGATACCTAAATATTTGATTTTTTCCCTTGGTTTAATTGTACATCGTGCTAAAGTGATATCAAACGTAGGGAGAAATGTATCTTGACAGCTGAAAGGTAGGTAGTGTGTTTTTTCGAAATTTATTGATAAAAGGTTATAGTCGAACCACATTTTCAATTTATTGAGGTCTGTTTGGATTTTATTTTTCAGGTCATACCAGTTGTTATCTGTATAAAAAAGAACAGTATCATCAGCAAAGCTTGTGATTTTCCCAATTTTTTCTTTATATAGTAAGTCGTTGAGGTATATTGTAAATAATATTGGTCCCAGTACAGTTCCTTGGGGTACTCCACATGTAATAGTTTTTTTCCGACTTGTTTTCCCTTTGAATTTCAATATTTGCCCACGATCTGTCAGATAACTCTTTAATAATTCATATGATGTACCTCTTATACCTATGTCCTCAAGTTTTCGTAGAAGAATGGAATGGTCAACGGTATCGAAAGCCTTCGTGAGATCTAAAAATACTGCTATTGATGGGATACCTTCATCTAATGCACTGTATATGTCTCTAGTTAAGACCTGAATTGCATCCTGGGTAGATTTTCCCTCCCTAAAACCATATTGTGTTGTTGAAAGTAATTTATATTTGTTAATGAATTTGGTCAATCTACTTTTCAAAATTTTTTCTAGTATTTTGGCGAGGTTTGAAATTAGAGAAATAGGTCTATAGTTACTCATATCAGTTTTATCTCCGCTTTTATAAATAGGTGTGACTACCGATAGTTTGAAGGCAGAGGGAAATTTACCTGTTTCCAGAGATTCATTTATAATAATAGTTAATGGTGTTTTTATATAGTCTGATATGAGTTTCAATGTTTCTGCCTTCAAACCGTCAATTCCCGGAGCCTTTTTATTTTTCAGTTCAAATATAACATTTTTTATTTCCTGTTCATCCGTTGGATTCAAGAAGATAGTATTCTCATGAATTTTTTTATGTTCGACATAGTTTAGAGGCTTCTCAATTCTTTTAGATAATTTTTTTCCAATATTAATGAAAAAATCATTGAAACTCTCAGCAATTTCAGAGGGTTCGTTTATCGTTGTACCGTTTTGGTCTCTAATGGTGTTTGTTTCTTCACTCTTCTGAATGTTCAGCATTTCATTTACAGTTTTCCATAGTTTCGTTGATACGTTTTGTTCATCATTTATCCGTTTCTGGTAATAATTAATTTTAGCATTTTTGATTTGTTTTTCTAGTTTCTTTTTGAAATCTAAAAATGTTTTCTTTAATGTTTCATTTTCTGGATGTTTTTTGTGTTACGATACAACTTATTTTTTTCGTTTACGGAATCTACCAAATGTTTTGTAATCCACTTATTTCTCTTTATATTTTTATGTTTTATCCTAGTGTATTTTGTGCAATTTCTAATACAGTTCTGAAGAGTGGTTGTGAATGCGTCTGTCATAGAATTAAGATCCGGTTTACAAAGTATTTCGTCCCAGTTTACCAGTTGAATTGTTTGTATTAATTTATTTTCCTCTATTTGCCCATGATATCTATTTTTACTCTCATTGGAGGTATTTGGTTTGTCACTTAGAACGATTTGCAGAAGTATAGTGTAGTGATCTGTTATACATGATGCAATTGTAATGGGTAACATTTTATCGAAGTCATTATTTTTTGCTTTGACGAAAAGGTGATCTAGACAAGTGCTAGATTCTCTTTGCTCTCGAGTAGGAGTATTAATTGCCGAACGAAAACCATGTTCCCCAAGAGTATCCAGATAAAATTTTGAGACTTGATTATCTGTCAAAAGGTCAATGTTCGCATCACCCACAATGAGGCTGTAGTCAACCTTTTCAGTTTCTTTGTTCAGGATGTCATCTAATTCATTTGTGAAAATTTCAGCACTGGTTGCTGGTGATCTGTAAAAAGCATTTATAATGATTTCTTTCCCTTCAAGGTTCCCCTTTACTTTCAATAAATTGCTACCATTCAACTCAATCAAACTATGCGATCGGTATATTCCTGACTTTATGAATACGACTACACCATCATTCTGGTTAAGGCATCCAGAGTTGTACAATGTTTTATAACCCTCAATAATATAGATAGATATATCAGAAATAATGCGAGTTTCTGAGAGAACAATACAGTCGAAATCCGTATCTATGGCCTGTATAAATATTAGAAATTCATCCAAATGACACCCAATGCTGCAGATGTTCGAATGAATTATCTTGAAGTTATTTGTTTCATTTATTTTTAAAATGACACTCGTTTCCTCTGCGGTACTGAGTGGATATGTCTCTAATTTTTCAACTATAAAATCACGAATATAAGTGTCCATTTCGAATCGGTACTTTAGTGAGTAAGTCTAAAGGAAAGTTTGACTGATATGTTGAAAAAGAAAGATAATGAAACTACAAAGTAGAATTGACGACAGAAGTTCATTAAGGAAATGAAAGTTCCGGCATTAAAATAATATTCAAAACATGCATGATATGAGACATTGACAAAGAAATTCACTTGTTTATGAATTGACTGCCATCTTCTGGTATTATGTATAAATAATCAAGAAAATGTGTGATTCAGGCCGTGCGTAAGAAAAATGAAAGAAAATACATGACTTGGAAACGAACTCACTAGTGCCATCTACCCGTAGTATCCATCCCTTCAAATGATATTTTCATATGGTTGGCTCACATTTATATAAATATAGTAAGGCCATTGTTTATAGAGATATAGTTACTCAATGTCCGTGTAAAAAGGATTTCAAGCGTTTTTGATACCCCATCTACAGAATAATGTCGATATTTTCGTTTACCTGACAATGTACAACAAAGTTTCCTTCTTTCAAAGGAAAAGTAGGTAAAAATTATAAAATAGGCTTCAATATAGAGTTGACTAAAAATTTATGAAGCAAATGCAAGATGAATGAAAACCCTGGTGCGTGGATCGATATGCTTTTGTTTAGCCAATTCCTCTCGACCTGAGAAATCGAAGAGTATACTTACATTTTTTGACGGTAGGTGGTGTTGAGGTGGTGATACAAATGCGATTTTCTAAGGGTACATTTTCATTGAGGTGGCAGCTTACGAGTGATTTTCGATACCAGCGGTCTCATTGGATAAACTCTTGTGGGATCTTTCGTTCACCAATAAAATTATCATTATACAAAATACGTAAGGTCAAGTTCGTCTCATAAAAAGCTATTAAATTTTTTGAAATGTTTGACAGTTCGATTTGAATTTGAATGCATTCAAAAGTTTCAATTTTCAAAATGTTGTACCTAGGTCTTGTTTCTTCTCACGTTTTTTTTGTTTATATTCTCTTTAATTGTTTATCGTTGCTGTTCTTGTATTTGTTTGATTTTATAGTGATAGTTAGATTTATTATGAACCGATTTACAAAGCTCAAAATAAAACGCTCGTGTAACGTGTAGGTATTACTTATCCCTCATATCATCGGCTCGTAATCACATTGAAATTGCATTTTTTTAACACTATGAAGAAAAAAGTACTTACCTATCTTCGGTTCCTCAGAAAGTAGAAAGATAAGATATCAATACTTTGCAGTTTCACTCACAACTATTGTTTCGGAAGATTTAAAATCGCATCACAATCACTGAGTTTTTGATTTATTTTTCATCGAATTGAAAGCAAAAGGAACACCTAATAATCAGTCAAAATGTGATGACTACATAATTCTTAAAATTTCGCGGGAAAGCAAGAAATTGCATGCAAAACATGAGACCATGAAATAAACATAACCTATAAATAATCGCATGGCCGTCGAGAAGACGGATATCATGGCATCACAGATCAAATCAAAATCACGTAATGTGCGCCTATGCTGGCAAACTCTTGAAGGCAACTCTTCAGTTAAAATTGATCAAAATCAAGAAAGCGAAAAGTCGAGAAAATTTGCTCACAATCTATTAGGTATTAGTCAACACACCAGGGTTTTTATTCATCTTGAGCAAATGAAAGCTTAGGCGTCAAAATAATCTTCAAAACATGACTGATCTACGACATTGAGCAAAAATTCCATTTCTCTTTCTGAATTGATTTCTATCTTTTGGTATTATGTATAAGTAATCAAGAAACTGTGTGATTCAAGCTACGAAGTCCGTGAGAAACACGAAAGAAAAGACGCGACTTGGGAACGAAATCGCTAAGGCCATCTAGCGGAAGTATCCAACCTTCCAAATTATATTTCCATAAGCTCAACTAACTATATCTCCATAAACAATGCCTGTACGTTCAATGGGATGACCTTAATTGTATTTTCATATTTGTATCTAGACGATCCCCAATTTCCCAGTCGAAATAAGCCCAATACCTAGTCCTGGCCGTCCGTAGTGACGCATCTCTGAGAACCGTAATTCCTGCAGGATCAGGTAGACGCCAGTGTAAACCAGTCATACTAGATTAATCAGTAATATAGCAGTTGTGACGATTGTTATTCCCAAATGTCGCGGAGAAACTACTCATGCAAACTTGATCATTATACACGGCAATCCAATCAGAATCGAGATAGTGGAGGATGTGATAAGGACAGATTGGATTCTAGTTTCATAATGACAAACGTGACTAGAGTTGTGAGTTTGCCTGCAGCCTTAGAGACGGCTGAAAAATCATTGAAAACTTCGTTCTGTGAAGATAACTGTGTCACGAGAGTAAAATAATCTTGGTGAATCCAGAAAAATCATGTCAATCGGAATAAATGATGTTGATGGGAAAGTGCAGTCTCATAGAATGGATATTTGATTCCAGAGATGATAAAAATAAAATGTTCCGTTGTGGGTCTATAAGAATGATGTTTCATTTACAAAAATATCACAGTTTCCTGTAAGATTCACGCTCACAATGGATTTGCAAAAGCGCGACACGTGTTGTAATTTACAATAGCTTCCTCAAGCAGGATGTATTCGATGTTCAATTTTGTGAATTGCCAGGTTTGACAGATTCCGACAACATACTAAGAACAAAACGAGGTTTATCATCAGTAGCTCGAGATGTATGCGATCCTATTTGTTTTACGAGCCCAGTAACATTGATTTCGAAACTTTTGTTGCAATTTTCTCAAGAGGTTGAATAATATCTGGAAATTCTTCAGAGGGCAAGAATAATTTGAAATAACAATATTCGTATCCAAAAAAAACTTCCGGGAATAATTTTAGCTTGCGTGGTATTTGGTAAGAAAATTTCAGACCATAATTTGGGAAAAAATATTAGTCCAACTTATCTGGTTCTGCCAGAAAGCTTAATAATCACTAGTTCAAGAAATCATGTAAGTATACTCACCATATAAAGAATTATTGAAAAAGGAAACACGAAGTCATCTCCACAACAAATTTAATTCCTGAAGGAACTATGTCCTAGTTAATAAGACATGTTTCCAACATATATATATATATGTTCATCTTCAGTTAGGTACAAAAAGGCTGAAATAGAGTTAACAATGAGAAAACAGTAGAAGTGATTTTTTTTACATGATACTTACGAAAGTTGGGAGATCAAAATTGACAAACTACATATTAAGTATCCTTAAACTACTTTCAAGAACCAAAGTGGTTCAAGAAGTTGAATTATATGTTATAAGATGGGGGTGGAACCCCAGAATAATAATAATAACTGCATTACAATTTGGATAAATTAACAAACACCATGCAAATGTTGCGTGGGTAGACAACAAAATGGACGAAATCGTGAAACAAAACCGAGATATAATCATCAAGGAGACAAGTGGAGGCACCTAGGAGTAAAGGGGCAAATCAATAAATCATTGAAAACATCAAATCAAATCAATATATCCCCTTTACTCCTAGGTGCCTCTACTTGTCTCCTTGATGATTATATCTCGGTTTTGTTTCACGATTTCGTCCATTTTGTTGTCTACTCACGCCACATTTGCATGGTGTTTGTTAATAATTCCAATTTGTGATGCAGTTTTCATTATTATTCTGGGGTTCCACCCCCATCTTATAATATATAATTCAACTTCTTGAACCACTTTGGTTCTCGAAAGTAGTTTAAGGATACTTAATATGTAGTTTGTCAATTTTGATCTCCCAACTTTCGTAAGTATCATGTAAAAAAAATCACTTCTACTGTTTTCTCATTGTTAACTCTATTTCAGCCTTTTTGTACCTAACTGAAGATGAACATATATATGTTCGAAACATGTCTTATTAACTAGGACATAGTTCCTTTAGGAATTAAATTTGTTATGGAGATGACTTCGTGTTTCCTTTTTCAATAAAATTGGTCTTCCACTTTGAGTATGGACTACTACCTTCGTATATATAAAAATTCCCTACTTTAGTTACACCAAATGCAAAACTCAGATGGGTACCAGCCTAGTCTATCGCCCTTTGGTGATTTCTGTTAAGTAAAGGTGGTAGAAATATATTTTTACAAGTGACATGACGCAATTTCGAAAAAAAATCCTATGTAGGTATTTCTACCATATTTCGTTAAATGAAATATCACCAACTTCAGTTACACCAAATGCAAAACTCAGGTGGGTACCAACCCAGTCTATCGCCCTTCGGTAATCTTAGTTAACAAAGGTGGTAGAAATATATTTTTACAAGTAACATGACGCAATTTTGAAATAGATTCCATGTGGGTATATCTAAAAAAAATCATATGTAGGAATATCTATAAAATTTGGTTGAATAAAAAAAAATTACCAACTTCAGATACACCAAATGTCAAAACTCAGATGGGTACAAGGAACTAAAGTTGGTTGAAATGTATTTTGCCTTTTTCACAGGTATATCTACATTATTTGAGAGTTAAATATAGTGTCTCGCTCGTGCAAAATGCTTGTTGATTACGAAATTTCTGCCAATTTTCATGGATGATTTAGCACAGGAAATCCATAGTAACCCACTGGCCGACAATTTCGTGTATTGGTATAGGTACGTGGACGACATTTCAACATTTTTCACACAAGAGGCAACTAGATACGTTCTTTGGATTCAATTCAAATAAATTTCACCCTTCCATCAAATTCACCTTGGAGATGGAAGAAAATAATGCAATCAATTTTCTGGATTTGACTATAGCAAAAGTTAAGGATAAACATCGTTTTTCAGTTTTTAGAAAACTTTCACATACAGATATTGTAATTCACAATTCATTTATCCTTCCTCACCAACATAAAGCGGCAGCATTCAACAGTATGATTCACAGACTGGTAAATGTTTCCTCATCCGATACAAATTTCGAAAAGAAACTGAATAATATAAAAAAAAATTGCTATCAACAACGGTTATAATTGTGATTTGGTAAACACTTTATTGTCCAAAAGGCTGTATAGTCAAGTCCCGAGAGAAGTCTACCCAGTTACAACGAATTATGATAAGATTTACAGAATGTTGACCTATTAGGTCAACCTAGTGAGAGAATTTCCAATTTCTTGAAACAGAAAGATTTGATGGACGAATTCGAGCTCTCATATCAAAAACAACGGAGATAGAAGTTCAGTATCAGATAGATCAGGAGTTTATAGATTATTTTGTGGTTCATGTCTTATGTTTCATGGCGGTCAAACAGGAAGAAAATTTGATGCACGCGTAAAAAAACACAGAAGTAGTTTCCAAACTGGTGAGACAAATTCAACGTATGCATCTCACCTCATTACAGAGGGATATGAGTTCAACTACGAATTTGAAATCCTTCATTTCCAAGGGAAGAGTTTGAAACTCAATCTCTTGGAGAGTTTGGAAATTTTAAAATTTTGAAATTGGTAAGTGTAAACATTCACAGTTCCTAATGAATGATCAGACGGGGTTGAATAATTCGCCCCTGTTGAATATTTTCTTTCTAGGAAATTGTGCTAATAGGAATGTGACGTCGGACCATTAATCTTATTAATTAGTTGTCGGACTATATTCATATGACCGTCTGATATGATGTTGCATAAATTCGAAATGTAACAGGGTTAAGATTAGTCTAAAATCCCTGCTTGCGAAAGCTATTGTATAGCGAAACACGTGTCGCGGTTTAGTGAAAGCTAATGTGTTAAAATCTCACAGGCAATTGTATATTATTTGTTAAATATGAATTTTCATCAGGTAACGGGGTAACTGATCTTCATTAAAAGTGTTTCACATCGAATGATGCAAATTACACATATGAAATTGTTTTCAATCGGAACATCGAATAAATGCATTCTGAAGCAAATGTAAATTTTTGGGACCTACATGAAAACCCGGCTTTCTAGCACACTACCGACATCCGCACGGCATCGGAAATTTATTGGAAAATGGGACGAAATGGGAAACATGTAGATGCTCCCGTCGATTATGTATATCAGTCACATTTATATGGAATTCCATATTTTATACGCTGGCTGCTATCATGCTTCTACGCAAATCGCATCGAAATTGAATTCATGGGAACCTCAACAAGTGTGCTTCTGTTCGAAGGCATGGATTGCGACATGACAGCTCGAATTATTCATCCTTATTTTTGGCATGATGCAAATTTGAATTCAACCCAGTGTGGGATGTATAACACCGCGGGCATTTATCGTTTTAGGTCGTCGATAAAATCGTTCCGATATTTTAAGGGAGTTTTATCGAAAGTAGTACCACAACAACACAGAATTTTATATTGTTCAAATGTTTTTTGAGGAGGTAGAAATGTCCTGAAATACATCTGTTGAAAATGAAAAGTGTAAAAGCTTCAAATTCTTGTGATAGACGACAGTTGGGTAAAAAGGGATACTCACACATTTTTCAATGTAGCAAAACTGGGGCCTATTTTTTGGCCACAGTTTCCATGATAAATGTGCTTTTGATCGATATCATTTTTTATGCAAATACAGAAGTCTCATGACAAAAAAAAATGTTTTATAAAACAGAAGCAAGTCTTCCGTTTTAGGGACCTTGTAGGATAAAACGGAATAGTCTAGGATAAAACGGAATAGTCAAGCTTCTTTAGGTTCCATAACGGTTGGCCCCTAGCGAATAAGACACAATATGGCTTATGGAAAAGAATTATTATTATTTTTGACAGTATAAAAAATAAGTACCCTTCAAATCTTTTCTGTCTCAGTGATGCCCCAGTACACCATAACCATACAGTAGACACTCGCCACAGAACACCAACTTCAGCAGTTTGACATGTCGAGGTATTATCAATCAACTTTATTGATGAGCGTCATTGCGTGTTAAAATATTGTATTTCGAATTATTATGGCTAACTACCAAGATGAAAAATAGTGTGTGCTTATCGCGGATGTTTGTCGAAGGCTAGAGACAAATTGTCATCTCTCTTGAGGTTTCCAAAAGGATGTCAAAAGGTAATGGCCATTAGTGTTCTTTAGAATACTAGCTCTTTAAATTTTTCATATATTTTCAACACACTGCAGAACTTCAAATAGAAGCTAATTCGCCTCGAAATATATGCTTTATAAAAATGCACCTTGATATCGAATACCTCTTTCTGATGTGAGGCATGGTTGAAGGCATGTAACCGAGAGGATTTACTTGAAAAATATCCTGAAGCTCTCTATAACAACACTATCGCTTGTGTGAATTTCACTTTGAGAAAGAAATGTTCTAGAACTTTCTACACATTGGAATTTGCAAATAGGAATTTAAAAAAAAACAAACCAAAAAAAAAATATTATTTCAAGTCATTTATAGTCTTTATTATATTGTTGCTACCTGAATATATCTATAGTATATATTTGAAGCTGCTGCGAATAAAACATCCTCTTCAAAGCTTTTTATCTCCTGGACATGGAATATACCTTTCCAAACAAACGTGGACCGGATTGAGAAAGCAACAGAAAAGTAGAAAAGCTATTGCAGATACTTGAGAATTTCAGATTATCATCACATTTATTTTAAACGTTAACCTAGACAAAATATTAATTTCATAATGTGAATTAACAAACTGATTTGATACTTGGTATCCAGTACATTCAAATTTACCGCCACAAAAAGACATTACACACCCCGAGCACAGATTGAAGGTCACAGAAATTTGACCCTCGAGAACAAAGGATTGACATTTAAGTGTCTCTAGTGTATGGCTATGGTATACTCGGGTGATGCCAATAAGCAATTTTACTTCTGTCAATATGACAGCCATTACTGGGAATGGAGAGCTTCACAAACAAATTATTAAAATATGTTACTGACAGAATACTTTATATAAACACACCTCACTGACGCCTTGGTGGGATTCGTGATACATTACGTAAACTTGCATCAAAGTGTTTTTGTGTGTAGGTACCTACTCGTTTTACATCGAAAGAGCTCTGGACTTATTCGTTTCATCAAAAATCGGAACTAATTATTAATTTTAGGTTAGTATTCGACATACATGTGTCCCAACTAAGATGGCTATATACTGGTGCTTTCAGTATTGCGATATTGTTTCAGAAAAACCTGTAGACAGGGTGTAGTTGTTCAAAATTAGGCCTTAAGGGTGCGCTTGTTGTTGAAATTTCTTGGATGGGTGGAGCACGTTGTTGCCAATAGAGATCACTTTGGGTTAGAACAGAGAATAGAACACGAGTTCAATCTGACGTTTGATTAAACAAACTTCATCTTCAATGACCTACCTACCAAGAATAATCTTACGTTCTAGTATATTCAATAACTATTTAAAAATTATTTAAAGTGATCATAAAAAAACACAAGAGAAGTTTGCTGGCAACAACATTCTAGAGTGTGTACGCGTTCTGATTATTCTATAAATGCAGTGATATGTGTTTTAGATATCTTCAGTTCAACCCAGAAGATTATAAAGAATAAAAATGATTTCACTCACCACAAAAAATGGCATTTTCTCACTTCACATATTCATAAAATTTTATCAGAATTCACTCCTATTCGCTCACACGTATTATCGTGAATAATATTCGGCTGAATTGTGATATTAGTCCTAAACCGAGACACTATTATATTGCTCAAATGAAAATATCAACAATCAACTAATTTTTTCAGCACATAGACTAGAATCCGCAACGACATAGCCACTTGGCAATACAGGACGTGCACATGACTGTCATCTCAACTGCGAGAGTGACGATACCTGGCGAATTTTTTGAGTTATTACTACGGTCTATGTCATCAATTCTTGATCAAGTGGGCCAGATCGGTCGTCTGATTTGCTGATAATCTTGTATTTGGAGTGAAAACACCAGTATATAGCCACCTTAGTCTCAACGTAGTTGGAATTGTCACTTCTGATGTTTTCAATGAACACTGGTTTGGGGTTTCAATAAGAATTGGTTTTCCTATTTCATTCAACAGATCCCATTTGGAATTTCAGCCCGTTATACAATCTACTTCCGTTCTCAGAACTTTCCTTAATGCAGCAACTTTTCTGGTGATGATAAAACTTTGCCTTTTTATACTTGTATAAACTCAACATTGATTTTCTCCTTTTGCAGCTTTTTTTCGATCCGAAAAACTGTGAAAAGAAAATTCATCATTCACAAAAAATGACCAGCCACGCTCCTTTCTTACCTTCGTGAGATTGACACGAAATCCAAAACACTTTCAAAACGTGAACTCTCTCCAACGTGTCTGTTATTGCTTACGGTTCATTTTCCACTGAAAACGGGTCATCAACTCTAATCGGCAGATTATAAACCGAGCCGTATTTTGCTGTATCCGAATTGAATTCGGTTTTGATTTAGTCATAAATTACTCCGAAATCGATATTCAGATTGGAATTTACGCCACAAATTATGCAGCAGATACTGATGGTGAACAAATCGAATACGCATGGTGACACCTCTGACCCGAAAAACGTTCAGTACGGTGTGCTGGCCCGGAAAAAATTGGGTATTTGTATAATCTCTGAAGAAATACTGGCATCACGTTTTCTGCTCTAGTATCGAAACACCCCATTTTTAACATAGAGGCTCATTCTTTTGATACCTGTTTGTTGGAAGATACTATAGAAAAATGAAGATTTGTGCAAATATGTATCTAAACAGTTAGGGCCCTTATTTTAGCTTCTGTAGATGGTTTGATTTTGAAAACTCAGGAATGTTTACAAACCTTCTTTGTTGATAGGTACGCGTATATCATTCATTCAAATATGGAAACTAATCCATGAAAAAATTGTTTCCTTTGTAGTTTTCCACTAGGGGAAGTTTGAACCATGTCTTGAATAGCTATACATCCAAACTTATTAAAAAAAATCGAGATTTTCCCATATTTATAAAATGCAAATACTTACTGCGTTCCTAAATAGTATAAATATTGTTAAGCTTAACACCTATATCCAGTACTGCAGTATTTGTGAGCTTCTTGGTGGCTTGTGAGCTTTGTTATCTTCAATCATTTGAGAAATCGCACTGAGAGTATACATACTTGACTTCAAATCTGCTACAACACGATAAAAATGAATATCTGACTGGAGATTATAAATATAATTCACTAACTTGTATTCAATTCAGTTCTCTAGCAGCCGTTAAGGGAAGCGAAAGGAAATTATTATCCCGCTCTCTCACGAAATAACTAATTGAAGATGTCACCAACATTTGGCAGCGATAGTTTATAAATTTTTTGATATTTTCACGAAGTGCCTGAGACTGTAACTTTCTATAGAAGCATCGGAGTACACAGCTTTTGATCATGATTTTTTAATTTGAAGTACCAAAAAGACGTACACAGAACTGTTAGTCTAAGAGACCACGACACTAAACCTATAATGATAGGGCCCCCGAAAGTAATACATATAATTCGATATTTCATTCATAGGAGAACACCTGCTGTCATTTCTAGGACCGGCTAACGCCAAAAAAAATTTTTTTAGGTTTCTGTAATGATAAGTCTCCTATATTGTGATTGTTCCTGCAAACAAGGAAGGGGTAGGACTATATGAAAAAGAAGTGCTGCCTCAACTGTTGTTTTATACTCATTCAACGGCACGTAAAATCCATTGGTCGTGGTAGTGGCTGGCATATTTCTATAATACAAATTGAAAACAACCGACCGATTGCTGATAAAACCGAATTGAAACGCAAAATCGGTTGCGCGGAGGACGACTTTCAAAAGCTGTTGCCGCCATGTTGTCCGCTGTTTGGAAAAAGCAGCACTGCTTTTTCATATAATCCTACCCCTCCCCTGTTTGGGGAACAATCACAATACTGGAGACTCAAAATTACAGAAACCTGAAAAAAAAATTGTTAATTTTTTTTATAGCGTTGACCGTTCATAGACATGGCAGCAGTGTCATTTTGTGTTCTCCTATGAATGAATTGACGAATTATATGTATGATTTTTGGGATACCTACCATTATAGGTATAGTGTCGTGGCCCCTCAGACTATGTAACTTTTGAATGACAACTGTCAATTGGTGAATAACATAATTCTCATTGTATCTTACTTATCACTCTTCAAAAGAAATGTATAAGCTATGAACGAGAAATTGTAATGCTGTCATTTTATGTTGTGGACAATCATTTGGATATGAAATCGCAGTCGAACCAAACCTTTGCAGGTAGTGCTTGCTAGCAGCACCCTAGTTTGAAAGATATAAATAGTTCTGATCGTAGCATTTACATTCAGAAAGAATTTCCTCCTCCTGAAGATGCTGACCTTGTTTGCAAAACGCGCGTTGAGGGCAAGTAATGTCAGTTCAGTGTAGTAGTGATTGATCTCTACAAAATGTTCACAACGAAGATTTGATTCTGATAGATTTTCAAATGGAAATGTTCTTGAAAGAAATAAATAGGCAACAATGCAATGAAGCTAACATTTTTGAGTGAGATGAAGCCTTTAATGAATAACTGAAAGTTTCTCCCATCATGAGTGGGTTATAGGAAATGTTTATTTCGATCATGAGTGATTATGACAAAGTAATGAAACAACTGACGGATATCAAGAATATTGGCTTCCAAAAATAAACTTCCAGTTGAGAACCGGGGTAGTTTGGACAAAATCAGTTTCAAAATTCTTTTTTGTATTACAAGTGGATGAATATGAGTATCCAGGACTCCCTCCAGCAAGCTATCCCATAACGAATGTGACTTTCTATGAGGGAGCGGTACAGAACTTTCATATGATGGAGTGACACGACCTTTTTACTCCGCCCAAGTAATAGTATATTTCATCCCGAGGTGGGAAGTGATTCATTCCTGTCGTGAGATCAATTGGTTAACCGAGACGCAAAGCGACTAGGTTAGCTATGAACTCGAGACAGGAATGAAACTTCCTACCGAGGTTTGTATACTATTTTATTGACAACCATCATATTTTGATTAAAATTAATTAATCTTTGTTTCATTCTGAACATATCTAAAATATTACATTTAAAGACAAATTACCAAGAACGTAGTTTTCTCAGAATAATCAAGTAAATATATTGTTACCGTGACTACGGGGTATAGAATTGTCACCAATATAAATAAATGACAGATAAAGTCTAGAATAGATAAAATGAGGGCGGGAAGTGGGGGCGGGAAGTAGAGGTGTGTAATGTGACACTTCCAATCCTTCAATGACGTTAGTAATGACAGCATTACATATATGGTTGAAAATAAATGTGTATTTCACCCCTCCCCTGCCCCGAGCGCCGGCCCGCCACTGCCTCCACGGCCGGGCGTCCGCAGGAGTCAATGTCATCCGGTAACCCAGTTCTCCCGGAGTATGCGACGCGTATGTGGGCCACGCGGGGCTATTTTTAGACTGCCGGAGCCATCGATCGTGGTGGGGCGGGGGGGCTGCAGCTATTTCAGGACGGCAGGCGACGGCGCTACGCTGGGGGACGGCGGCCACGACGACGGCGGCGACGGTGGTGGAGATGTGCATCTCCGAACATGTGCTTTACGTGAAGAAGATTTTCACAAGATGGTTAAAACTCCGGTGCACTGACTGATATATACTTTTTCCGAGGAAAACTTGACGTAGACCTCTTTTTAAGGAATTCAAAGTATTAACAGATGTTAGTATTTTCATTTCGCAAATGTGTTCGTATGTCTTCTCGAACAGTAATATGTTTACTGGAATACAGCAAATTCGTTTTTATGGTTACTACTGCTATTGTTGTGTGATGTTTTTACCTCTAGTTACTTATATAATGTTTTTTACCTTGTGGAAGCCGTTTGACCTTTTCTTCTCTGCCGGGTCTCCAGAGAGCATTTCAGCCTCTAGGGCTTATTGCGCATTGCTTCCCTTCACCTTATGACAACCATTCCAACAACCTTATCCCCTGCACAAGTTTGTGTAGGTTGATTGCTGGGTGTACGTCATATTCTTCTGGATCCAACATTTAACGACAAATTACCAAGAATGCGGTTTTCTCAGAATAATCAAGTAGATATAATATTGTAACGAAATGTGCTAGCGCCGGCCCTGCCGCCTATCGATGCGAATTGATGCGACGACGATTCCAAGAACGACTATACTCGCGTGATCGCGGCTCATCCAAAAGATTCGATTGTGAAGATTTGTCTAGATGAATCTCCACTCTATGAGCGCATATATAAGCGGGACTCGTTCACGTCGACGGCAGAATTTTTAGTACAGAGAGTTTTAGTAGCGAGCATTAGAAAGTTATCGGAGCGATTTAAGTGATTGTGTTGTATTGTATTGTGAAACAGAGTTATAATAAAAGGAGTTTAGTGTTGTTTGGTGTTTTAATCGACGAACCCAGGGATATATCGTAACAGTGGTGTCGGAAGTGGAATTTTTGCTGGTAAATAAAAACAATTTATGGTGAATACGAGAAGTACATCTTACGATACGATGGAGGACATGTTGAAATTAATCCAAAACCAATTTGCGGATTATGAAAGACGACGGCAGGAGGAAAAACAAGAAGAGGAAAAGCGACGGCAGGAAGAAAAGAAAGAACGACAATTAGAACGAGAAAATGAAAAAAAAGAATGAGAAGAAGGACTCCAGAAAATTCTCGAAGACCAGAGAAAAGAGCGAGAAGCTGAAAAGAAAGAACGAGAAGACGGTATCCAGAAAATTCTCGATAATGAAAAGAAAGAACGGGAAGAAGCACTCCAGAAAATTCTCGAAGAACAGAGAAAAGAACGAGAAGCTGAAAAGAAAGAACGAGAAGATGAAAAGAAAGATCGAGAAGAAGCACTCCAGAAAATTCTCGATAATGAAAAGAAAGAACGGGAAGAAGCACTCCAGAAAATTCTCGAAGAACAGAGAAAAGAACGAGAAGACCTCCAGAAAATTTCATCAGACGGTATCCGAACAGACCAAAAGAAGATACAGGCGATAAGAGACTGGCCGAGGCCAAGAGACAAACATGAAGTGAGGAGTTTTCTAGGTCTCTGCACCTACTACCGTCGTTTCGTAGAAGGATTTGCTGATATTGCGGCACCCCTACATAAGTTGACAGAAGATCGAGTCAAATTCGTCTGGTCCAACGAAAGTGAACGAGCATTTGGGAAACTGAAAGTTGCTCTATGTTCCAGCCCCATTTTAAGTTTCCCACGTCAACGAGGTCTGTTTGTTCTGAAGAGAGTTCCTAATCAGAACAGATCATGCAGCTCTGAAGTGGTTACTCGAAATGAAGAATCCTGAAGGACAAGTAGCAAGGTGGATTGAGAAGTTGAACCAGTATCACTTCAGGATAAAACATCGACCAGGACGATTGCATAACAACGCAGATGCCTTGTCAAGAAGACCTTGTTCGGATACTTGTAAACACTGTGAGCGAATTGAACGTCGCGAAGGAATCAACCAAGTGAGATTGATAGTAGACGACAATTGGACGACAGCAAAGATGCGACAAGACCAGGAAAATGATCCAAACGTTGCAGAATTTTTGAAATGGAAAGAAAATGGAGCGGAGAGACCCACCTGGAAGGACATCTCAGATCGATCACCAACGTTCAAAGCATTGTGGGCACAATGGGATTCCTTGATTGTGGAGAATGGCCTTGGGAGTCAGTCGATGGCAAGAAAGTGAGTTCCCAACTGGTTGTGCCTATGTCGAGAATAGAGGATGTTTTGTTAGAGATTCATGGTGGTAAATCAGGTGGACATCTAGGAGTTAACAAGACCTTGGATAAAATACGGCAAAGGTTCTACTGGGTCCAATGTCGAGAAGATGCGAAGCATCAGAAAGACTGGGATCGACACCTTCAACTATTCTTGATGGCTTACCGGGCAGCTGTGCACGACTCCACAAAGCTCACCCCAGCCAGTAACATCTTCGGGAGAGATCTTCGTTTGCCCTGTGACTTGGTGTTCGGATCCCCAAGTTCTGAGGAAAAAGAGGTACAGGATTATGCAGATGAACTGCGAGACAGTCTGATTAGGATTCACGAAATTGCGAGAAGAAGATTGAAGATTACTAGTGACAGGATGAAGGCTCGATACGATCTCAAGGAAATACTGGTGGATTCAAAGAAGGAGATCGAGTGTGGCTGTACAACCTTCGTCGTAGAAAAGGAATTTCTCCCAAACTAACACCATCCTGGGAAGGACCCTATTCGATAGTCAAGAGAATAAATGACGTGGTGTACAGGATTCAACGTAGCCCCAGAGCAAAAATGAAGGTCGTTCACCTAGAAAGACTTAAACGTTACAATGGCGATAATGACGTATTGTTTGATCGGGACGATCAAAATTGAGAGGGGGATAATGTAACGAAATGTGCTAGCGCCGGCCCTGCCGCCTATCGATGCGAATTGATGCGACGACGATTCCAAGAACGACTATACTCGCGTGATCGCGGCTCATCCAGAAGATTCGATTGTGAAGATTTGTCTAGATGAATCTCCACTCTATGAGCGCATATATAAGCGGGACTCGTTCACGTCGACGGCGGAATTTTTAGTACAGAGAGTTTTAGTAGCGAGCATTAGAAAGTTATCGGAGCGATTTAAGTGATTGTGTTGTATTGTATTGTGAAACAGAGTTATAAAAAAAGGAGTTTAGTGTTGTTTGGTGTTTTAATCGACGAACCCAGGGATATATCGTAACAATATTACCGTGACTACGGGGCATACAATTGTCACCAATATAAATAAATGACAGATAAAGTCTAGAATGGATGAAATGAGGGCGGGAAGTGAGGGCGGGAAATAGAGGTGTGTAATGTGACACTTCCCAACCTTCAATGACGTTAGTAATGACAGCTGTACATATATGATTGTAAATAAAAGTACTTACATTAACGGACTTGTTGCATCGAAACTATGAACTGTACCTATAGCAAGAATGAATGGGTCATGGATTGAGAAGAATTTAGTCCCTTTCATTTTTATACGGGTGCATTTTTTTGCATGAAACCCACGAAAACTGAAATATTTCCCAAAAATATTATTTTTAACGAAACACGTGTTTTTTGTGATTACCACAGGGATGTTAAAATATGTCTTGTTACACATTACTGGTGGGTTTCACAAAACAAGCTCTGCTTAGGTGAAATCCCCCTAATATAAAACCTACTCATATTTAGATACTTTATACTTATATTGTGTTCACTTGATTGAATTACTATCTTTCAATATTATATTTGTTAATATATAAATCACAAATAGTGGGTATACTAATTAAGTAAAAATTATTTGTCTATATGCTCATCTGTCTGAATAAATTTGTTTTTTTTATTTTTTTTTGATTTAGAGGTCGTGAAATGAAAATGTTTTTTTTGACACTTGACCTGACACCATACACAAGAAATCAAAACTCCTTGTATTATTTTCAGGTAAAGCCCCTTTTATTGCTTTGACGATTGGGCTGTTTTCGAACGCGCAATTATTCAGATTTACGCGTAGTCATCATCAGGGCTCCGAACATACGGATCTCGACTCTTCCCAATCGCTCTAATTACCCTCTAATGACTCAATCCGTCGACGGGCCGGAGCCAGTCTCGGTTCATCTGACAGATGTAGCGGCATTTCTACAACGATACTCGTTTAATTGGCTCTTGTGAGTGGGAGGGCGGATTGAGATTCGGTCATTAGGCTTTCATTGTTGGCTTCAGGTGATTGCTACTTTCGAAAAAAGGGAATCACCTACTCGTGAATAACATTCCATATCAGCTCGAGAAACTAGAATTCAAAGAAACATTCACCTCAATAAAATTAACGATGACTTGGTAAAAATAATTGAATAGGGTGACAAGAACTTGGTGGAATTTAATGCTAGGAAAACCCAGGCATGTCTCTTCTCAAGAAAAGCCGATCTATCATTATCTAGTATTCAGATGTCAGGAGTAACTATTCCAACAAATTAAATTATCTTGATGCTAGGAATTATGATTAGTAATAATCTCTCATGGGAAAACCATGTGAAATCGATCACTAAATGTGCTTCCCAGAAACTTGGATTTCTATTTCGTGCGAAGAAATACTTCACTTCTCGTCAGCTTCTAATGATCTACAAGGCTCAGATATGACCTGTCTTGGAAGCTAGATCTCATGTGTGGAGTTTGGCACCAACACATTCATTGAGGCTTCTCGATTCTATTCAGAGGAAGGCAATCCGTCTTGTTGGTGATTCTTTGCTCACAGACTCGCTCACTTCATTGGAACATCGTAGAATGGTCGGAGACTTGTCTCTCTTCTATAGATATATTCACGGTCGGTGCTCTTCTGAATTGTCATCAATCGTTCCCCCCTTGGCAATATCTACACGGATGACTCGAGTACAGAATTCCCACCCTTCGTTGTTAATTTGGAGACCTGTCAAAACTCTCTTGCTCAGGGATCTTTCTTCAATAGAACAGCTGAGCTTTGGAACTCCTTACCGAAAGAGGTACTTCAAAAATTCAAAATGAATGTTATTTCGTATCTCCTCTCCCTTGATTCACTCAGTGTTCTTTGAACATTACAGGGCTTCACATTCGTGCGAATCTGCATATGAAAAAATATATAATATAAAGTGCCAAGACGGCCAAGCTGAAAGTTTCTCTGCGCATGTCAACAACACAGATAAGAACAATCAGCGACTATGGAGTTTGGATCTTCATAACTTGGGCAGGAAATAAAACTTCTTACAAAAAGATGGGAGTAATGAAAAGTTTAAAGTAATCCTATATGAACCCCAATACACTACAGGACTTCAACAGATATTCGATAAAGTGAATATGAAAGTTGCATTTAAAACTTCTCACAAGTCACAACAACTTCTTGGTAATCCAGAAGATGAATTAGAAAACACAGGAAAGTCGGGAATATACGAAATCAGTTGTCAAGATTGCAACAACAAATACATCGGCCAGAGCCGACGAGCTATTAAAACCCGTTTCAAGGAGAATTTTGCACACATAAAATGCGGAAGAGTAGAAAAATCCAGTGTCGCACAACACGCTCTAGACAATGACCACAAAATTGGTGAAAGCAATCTTAAACTGATCAAGCATGTGCATGACACAAGACTACTCGAAAAACAGCATGAATGGAGACAGGTTGAAACTTTTCCTAGAGATCAATTACCCTAACACCAAACTGATATTTTTTGCACTTAAGTAGCAATAGCAAAGTCCATATCGGACCTAAAAATTCAGGTATATAAACAGCTTACCCTATTCTTTTGATTTAGTATCAATTTTATCTTCCTGGGGATGCTAACCTTGTTAGCGAAACGTGCGTCGAGTGCAAAAATATCATTTTGGTTTTAGGGTAATTGATCTCTAGGAAATAGGTAGTGAAAATTCTTTTCCGAGTCATGTTTTTTCTCACGTTTTTTTATACATAATGCCAAAAGATAGTTATCAATTCAGAAACAGAAATAGAATATTCTATCAATATCGTAGATCATTAATATTTTTGGGTAATGTCAGGCTTGAACTTTCGTTTTACGTATAAACTTCTAAAAGGCATTCCAGATACTTGTCAAATGAATCAATTTGGCGACATCTGCCCCTCAGAAACTCTCCTTTGTTTTTTTCCAAAGCATTAGTAATTTTCCGCATATCGCTAGGAAATTTTGACATTCCTATCAAAATTTATCAAAGGAAAAGTCAAGATTTCCTTACTGTAACAACTTACTGTACCTACCAACAACCCTCATTACAAGATAGCTGCATAATATACAAATGTTGATTTGGTCAACTTATAATGTTTGTTAAAAATTCAAATGATGTCAAGGAAACGTCACTTTCAATTTACCAGTTAACTCTCAACAGCCGCATTCAGCGAGCTATTGTCAGTTCCAGATCCCCAACATTTCCCCCATTCAAACTCCAAAAATTTCCTCCAGGTCCTCAGAACAATTAGTTTTCCCACTCAAGACACAACTCCAGCGTCCCCCAAAACACCCCGACCGGCGCTAAATCATCCCTCTTATTGTGTCGGGCGGCTTTCGGAACGCACCCCATCGATGGGAGGGGGGGGGGGGGCGAACGTGGTAGGAATACGGAGTGTATATGGAAAAATTCCATCCGGTCACGGTCTTCAATGTCGCCCTTTCTTATTCATATTTCGGCTCTGCGAGTGGGAAATCGAGCTCACGAAAGCGACTACGGAAAGGACAATCGCAGCCTGAATTTCATAGAAATAGTCCGGTCGAAATGTACATGAATTCGGACGACTTCTGTTCAACAGCCGTGCCAAATCGCCATTTTTTTTGTAGGTAGTATGGTCCTCAAAGAATATATTGTGAAATTTGTGGGATAGCGAAATGACGACATTTTGCCGAAAAAATTGTTTAAATAAACGAATGTCACTTTTTTCATGAAATGAGATTTTTTCTATAATATTTTTTTCGAAAAATTCGTTTTCAAGATACAGATTGTTGAAACATGGGGGATACCTTCGATGTTTTGGAGAAGTGCAATAATTTGTATCCCGAGAATGAATCATGTTTCGACGAACAGTTTTTTTTTGACGAGATTCACCACAGCAATTTTTCGTAATGTTCTCAGCAACTTCATTTAGGAACTAAGTAATATGTATCGATATAGAAAATTGTAAATATCTCGAAAACGATCACCTCCAGCGATGTTGAGTGAGTGTACTTTTTTACTTGGAGAAGGTGTGGGAATTAGGTTCTTTCATAAAAGGTACTGTGTTGAGTGAGTGTACTTTTTTACTTGGAGAAGGTGTGGGAATTAGGTTCTTTCATAAAAGGTACTGTCAAAAAATTAAGGGCAATTTGAAAGAATAATGTCGGCATATGCAGCGCCCTCTAGGTTGGTAGTGTTTCAAAGTGCATTCGAATTTACAACGAAGACTACAGAATTGAAGATAGAAGAGTAAGTATATTATTGTAGTATTTGCTACAAAGGCTCTCAGAAAAGTTTTGACACTCGCCATATGCGCTGAATGATATATGTTGGAAAACAGTACAAAACAATTGGTATAAGCGTTAAGTAAATGCGTGTACAGCAGGTGAAATTTCACAAACCGGTATTACCTTCCGGGGGAGAATATCTAATAACGATAACTAACACATTTAGAGTTATCGGAACGTTCTTATTATCAGGGGTTCGTTCTTACCTGAAACGAATAAGAAAAATATTTAACGTGCTCTAGTGACTTCCCTTATCAACTTTATTCCTGAAAAACTAAAACACGAGTTTTTGCCTAGCTTGGGGTAGGTTCTCTGTATAGCAGGTTCTGAAATTATGAAAAAGTTTCAGTAAAATAAACGAAACAAGAACATGAATTCGCCTTATTTATTATTGCCTCTGGATCATCAAAATATCGCAAGACAATGAAGGGTAGCTTATAAACCGTGATGAACAAAGTAGAAATACTTATTTCCATACATGAAAATTCGTGTTAGTACTCAAGGAAGATCTCACTTGCGCCTCACAATAAAATAATCAATGACATAAGCATATAAATATTTTGTTACCTCTTTCGTAATGCAACCGCATACAAATATTTTCATGGGTTTATAAAATAAACGAATATTCAATAAACTTCCTTATTGGCTAAATTTATCTGGCTCTGCCCGTTGCGAAGAGGGGTGAATCTGATTTTCCTTTCAGCAACAAGGTGGTGAGTCGGGACCAATATTCAGTTTCCCTGGACTGGAACGATCTATACAGGGATGATCGACGAGAGCACAGAATAACACCAACCTATCGAGACTCAATCCCGGTGTCAAAGGGGACTGGACTGAAGGGTAGAAAACCCCAAACGATCTAGGGGTGGAAGGACAAGCCCTAGAGGAAAACAGCCATTTGAAAAAATTGACCCATAGATTTTCGAAAAACAAGAGGTGGAAACACAAGAATATTCAACTTACGTGGATGAAGGGTGGCTTGAAACGTAGCTGTCCTACTGCAAGGACAGGGGAGCAAAATGCCGGTAAACACAAAAACAATATTTATTTATTTATTTATTTTTTTATTTATTTCTACGGAATCAACTCCATTACATGAAAAATATATGTATGTATATAAATGTGTAAAATTTATAACAATAAAAAAAAAGAATGTAGTAAATATTGATAAAAAACTCGCTTAACACAAACAATTATAAAGTAATATATAGTAAATAAATAACAGGGATAAGAAATTTCAGTAGGTAATAATATCACATCTAGGCAGGAATGTTTACAAATTAAATTAACATTTTTATAGATTTTCTGAATGTATTCAACGAGCAACCACATATTTCCAGACTGTTGTCATTTATAACCTTGAGTGTCCTCTCTATAGGTGAATGTTTTCCATAGTTCGTTGTGTGAAACGAACTATGAAATAAGCATTGGCTACGCAGTGCTCTATTGGGAACATTGAAGTTTATTTCTTCAAGAAGGTCTGGGCAGACTATATGAGCATTGATGAGTTTATATATAAAAATCAGAGCATGGTCCGTTCTTCTTTTAGATAAGGAATTGATTTCAAGGGTACGCATTATTTCAGAATATTCGTGGTCTGCCACGGGTTGATTCAATTTGAAGGCCATAAATCTCAGAAATTTATTTTGAACCCTTTTCAATGATGTGCAATGAACCTTGTATCCGACTAAGTGGATAGCTAGAGGAGTAATACCAAACTCAACAGGATGATTTCAACAAGAAATGTAAATCAACCCACAAAGTACTTCCTCAGCACTAAATTCAGGTCTTGAGATTTAATCCTCAACTTGGAGAAATTTTCAACAACACAAAGTTAAACTCGAGACGACATCGGCAGAACTGATATTTCGACATGAATCGAGAAGGATGTTTTTTTTTGAAAATGGAAGTTCCAAAGGCGTAGTTCAACAAAGATGAATAAGACCTCGAAAAAAAATGTTTAATGTCTAAACAGGAATAAATCCCAATAACAAGACATATAATAGTTATTTATGTAATAAGGATCATAAAGACGATCATTATGGTACAAGTCGTGAATGTGATAACACGGTGTGTGCCATAATGATTGTTTATGATTCGTGTTACATACAAAATTTTATCTGATGGTATTTATATCAATACACTTTCGAAAAATTAAAAACTGCATTTTCGACATGTCACAATGACAACTATTTTTAAAGGAGTAAGTATTGTGTAGTTTCAAATATTAGTAGGTGAGTGAGCTGTGCTTTACCATTTCCTTGACAACATGTTCTCCTTATAGAATTTCATTATGGTACTTAGTACCATAATGAATTCATTATGGTACTTAGTCCTATAATGTATTCATTATGGTACTTAGTCCCATAATGAGCTTCCTTATGTCATCAAAATTGAGTGACATAACGTTGTCATTATGACATGCCATCAGATAAATATCATTAACAAGCATTTGACATTTTCATATCTGCCTATATATACACACACATGAATACAATTCTAATTTCATTAACTGAGAACACCTGAAAAGGTAAAACAAAAAATTAAGGAAACATTTGGCAAAAAACTATATGAAAACTCTCATGCAGCACACAAGTCAGATATAGAGCTGATAAGCAAAAGCACATTTCATTTATATTCCATAAAAGTGATTCACTGATATTATAATATTAGTAATGAGATCACATACGTGGTCGACTTCAATATAGCCTCATATATTTTGTCTAGAGTGTAGAAGTTTCTTAATATGGTTCTTAACTTGACCAATAGGTTCATAATAAATGTCGAGATTTGTACAGAGTTGATTGTACAGTTTGCCCATTGCAACGACTGGTGACTTAGGTAATATGTTTGTTCTTGAATTTGGTAAATAAAAAGTCAGTTCATTTCTAGAGTTTAGTCGCGGGACATGAAAGTTGAGTTGGGAGAGTATTTCGGGACAGTCAATCAGATTATTCACTAGTTTATAAATGAAAATTATAGAGTAATAGGTTCTTCGGTTTTGAAGGGATAATAGATTGAATTTATTTAATAGAATTCTGTTGTCGATACCCTGTTCAGGGTAAACTCCATCTAGTTTGTACGTAATATATTTCATAAAGCCTCTTTGGATGGACTCAATATTATTTATGTGGACATTGTATATGGCTGACCATATAAGGGAACCGTATTCCAACCGAGATTTAACGTATGCATTATAAAGGGTTAAAAAACTGTCTTTGCTACGAACGTTCTTACAGTTACGATAGATGAGACCAAGCATCCGTTTAGCTGAGCAAGTAATTGTGTCATAATGGATGGAGAAACTCAGCTTAGGGTCGAATATAACACCAAGATCCCTTTGTAGAGTGCTTATTTGAAGAGGGGTGCCGTTTATACTGTAAATATGTGGAGTTATATTATGCTTTAGGGTATATTGTGAATATTTACATTTGTTAGTGTTGAGGGGAAGATTATTTTTGGTATACCAAAGATGCAAGAATTCAAGGTCTCTTTGTAGGATTAAGCAGTCCTCCTCTGACGTAATGGGCCGAAAAATTTCCAGATCGTCTGCAAAGAGTAAGAATCGACTAGAGAGGTTATTTCCTATGTCATTTATGAAAAGAGAGAATAAAAGAGGCGCTAGATTGCTTCCTTGGGGGGCACCACTGTTAGCGATAAATTGGAACGACTTGTGTCCTCTATAGTCAACGAATAGGATACGTTCGGTTAGATAAGAGCGGAAAAGGTTTGAGAGTTGAATGTCAAATCCATATAGATGAAGTTTATTGATGAGAATGTTATGATCCAACTTGTCAAACGCCTTCGAGAAGTCTGTGTAAACAGTATCTACTTGTAAGTTATTATTGAATGCATTACTTACTGTTTGTGTGAAGCACCTTAAGTTGGTTATTGTTGATCTTTTGCTAAAGAATCCATGCTGGTTATTTGAAATCAAATTCTTAACACCGGGAAAAATTCTGTTGTACAAGCACATCTCCAAGGCCTTTGCAAAATTGGATAACAGGGTTATAGGACGGTAGTTTTGGATATTGTTTATGGTACCAGTTTTGAAAATTGGGCAAATCTTTGATATTTTCCATTTGTTAGGAAAGCATTCTGTACTGAGTGCTAGATTGAAAATCGACTGTAATGGTACGGCTAGAAGGTGTGCAGAATCTTTAACAAAGAAGCTGGGTATGTTATCATTCCCGCATGTGAGTATTGAACATCGTTCCAGAACAAAATACTAGGGATTCTTGACTGAATTCATCAATATAAGGATTGATATCGACTCGGAAAACCCGTAATGGCAAGAACTTATGCAACAAAAATATTTCTGGCAGTAAATAATGCTCGGCAGTTACAAAAAAACGTGAAAGGTATGTTCACATCGCAAAAACCTCAGCGTACGGTCATGAATAAAATTCGACTTCAGTTTATTTATTCATGAATAGTTCCTTAGAGTAGATAACCCATATGACAAGTATGTATTTAACAAGCGGTATCGATATTTCTAAAGGCTCTCCTCCTATAATAGCAGTGATTAAGGTAATAATAATAATAATAAGTAATAATTTTATTTGAACTATAAAAATTTGAACACGTAACACCTAGAGCGGGCGCTGCGAAACATTCCGTTTGAAAAAACCGATGACCTCATTCTGATTGATGATTTGAGTTGAGGAAGACTTGATGAATAATAATTTGGAGGTTGCCGGACGTAATTATGGTCCAGTTTTTTTTTTCGGCCCTATCATAGGAGTTTTCGATTCCATGGCTGTAGTTGTGAAAAAAATGTTGTATAGAATGCAAAAACCATTGACCGCTATTTCTCGACTGGAATGTTTTTGCAAGATCTTTTCAAACCTGGAACTGAAAGTTGCCAGAAAAGCTCGTTGTCAGTTTTATTATAAATCTCCTTCCCAGCGTCACATACCTCTTCTCGAGTTTTGGAGCGGGCCGCGCTTTTCTCAACAGTTTTTGTGACTTCAGTTATAGATGAACTCCATCCATTATTATAACAGATACATTTTCCAATATTTAAAATAGCAGTGCTTCGAATTTTGTGATAACTTTCTTTAAAGTGAATAAATATCGCTACAATTATTAGATTGAAAAAAAAGCGAACGAAAAATCATGCTGAACTGGTGAATGAACCGAAAGAAACTATTCAAATGCAGCAAGTCGACGCAAAGACGAAATTTCAGACAAATTTGAGAAGTTGTTTGATCCGAATGCTGATGAAGAACACTTCTCGTGGTATGAAAGTTGCATGGCCAGCTATATCAGCGAAGAAGAAATTTGTCGTCGTCACTACATAGAGCGCTGGAAGAAACAGCTTCATCAACAACACAGGGCGTAGCTGGATCATCAACTGACCTGCAAATCAAAAAGAAGCAACAGCGATTCGTCGAGTGACTCATGATGTTCCATTTGTGGTATACGACAAAAACCAAAATAAAAAAAAAGTCATCTTTTAACTGAAATTTCAGCAGCTTTGCTGTTTTTCAATGCGTCGATGATACTATGAAATTTTCACAAAAATTTGTTATACGAAACACCGGAAGATTTGTTTGCAGAAACTTCCAATATCATACGTCGTGTTAAAGAAATTACGTTTCATTACCAATATCTTCTAGTAACGAAAGAGGTCGACCAACAACAAATATCACAAAAACAGTTACTGGCTGCTTTTGAGAAATTAATGGCGGATATAAAAGACGGTGTTTTGACGACCGCTTTCGAATTGACTTACTTGGCTCAACGCATCACTGTACACGCTGAAGTAGAGGATGTAGTTCTCTTCGTGATCTCAAAGTGATGCTGATCGATAAATTTGGTGACAAGGTTTTATTCTCATATCTTACTGAGAGGAAGCAATCTTCTTTGGTTTTCATGGCAGGAAGTTCATTAAGGAAATAGCTGAACGTGTACGTCGGCTAGACTGTAGCAAAATCTTTATGTGTGCTAAGAAATTACGGAAGGAACTCTTCACTATTGAACTTATACCAAAGGACAAGTTGTGTGATGAAATTCTTATAGAAGATGCCGCGAAGAAATGCACATTCACACTGAAATGGAAGACTTTCATACAAGCCTCATTTAGCAGTCAAAATCTAAAATTGTCAGGCAATACACTCCATGAAGCATTAGCGGTGTTTAGTGATATATATCAGTGTAACGAACAGAAAGACACCGCAACATACAGCTCTAGCCGAATTCATTCACCACCTACCTAACTAAATCGAAAAATATCCTACACTGTTGAAAAATCTTAGACACCGTGACAATGACTTTCAAGGGGACATTAAGTGGCGAAGATTCTATGACCGTTACAATCATGGTAGTTAATCAACAAAAAAATGATGAAAAGAATAACTCACGGGCATGGCCTAGCTCTCCATGTTGACTAGTCATTCGATATCTGAAGCTAAGCAGCAGGGAAAGACCGCGTCGAAAGCTCATAAAACTGCAACAAAGTATTATATATATCAATGAACACAAACTATATTGAGGAATTGCTGTCCTTCGGAGGAGACGTAAAGCCGGCGGTCCTGAGTCCATGGTTGTTGGACTCGTGAAGGATCCCTACCTCTGGTTGGAATACGAGAGTGTTCGGCAAAATTTCCGGTTGGGGGAAATGTGGTCACCGGAGTCGATGATTGGCCTTGGTGGGGGAAACAGGTCGACGTTGAATAAATCATTCAAAAAAAAAAGAACACCTCAGACACTGCTAAACCGAAACTAACTGAAACTGACTACAGATATTTATATCAAGTCCTTCAACCAGAATCCCAGCTGGCCATTACCGGTGGATATGAAGACTCTAAACAATCTTCAAGCTCCAAGGTAATAGGTCTTCTGAATTGTTAGATTTGAAGTCCAATCACCTAGAAGCAGATTGAAGGATTTTCAGCCATATTTTTGTTGCTGTTCGTGGAGGAATCGAACAAGTTTTTATAAATTGTGCAGATTCCAATGTTTTCGTACTCAACATCCACTTTTGGCATAAGCTATCGAATAGTTGTTTTTGAGGGATTTGGTTTGAAGGATCGGCCAAAAAAACTCTTTTGAGCTGGGATTCAATTCAAATGTATCTGAAATTATTAGAACTTTTGATGTTTTGTATTTACATTGCTTAAGGGCTGCAATACATGGGCCTCCAAACTTACTCCAATTCGGTTATGAAAGACGAGATGGAAAGTTGTACTCGGTGCAAATGGCAAAACCACCTTTAACAAATTTTTTGATCAGGCTTTGTAAATATAATGCTGAATGCCTGACAATGTTTTGCACTTGTAGAAAAAGCGAAATCAATTGTATTTTCCTTTGCAAATGCATCGGCAATAATTGTCGAAACTTACCTGAATGAATTTTTCACTACTTATTAATAGGTAAACCACTTTTTCTATTAAATTTGTATTGAATTAGATCATGTCGTTTTTCTCCATACCTCTCCTAAACCAGGTGTTAATAGTCAATAACAATTTTTTTTCGCAGCTACAGCAATGGAAGCGAAAACTATTATAGGACCGAAAAAAAAACTGGACCATAATTCCGTCCGGCAACCTCCACAACATCATTAATTAAGTCTTTCTTAACTCAAATCATCGATCAGAATGAGGTCATCGGTTTTTGCATACGGAATGTTTCGCAGCGCTTGCACTAACCGGGTACGTTAGAGAATCAGCTGCTTTGTTACACGAAAGAAATTGCCACAAAAAGAAAAGAGTTTTTCCTTATGAAGTGCACATGTGCGCACGCTCGGCTACCAAGAACTTCACCACGTCCTGGTCTGGAACTCATGCGCCGATTCCTCCTGGACTACTACGAGTTTTCCTTCCGTACGAACGCGGTGTAACAAACAACAAATACTCCCTATCCACACTCAGTCGATAAACGCCATCCATAGCTGTCATCCGAAACCTATCGCCTTTTTATTAGATTTCGCCCCGAAAGCAATTCACTTTGGAAACACACGCCTATGCGTGCCAACATACGAGACACGTAGAGGTGTCTGGTTTTATACGGAATTACTTTTTCTGTCGGATATTTATCGCTGCTGTTGCTCTTTCTCCTCTCAGGAATGGGGTTGTTTATCGCACCGCTCCCGTTATTTGTCAGGTGGTGATGAAACATTCGATTTCGTGAATCTGCACAGAACGGGATGCATGGTTCGTTTGGGGGTGAGATGTGTGCAAGAGGGGTGTGGACTATGTGCAGTGTTGTGTTGTTGCGAGATTCTTGCTCTCTTCTTTCTGTAGATATGAAGATTTTACAATACACTTGGACTGGGAATGAGATCGGATCATTCCTTCCAAAAGACTGGTTCTCTTCACACCGATCTTGCACAATTCCACCTAACAAAGTTCATATCGGTTTGGAAATAAAATATATATATTATGTGATTGTGAGATTTAGTAATAACCCATCTTCGTTAAAGCTCACTGTTTTTTCACTCATGGTTTCAAGAAGTTTGTCTTTGATTTATTTATTTATTTATTTATTGACTACTTTAGGTTGCTAACAGAACAAAGTTCCAGAGAACAGCATCCACTGTATAAGAATTATTCTAAGTTATTTCCAAAATTATACATAAACATTACTTATTGGTATAAAATTATATGGCGGTAAAACAATTGAAATATGGTGTGAAATGTTTTTATGTTAATAGTATAGTCATAAATAATAGATCATAATAGAACAAGTACAGGGAATGAGGAACCATTTTCAACTATTCATCTAAACTGAGAAACATTTTTTTCAAAAAAAATTTGAATCGAGGCAGAGACATCGAGAAAATGTCTACAGATGATTACGCTACTCAGAAAAAACCGAACGTTTCAACTATAATACAATTAAAAATCATACCATAGAAAAAAATCAATGAAAAAGAAAGTGTGGATTGTACTTTGGATGAAGAAAAAAATTGGTGAATTGAAGTCTTCGAGTTTGGCTACGTAATTGAATAACATCTTGTATATCCAAGCACTTGCGAGCTATATACAATGCTTTTCTTTAATGTCCCCTTCCCACTTTATTTTTTTGAACAGGTTAACTCAAGAAACTGAAACTTGGGATGATGACATTGATGCCTAAATACTATATTTTGGAGTGAAATTGATGGAAATTTCAAGATGGCGACTGGGAGCCACCTGGGAAAAAAATGGAAAGAAGGTCCTGGATATATCATTTTGAAGCTACTGATGAATACTTTACAACCCTAGATTATGTAGTCAATATCTTCACTTACTACGAAATGGCGGAACATTTGATAATTACCTGTATACAAACACATTAGTTCCGTAGTTTTCTGGGCTTGTAACCTATCACAATCTGAAGGAATAAGAATTAATATTGGAATCTATACAAGTATAAAAGGGCAGATTTTCAATCTACCCCGAAAAGTTGCTGCGTCTATTGAAAAACAGTTCTTTCTGGATAAAACAATTCCAATTAGTCAGCAACATCTCGTATAACTCAAATTTCGCCCACCAAAAAATAATAATATGCAAAATTTGAGTTATACGAGAAGTCGCTGACTAATTGGACTTGTTCTATCCAGAAAGAACTGTTTTTCAATAGACGGAGCAACTTTTCGGAGTAGATTGAAAATCTGCCCTTTTATACTTGTATAGATTCCAATATTAATTCTTATTCCTTCAGATTGTGGTAGGTTACAAACCCAGAAAACCACGGAACAAATATCGATCTACCACAAAATAATGACGTTCAAACATTACAAACACATTAATATGGATATTTCTAGAAATATTCGTTTTTCTCTGCCATATAGCCATTCCACCAACCCAATAAGGTTTGTAAGGTTATTTTTTGTTCATGAAAAAGACAACGAACATCATTGTTCAGTTCAAATATACTTGTTTAGCTTTCGATTTCACAAGTAGATAGGTAACCACGTAAACTATCTCCAAAATGGTCAATTATCGAAAACGTTTATTAGAGGAACTGTATTTGAATATACTGGAAACTACTGTTGATCCTCTAATCACCAACATCGTCGAAGTGAGTCCTAATGGATTCGATATGGATATTATTATTCCAACAAGACGGAGCGCCCCCACTTTATTTCAGATAAGTGAGAATCTATTTGGATAATACATTCCATGATCGTTGGATTGACCATTGAGGTCCTACAGAATGGCCAGCCCGCTTGCCAGATTTGACACCTTTTAACTTTTTTATAGGGCTACTTGAAGCAAAATTTGTACGGAACTGAACTTGTTTCAATATTGGGTATGAGACAGAAAATGATAAATATTTGTAGAAAAATCGACGTTGCTGTGGTAGAAAATGTTCGACGTGAAATATCGGATAGGCTGTTCTCATGTCAAGACGTTTAAGGAAACCATTTCGATCATTTTGTGAACTGAACTCAGCTTATTTCCACAAACTATGAAGTTAAACGTCGATGTATTCAGGAAATTATTGAATATTCCACCATTTTTTGTAGTAGTGGAAGATATTGACTTCATAATCTAGGGGTGTAAAGTATTCGTCAGGAACTTTGAGAAGGATGCTTCACAAGACCCCTCTTCTCATTTAGTTTTTTTTCCAGATGGCGCGCAGTCGCCATCTTGGAATTTTCATCTTTCAATGTCACTCCAGTATATAGTTTTTATGCATCAGTTACATTTTCTCAAGTTTGAATTTTTTGGGTTGAACCGTTCAAAACATAAAAGGTATAACAGCACTCTTACCAGACGTATATGGAATGTTTTTTCCACTACTTTCACTGAGGAATCAAAATTATTCATAAATTTCTTAGGCCTATTACTAAAATTGCGATATATCAAGTAGCGTGGGTGTACAGTTGTCGAACAAACTGAAAAGAAATTCGACTTGGCTCTCAGTTTATAGCCGCTGTATTGAAATTTCAGAAGAAATTGTAAATGAGAACTACAAATCAGTGGGAATTCAAGTGATAGTGATTTTGCTATGGAAGCCTAAAGTTAGGAAGGCATCAATCCATGCAAGTAGCGATTTGTTGCCATCCAAATCGGATTGACTCCATTATTGACAGTTTTTCATTATTTACATTCATAAAATCTCGTATTCTTCATTCACTGACAATCACCTACAAAGTACTGTCAAACAAGACACCTTGCTATTTTCTCAACAGATTGCACTTTCACAGATCTAACACAACGCTACAGAAAACTTTTGATGATACCAAAACACAGCACCTCTTTATTCACCCGCAGTTTCAACTACAGTTCAGTGAAGCAATACAATCAACCTCCAAACGAGTAAAAATCCTATAGGTTATCGAATTTCAAGAAACGTCCGAAGCTCAGACTCAAAAGGTTCCACTAAATTTGTTAAATGGCGATTCTCTATGTTCATCAGGCACTAGTATTCAGATGTCAGGAGTAATAATTACTACAAAGTCAAGTATCTCGATACTAAGGATTACGATCAGTAATAATCTCTCATGAGGAAACCATGTGAGGTCGATCGCTAGGTGCTTCCCAGAAACTTGGATTTCTATATCGTGCGAAGAAATACTTCACTTCTTGTCAGCTTCTAATGATCTACAAGGCTCAGATACGACCTGTCTTGGAATATAGTTCTCATCTATGGAGTTCGGCACTAAAACAGTCATTGAAGCTTCTCGATTCTATTAAGAGAAAGGCAATCCGTATTGTTGGTGATTCTTCGCTCACAGATTCGCCCACTTCATTGGAGCATTGTAGAAGGGCCGGAGACTTGCCTCTCTTCTATAGATATTTTCACGGTCGGTGCTCTTCTGAATTGTTACCAATTGTTCCATCCTTGGGAATATCTACACGGATGACTCGACGAGTAGAGAATTCCCACCCCTTTGTTGTGAATTTGGAAACCTGTCGAACCTCTCTTGCTCAGGGATCTTTTTTCAATAAAATAGCTGAGCTCTGGAACTCTTTGATGAGAGTGATTTTTCCTGAGGGTTACAAACTTCAAAAATTTCAAGTAAATGTTAATTCGTATCTCCTGTGCCTTGAGTCACGCGATGTTCTCTGAATATTACCGGTCTTCTCTTCCATGAGAATCTGCAGATGAAAAAAAACTGGTTTATGGAAAATTAATTGTCTTCGGCACTCCATATGTTCTCTTTCATGCCCTTCTGGTTGAGGTGAAAAACAGCTGACGCTAAATTTCCGAAATTCTTGTTAGGAAAAATCTCCATTTTCTTACTGTAGGTTGAATAATGACGATTTATTATTATCTTCTTTATTATTATTGTTTTTACCTAGGTTGAGTGTTACTAATCGTTGAATTGAATGATTGACTAGTGGGGATTTCTCAGGTTGGAAGCAGAAATATTTTTTAATAATATGCAACATTCGGTTATAATTGCACGAGTGCATAAAAATTACCGATTATTTTGCAAGAAAGCGTGATATCCAAAAATTGCAAGGGTTTATTTTCATATTTTGGCGAAACATGGAACAAAATATGAAAATAACCGAATGCAATTTGAATAAGATATCACGCTTGAATGCAAAATTATCTGGTCATTTTTATGCACGAATGTAATTCATTGGAATATTTCACGAATGAAGAAATTCTCAAAGAAATGTTATTTTTTGTTCATTTATACTTTCCTCTATAGATTGTATGGAGCACTCACCAAAACGCGAAATGTTTTTCTATTTTTGAAGTCTATCTGACATTTATTTGTGTTGTTTACTGACGTCTAGCGATACGGTTTCAAATGTGTTGTTATGGTGACTTGATACAATGCAATTACCGCTGTAAGTTTTCGATAATTGCATTGCTCTTATGGGGCATTTTATATATTAGGGAAATATTCTGTTTAATACCTTTTATTTACAACCATATATGTCATGCTGTCATTACTAACGTCATTGAAGTTTGGAAGTGTCACATTACACACCTCTACTTCCCGCTCTCATTTCATCTATTCTAGACTTTATCTGTCATTTATTGACTTTATATGACATATATGACATTTATTTATATTGGTGACATTTATATACCCCGTAGTCACGGTAACAATATTCTTGGTAATTTGTCGTTGAATGTAATATTTTAGATATGTTCAGAATGAAACAGAGATTTATTAATTTTAATCGAAATATGATGGTAGTAAATAAAATAGTATGCAAACCTCAGTAGGAAGTTTCATTCCTGTCTCGAGATCATAGCTAACTCGACGCTTCGCGTCTCGCTCAACTAACTGATCTCACGACAGGAATGAATCACTTCCCACCTCGGTGTGTAATATACTATTTTTCGCTGGGAGGAAGAAGGAGAGGAGGTTAATTAGGGATTGCTCCCCCCCTGAATCCGCCACTGCCTTGCGTTTCTCGGTGCGGCAATGCATATTACTCGCGGATCCCCCCTCCCCACCCCCCAGCGTAGGCGAACGCACATCTAATCGTCACAAACGACCCAATTAAGTTGGTAATGGGGCTGGAGATGGTGCCTCCGTTATGACGACTCTTCCAGAGAGGCGAAGAGTGTTTTATTTCCAGGGAAATAGCTCGTCGGGGAGCCGTTCCAGAGGCTCATCAACAGGTCGGTATCGAGTTGATGGGGGCCAATCGACGGAATTCAATCTGGGGAGCTATCATGGGGTGTGGGTGAAATTCCGTTTATAGGGCACACGAAGATAAAAAAAACGGTTTGCGGGAACTTACGTATTTCAACCTTCTGAACAAAAAGTTCAAATGAAATTTTCGGCGCTCTCAATTAGTTTCGGAAATACAGGCCGATTTCTGGGTGAAAAATAGGATTTTCGGTAATACTTCGGTCGCTATGAGCACCTTTTTTTTGATTTTTTTTGTGGAACTTACGTAATTCGGTCTCCTCTACAGAAAATCTAAATGAAATTATCGGCGGTCTCTTATTTTCGGAGATACAGGGCCTTTTTTGTGTAAAACTTCACAATTTTCCACGTCAAATTTCTGGTGTTTGAACACACAAAATTCGTCCTTCTCCTGATCAAACACGACACACTCTCTTATTCACTCGTTTTCAACATTACCAAGCAGGAAATATAATTATTTTTTCAAAATATCCAACTTTCTCCAAAAGTAGACATCAATTCATTCAGTTCTCAACAATAACAATGAGAGCGGCAACACTGCAAATACATCACTTTCGACTGTCATTGCACTATGACATCACAACAAATTTGTTATGGTTTGAAAATAAATGCATTTTTTTTAAATTAATGGTTTTTTCTGCTTGAAAATCAAAGAGCGCTTTATCAACAAAATGTCTTCTGATATCGCCACGAGACGTGATGTCTATGAATTGTTCTTCTTCCACGACTGAGAGACCATCAAGAGTGTTTTGAAATGGATCTCTAACCCAGTCGTATTTTGCTATTAAGTTGTCGTCGGTTATAAAAGACTTTCTGAAATTCTTCGTCAACATTGTGAAGTGATTTTCCATGGTTGTAAATAAAACTTCGATATGTATTTCTTCAGAGTTGTTAGTTTTGATAAATATATCCAAGAAATGTGAATTTCTGCCTTGCAGTTACAGGTTCAACATATTCAATTTCTCGAATATATCAACCAAGTAGCTCAATTCCATCACGAATAACTGATCTCGAAACAGCTCTGCTCCCTGACGATCTTCGTCATCTGAAAATATTGCAATTTCCTCTCTCAATTCGTAGACACGTTGCAAGAACTTGCCACGTGATAACCATCTTGTTTCACAACAAAATAGTAACGCATTATGCAATCTGCGTCCATATCCTTACAGAGTGCAGCAAAAAGTCTCGATTTTAGGGGCCTCATTTTTATGAAATTAACTGCAGATACAACTGTCGTTTACACAATGTTAAAACTAGGACTGATATCTTCGGCAGCTAGAGCCTCTTGGTGAATCATGCAGTGTCTCACAAGCGGTTGTAAGCTTTGGACATTGCTCGAGCACCATCTGTACTTATACCGACATAGTATTTCCATTGATACTTGCTTCGTTTGAAAAACTATGCAATATTTCAAATAATTCGGCTGCTGTTGCTCTATTTCTTATCAGTTTGCAAAACAGTAGCTCTTTAACTGCGGAAGTTCCATCGCAAAATCGGACATACGCGATTAAATGGGCATCCTTGTTGCTATCTGTGGCTTCATCAAGTCGGATTGCGAATGGTCTATTGCGCATCTTAGTCAAAAGTTGTTGCTGTATATCCTCAGATATATCAATAATTCTGCGAGCAATAGTATCATTCGAAAGAGGAATAGACTCGGTTTGTTTTTTCGAAAAATCATCTTCAAACCTTATCTCCACAATTTGAATAGCAGCCGGCAGTACTTCCCCAATGGTGTGCGGCTTTTTATATCTTGCTATTCGGTGCGCAACTTTGTAATAAAAGCAAGTAGAGCTTTTTCATTCTCAGAATGAACTTTTTCAAAAACAGATTCTTGTTTTTTATATGATTTCAGTTTCTCAACGTACTCTCTGTGAACTGTTTACAGATGTCGTTTGAGCTTGTTAGGTTGATGCTTCACCCTCGTCTGAACCTCGTTTACCTCCAGTTGAAAATCTATCCATGATTTCACACGTACGTTTTCACAATGTGTATTAGGAAAACTAAATAATTGTGAATAGTTGTATGTATTTTATGAATATCAATAAAACTCATGGAAGGGGAGCGTGGTTGAAATGAATTCGAAATAGTGGGTCGCGAATGCTGAAAGGTTGAGAAAGACTGGGCTACAATGAACTTTAAAATTCAACTACGTCTATGATGACGTGATAGTTTTTCAATTGTATCAGCTATATTTTTGTTTTTAATTTCAACTGTTGGAAATATACCCAGTATTTTGATATGTTTGCAAAAACTGCCACTTTGCGTAATAGATCTGAAATAAAGTCAGAACAGTTTGTCACTTATGTTTCACCCGAGTTTTATATTTTACCACTTCATTATAAACACTTCTCATAGGCATTACAGCTAATGGACTGGTCTTTATGACTGTTTTCCATATAAAACGATGCGGAATACATTAGAGAGAGAAAGGATATGCACATTAAAGTGATACTGTGAAGAGCAGAATGATAATTTCATACTTGAATTATTCTATCCTCCTCAACCTCTCTTTATCTGCTACATTGAGGAAGGAATTCGCTCAGAGCTAATACTTGAAGTATAACCTCTCTCTTAGGGCCAGCCCATTGGTTGGAATGTCTATCACAATTCAGTAAGTCCAGCATTTGAATAATTGTATCCAGTGAGAAATCAGGTGATTTGGGTATAGCGGACTGCTGTTCTTCCGAATCACAACATCAACAATACACCTGCTGTCGCGAGAGAAAAATAACACCCCCTGCTCGTAGTCACCCAAGGACTCCAGATGATGTGCCATGTGACACCCTCATCTGTATACCGTGGAAAAGGAAGTCGCTCGGACGAATTCAGGTGGAGCAAGAAAATTCATTTCGAACTCTACAGCTTATTTTCTTATGCAGATGTCTCGACTGAAGTGTACCTCATAATGTAATGTCAGCTGTGCCATATCATTTTCACGGAACGAACTGCTCCGAAAAGTTTTATGGGATGGAGATGCAGGGGATTTTGTCGCAACGCGGCAGTTCTGCCTTCTTTAATAATTAAACATATCGTATACGTTTTAGGAGGTTCTTGTTTTTCTCCGCATTCGGATTTGTACGGTCTGCTTTCGAATAACTAGAGACGTATCGATATAGAGATGTTTCGAACAATGTTAAAGTATTGTCAAAGTTGTGCTTACAACTTGAAGTCTTGGTCAAGGCGCTGCGAAAGTATTTTGAAATTTTTGGAATACGACTAAAATCATTACCAATGTTCATCAAGTACAATTCATGGTAAACATTCAAATTAAAAGTTAAAAACAGTTGAACTATAAGTAGCTCAAAATAGTTAAGGCTTTCGCGGCCGAGGTTTTCAGTATCACTACTTTTATTCGGGTTTGAAGGCCGTCGTTTTTTGGAATTTCTTCCTGACGTTTCGCTGGCTCGAGTGGCTAGCTTCTTCAGAGGCTCATTCATCTTGAAATTCACTCCGATGACTGGAGATTTTTTCTTCGCAAGTTGTATTTATGCCGATTGAGGTAGTTTTCGTTGCTAATTATTCCATTCGGATTCGGGGAATTGTCATTAATATTGATTACCTTGTTTACCTCATCTGGGTTCGGAGAATAATCATCATTATCTGAAGAACTACCTGCAGTTATTATCGATTTTCTTAAAATGGGATTCCATATTCGGTTGAGGTTGACAGCTTCTTCTTTTCTGTTGAAATTATCCGTGTATTCGTGGATTTCTCTTCTGTTTGTGGTACGGGAGGCAATAGAAATCCACAAACACACGGATAATTTCAACAGAAAAGAAGAAGCTGTCAACCTCAACCGAATATGGAATCCCATTTTAAGAAAATCCATAATAACTGCAGGTAGTTCTTCAGATAATGATGATTATTCTCCGAACCCAGATGAGGTAAACAAGGTAATCAATATTAATGACAATTCCCCTAATCCGAATGGAATAATTAGCAACGAAAACTACCTGAATCGGCATAAATACAACTTGCGAAGAAAAAATCTCCAGTCATCGGAGTGAATTTCAAGATGAATGAGCCTCTGAAGAAGCTAGCCACTCGAGCCAGCGAAACGTCAGGAAGAAATTCCAAAAAACGACGGCCTTCAAAACCGAATAAAAGTAGTGATACTATAAGTAGCTCATGAAATTTAACAGTTTGGGCAAGATGCATATATTCCTGGTGATGGTCAAAAACGATAGACCTCTGGCTTACTTGATAATAACATCCAGGGAAATTCACATTCTTGAAATTTCTTTACAGATGGCGTCAAGCGGCTACTCTTGACACATGACATAATGAAGTCTGACGAAATGTCTATTAGCGAATTCTCTGGAACAACTCGTGCAGAGTTAGTGAGTTACTTTCATTCTCGATATATGTTATGGGGAATTAATATCAGAATTCATAGAAATTCTTACTATTCGGTGCTGATTCAGCTAATTTAATGAGATTCTTCGAAATATCGATATCGACGTGAGAGTTAGTGAAGTTGGACTACATAGAAAAAATAGTACGAAAATAAACAGTTTATTGTGCATTATTGTGTTCAATTCGAATAGAATTGGACCCTCCATACTCCAGATCAACCTGAGTAATTTCAATTCATTAGGAAGATTGCTATAGTGCAGGCTATTATGGCGTTGTACAAGAAGACCGTATTTGAAAACACTCTTTCGAAAGAACTTTTATTCCATGATTTAAAATTTGGCTTATTGCATTCTGTTACTGGGCATGTAACAACCATTGTCACTAATGCTGGAACTTGAAATTAATATGTTGAACTGGAAAAATCTGAAAAGCAATCAGCAAATAACACGAATATAGCTTCCACCAAAGTGAAAACTGAGCAATATGAACTTTGTTTTTACCAGCGTCAGAATAATCTCGCGTTAAATTGACCAGTTGAACTTGAGTACATGTATTTTGAATGTTTTGTACTAACCATCGGAACTTGACACGGTTGAATAGATGATTGATTATTTTGTCCACAAATAATACTACAGCGTTTGATATCCATTATGGAACACAATTCAAAACAACAATTGAGTTAAATACTAAACAAAAGGAAAACAACTAATAATTGAAAGCAACGGCAGATAAACGACAAATAACTATAAAACTACGGTAGATAATTGATCTGGAAACGACAAATAGCTGGTTGAAAGGAACAGTAAAATTATAGAAAACTTCTAGCGAAATTCGAATAAATCGGAATGCAAATGTCAAAAGATGACAGAATACGATTCTTGCACCATGTACTGGGATTCGCAGTAAATTCCGTGTATTTGATTGATCGTGTCCAGAGTTTTTGACGAAACGAGTATAGAATCGGAGATTGCACCAGGAATATATGCATCTTGGTTTTCGGATTTTCAAATAACGTCAAAAGTCCTAACCTTAAATAGCAATAGTTGTCAAAGTGGTGCTTATTAGTTGGAATTTTGCTTGGATGCGGCTTTGCGACATCAAATTGAGATTACAATAGGAAAATAATGGAACGGCTTTCGCTCTTGAAAGAATGTAAGTTTTGATTAAGGTCTGTCCCTCTTACTTCCTGTTGAAGTTATCCTTATGTTTATATTTCTCAAATGTTTCACGGTATGAGCGAGTGGAATAATGTGTTGTTGTAAAGAGGATTGAAGTTTTATCAAACTGAATGTTATGATTATCGAGAAGGGAGTGTTCGGCTACTGCTAATTTATCAGTTTGTCCCAACCGACAATTTCGACTGTGCTCACTAATTTGTGTCTTAAAATTACGTTTGGTGGTTCCTACATATACTTTTCCACATGAGCACGGAATCCTATATACCCTAGCATTGGATAGAGGATCTCTTGGATCTTCAGCAGACCTCAGGTGTTCCTGTATTTTCCTCTTAGGCTTGAAATTTTTTTGATGTTGTGCTTTCTCAAGATTTTTCCAATGCGATCTGTGGTTCCTCTCAGGTAGGGCAGAAAAGCGGTTCCTGTTGGTGGAGTTTCGTCCTTTGTTTCATGGTGTGGGTTCTTGGTAGTCTTTGGGCGTATTTCTCATTCTATCTCCCTGTCTTGGTAATCATTAGCTCGTAGAGCGTTTCTTAGATGGTTTAGCTCAGCATTCAGAGAATCCGATTCGCAAATCTGTTACGCTCTATCGACCAGTGCTTACGCTCTGTTCCATATTAAAGATTCAGAAAATATATGGAGCTTTTTGTTCATGCCATTAATTCCGGAGAAAATCACGATAATTTGTCGACTTTTAGGGTGGAATATCCAGTAACCCATTAGATTAATAACATTATTCGAATCAAAATTCCAGCAAGGTCCATTCAATTTCGACTCAGCACTCACCGGAGCTCATAAATAATGCTAGTTTATGTAATATTCATTACTCGGCAGATGTGCACATAAATCCGCATTTGATATTTCCGCCAACGTGGATTCGTCCATTAACGTATTCGATTTTAAAAGGGGTCAATCATAACAGTTTTATATCGAAATGAATGCCGCATTAAAGTGAGATGCAAATGAACGATATCCATGTATATAAATAAAATAGACCAGGGGGTGGTGTCAGATGACGTTCTCCTATTTTACACTGCATGCTTTTTTAAGGCTTGATAATTAATTCCAGAATATGAAAAATAGACAGGTTCCTAGCAGCCAAGCGTGTGCACTTCATAAGGAAAAACGCTTTTCTTTTTTTCGTGTTTTTCCATTTATAATTTCAGCTCAAAATAATATTCACTAACACAGTAATACAAAGCAGCGTGCGGGAAAAAGTCACGGAATTTTTCAATCGTTTGCTTGAATTCAAATAATTATGATCATTCAATTTTTTCACAATTTTTGTATGTTGGACTGTAGCTACATGCATGCAATTCACGTGAATAACTTGAAATGATATATATTAATGAAATCCGAAACGGCATGCAAATCAAAAAACACGAGAATACCCTACAAAAAGAGAAGCGTTTTTCCTTATGAAGTTTGCCGATCGATCGGTTGACCATGCACTTCCAACCCCCCAAGTAAACGTCAAAAAGAATTTCAGAATGAAGTCTCTAAGTGAAATGGAAACATTTGTGGCATTTCTTTGTTTTTTTTGATGCAGAAAATGTAAAATGGGCCTGTATTCCCAAATTTGAAAGGAGATAACTTCTGCACTAGCGAAAAGCGCCGCGTTTTACTCCATTTGTATTCTACATATCAGAATATAAGTTTTTATGAGAATATTTTTTGAATAGAAGATATATGATAACAAAACTTTACCTCGAATCGAAAGGAGAATCAACTTTTCAAAAAGGAAAAAAATTCAAACATGTTTCCATTATGCTTCAAGATCATAGAGTGACTGATAATATGGATAAATATATAGATATAGGGCTCTACCTTGCAAATGAAAGATTTCTGGTGGAACTTACGAAGTTTTGCCTCCTGAACAAAAAGTTAAAATGAAATTTTTGGCGCTCTCAACTAGTTTCGGAGAAATGGCCCCCAAAGACAGGAAGACCGGGGATCAATTACCCTAACACCAAACTGACATTTTTGCACTCAACAATAAATTTGAAAGCAGACTGAAAGGGATAGGTCCCTTATCATCATTCATGCTGATTTTACATTTTGCTATTTCTAGACTCTCACATGTATCGAGTAGTCTTGTGTCATTCACATGCTTGATCAGTTTAAGATTGCTTTCACCAATTTTGTGGTCATTGTCTAGAGCTAGAGTGTGTTGGGCGATACTGGATTTTTCTACCCTTCCGTATTTCGTGTATGCAAAATTCTCCTTTAAACGGAATTTAATACCTCGTCGGCTCTGCCCGATGTATTTGTTGTTGCAGTCTCGACAACTGATTGCGTAAATTCTCGACTTCTCTGAGTTTTTTAAGTTATCTTTTGCGTTATCAAGAAGCTGTTGTAATTCGTAAGAAGTTTTATATGCAACTTTCATATTCACTTTATCGAATATTGGTAAACTATAAACTTGGATTTCTATTTCGTGTGAAGAAATACTTCACTTCTCGTCAGCTTTTGATGATTTACAGGGCTCAGATACGACCTGTCTTGGAATATAGTTCTCATGTAAGGAGTTCGGCACCAAAACATTCATTGAAACTTCTTGATTCTATTCAGAAAAAGGCCATCCGTCTTGTTGGTGATTCTTCGCCCAGAGACTCGCTCACTTCATTGGAGCATCGTATAAGGGTCGGAGACTTGTTTTCCTTCTATAGATACTCTCACGGTCTGTGCTCTTCTGAATTGTTATCAATCGTTCCACATTTGGCAATATCTACACGATTGATCCGACGAGTACAGAATTCCCACCCCTTTGTTGCGAGCTTGGAGACCCATTGAACCTCTCTTGCTCGGGAATTTTTTTTCGATAGAACAGCTGAACTTTGGCTCTCCCTGCCGAAAGAAGTTTTCCTAAGGCTCAAAAACTCCAAAAATTCAAAGTGAATGTTAATTCTTATCTCCTGTCCCTTGATTCACGCGGTCTTTTTTGAACATCACAGGGCTTTCCTTTAGTGCGAATCGGCATATAAAAAAATACTCTATATCTAAAATCAAATGTATAACATCGTGTTTTGTTGTTAAATTTATTTAACTGAGTTTTCACTCTACATTCAGAATAAAAGCTATAATTCTTTTCACTGTCGATGTAGACGGAAACAAATCAAAATCAGGTTGCAATTCGATTCCGACAAAAACACTGGAAACCCTTACTATTCCCAGCAAGTCTCGAAAGTTGAAAAGTACAACAAACTTTCAGCCATAGACGCACACAACGGAAAACTGAGAATTGAGTTCATTATATTTTCCAATATTGGTCGGATAATCGTGAATGGAAAATCATTATAACTTTCCCGAGTAAAGTTTGCGGTTGCAATTTTATTCTCCAATTTTGTATGCATGAATTTATGGCAGAAGAATGGTCGATATCCAATAATGGTGATGCGGATTTTCTTCCGAGGCTGAATCCAAACTTTGTGACATGAATCTATGAATAAATTTCGAAAATAAAAGGGAGTTCGAGAGCCAACAAAGAGATTATATTGGAATCATGAGGTCGGGCGATTCTATCTACGGATGAAATTAGGACGGACAAAATTTATCGAATACTGAGCCAGTCGAAAACTGCGCGTTGTTTATCGATTTCTCAGCAAATTCCAGCCCATTCTTGAGTTTTGGTGCTTGGTTGCTGACCCAAAACGTGAATTATTTTTTTGACCCTAGTTTACACTAGGGACTTCAAGAAAATGTAAACATTTATTCGTGTGATTTCATGGCACTGGTAAAAATAATAGAAAGGGGGAAACATGAACTTAGTTGAATTTAATGATAGGAAAGACCTGTCTTGGAATATAGTTCTCATGTGTGGAGTCCAGCACCAAAACATTCATTGAAGCTTCTCGATTCTATTCAGAGATCTGTCTTGTTGGTGATTCTTCGCTAACAGACTCGCTCACTTCATTGGAACATCGTAGAAGGGTCGGAGACTTGTCTCTCGTCTATAGATATTTTCACGATCGGTGCTCTTCTGAATTGTAATGAATCGTTCCACGCTTGGCAATATCTACACGGATGACTCGACGAGTGCACTATTTCCACCCCTTTGTTGTGAATCTGGAGACCTGTCGAACCTTTTTTGCTTAGGGATCTTTTTTCAGTTGAAGAGCTGAACTTTGGAACTCCTTGCCAAAAGAGGTTTTTCCTGAGGCTTGCAAACTTCAAAAATTCAAAGTAAATGTTAATTTGTATCTCCTGTCCCTTGATTCACGCGGTGTTCTTTGAACATTACAGGGTCTCCCTTTTATGTGAATCTGCATTTGAAAAAACAAATAAAACTATTCTTCACGCTTCAATTCCTACCGGAAAAACACCACCAAGCTCTATGTTAGAGCAGAAAACGTATTAAACAAGGACAATGATTGATTCCTAGCTAACAAATTAAATTTTGTGCAATAGGAGCGACACAAGATACTGTGAAATTACTTGGTAATATACTTGACATCACCTCACGAACAAGTTTGTCAGCAACTTGACAATATCACCAGTTTTGATATCTTAACAATTTTTTTTTCAATATGCCATACGTATACCGTGCTTCTCAAAAGTCCCCTCCCTCCTCTTTTCTTTGGAACGATTGTACATAAACAAGTGAAATTTGGAGACGGCATATTAAAGGTTCTAAACTTCCCTACTAGTGATGACAGAAGACGGATTCGGCAAAGATGACGTCACAGGTCCATTGTGACCAATCATTTCAAATGGAACCCTACACTACACCTCTTTTGAAAGATATCGAAAAAACCTATTCAATGATACTAATTTTGTTCGTGTTTATGTCAGTTTTGGCAAATCGCTTTTGAAAAACGCAAAGCTATGATGAATCAGAATAGTTAATACTAACATTCAAAATTCAAGCTCCGCCTATTGTCAAATAAGCTGACTTTTTTGTTAGCTTCCTTAATTCGACGTTTTTGTACGTGTCCAAGGTTTTGATAAGAGGAGGGCGGGGACTTTCGAGACGCACTGTATAAGTTATATTTTAATATATTGAGGTAATACTCCTAGCTCTTCGAATATCTTCAAATCACAAAAAAGCTGTTAGAATACTGAGAGCGCTACAGACATTGTCAACCAGTTGTCAAAAAATTACCTATCATGCTTTTGCTAACCTTATTCATTTTACCTGACTTGCTGAAATTCCATGAGAAAGCAGATACTTTATTTCAACAAGTTCATCAACAAGAAATGCTGGTTAAAGTCCTTACGAACCGGTACCACTTAGCAAAACCAAAAAAAAAATCATGCTATTACAATCTATACAAATGCTTACCAGATGAATTGAAAAATCTCAGTTTGGATAAATACAAGGAACTATCAAGAAACTGCTCTTGAATAGTTGTTCTTATCTAGGACATTTCAGGAGAGCGCGTTTATGACAAGCTGCCAAAGACATGTCGTAACATACTAACGTCTTGCGGCCAAGTTTTGTTTCGATTCCAAATTTTGTTTCTGCTATTGTTTGTGTCTTTTTTCATATAATATACTTGTCTGGACTTATATTGTATAGTATCACAATTTTATCGTTTTTTTCAATTATATTTATGTATCGAAAACAAATACCTACACGTGACGGGTGGAGTAGATCAGAGCAGGACTTGTAACTACTGAAAAAATATATTTGGCGTTTTCATATAATTGATCCACAATATCCACAAGTTCAGATCGACTTTTTTGCTTTTTTGGGTGGGAGAGTGTTTCGAACAGTTCTCATGGATTAGATTAGATTAGGTTTTCATTCGTCCACATATTTACAACGAACTCATACAAGTTATCGGTCACGTCAACATCTCAAGACAAGTATATATGAAACTATTGTAAAATCACAAAATTTATTTTCATTACATATAAATTAAAGACAGTACGTATATTAATTAAAATACATATTTGTCAAAGAAAATATTCAGTGAACTCTTCAATACTGTAGGGTACCATATCCAACAAAAGTACCTAGTATTAGTTTTGCCTTGAATTCTTCCAACTTAGTAATAGAATTATATTCAATGGGTAACGAATTATATAACCCAGGTCGAAGTATTTTATAAGATTTAAGATATAAGAATAAATATCTTCATTTTTCCTGGTGTAATGTTGATGAATAGATTCATGTTTGATGAATCCATCGCGGTTTTTGTGCACATATATTAACAACTCCATAATATTGTTACGATATCTCCCTTGGAAAATCTCAATTCTGACACCACTGTTACGATACTCCTTGGGTTCGTCGATTAAAACACCAAACAACACTAAACTCCTTTTATTATAACTCTTTATCACAATTCAATACAACACAATCACTTAAATCGCTGTGATAACTTTCCAATGATCGACACTAAACTCTCTGTACTAAAAATTCTACCTTCGCACTTAGCAATAACAAAACTCTCTCCACTTAGCTCTACTAAACTCGCTCCACTTAGCTCTGAATACAAATTCTTTCCAAATAAAAACTATCCGAATAAAAACTCTGTCTCCGCCGCGACATCACGATGCTTATATATGCCTGCGTAACCATCGAGAATCCTCCAGAGAAGCCCCGATGAAGTGTCTCGAATTCTCCAGGCGGATCACAGTTCTTGGAAAATGACGACGCTGCGGCGCGATCCTTCGCCGTGCGTTTACGATATGGTCAGGGCCGGCGCTAGGACGTAACAATATATAAACCATAAATTGGGATAATATTATACTCCCGGGACAACTGGCGGCATGATGTCCTAACAGAAACATTTGATATACACCGTACTTTGTTTTTTGTGTGAAAAACACATTTTTCATATTAGGAGTGGTACCCCATATCAAAAACCCTAATAGTAATCTGGATTGGATTGTCCAAAGTAGAATAACGAAAGTGCTTCTCTGTTCATAACATTTCTTATATAGAGTGGCTTTACATACGCCTGTATGACTGGCTACTATCGTAAGAATATGATCAAGCAATCTTTCCGAATTTTCATGCTTCACATCTTCATATACGTTGAGATTTTATTTTTCTAGATACCACTCAAATTCCTCATCTTAATTTTTTTTCGAGGAGTATTACCATTTGATACGACATTGTTATCAAATTCACCCATATCTGTACCGGAGAGATTCAGTACTAGACTGAGAGAGCCTAGTACAACTATGTGCGTTCTTCGATATCACAGCCAGCCAATCGAAACGCGAGGACTAACTGTCCGCGTGCTGATCACGCTAGATGCATTGTTTACTCGTATTCTATCTTTAACGTGAATAGACATAGAGATGGTACAATTGAAGGTATCTAAAGAAAACTTCCGAAATCTGTCGAAAATAGACAAATCACCGACCTCCGTACACTCACACTTCCAGAGTCACTGTTTCATCCCCATCTTCGGAATAATGAGCTCCAGCTGCACAATTGAAAGGAATCCCATTTCCTGGAACAATCGTGCTGAGTAATATGCAACACCCGTTCCCGAGTAAATCCCGTAAAACGTTACAATAAAGTAGTCCCCCAATGGAAGGCATCCGTTCTCATTCGAGCATAATAAAAGTAAAATATCTCGACGTAAGGAGCTACAAACACAAAGGGAGTGTGATGAAAATCGGGAAAAGCATCGGGAAACAAAAGCCTATTCACATATCGCCGGACTGTTAGCTAACGGGAGCATCACGGAAAAATGATGCGGGAATTAGGTGTTCATTTTTCGCGGGATGAAACACATTTTTGTCGAGATTCGCTGCCTGCGATGTGATGTGTGGACCAATTATCGTGGACTCGGTTCTGAGCACGGAAAGCGAGAATTCCGAAGGGAAAAACATTTTTCCAAACTCGGGGATGATGTGGTATTACAAAGCTCGTTTCGTGCTTGACTTTTGCTTTTTAATTGCAATATCATCATCATAATGAACAATGCATAAACTAACCATAAGTCTTGGTATGTCATATCAGTAACAACAAAATAATTTTTTCTCAAAGATTTTTGGGTTGTTAACCTACTAAAATCTGAAAAAACTACGGAATAATCTCGGAATCTATACAAGTATACAAGGGCAGATATGGAGGGATGATATGGTATAACAAAGCTCGCTTCGTGCTTGACTTTGACATTTAAATTGCTATATCAACAGTTGGCATGTAAGGGCCAGTTTTATAGGTTCGGTTTAAACTAAGATTGAAGTTTAAACTGTGGATTTGACAGATTTGTGCGTTTTAGGGCCAGTTTTATAGGTTCGGTTTAAACTAAGATTGAAGTTCAAACTACGTATTTGACAGATTTGTGGGTTTTATAAGTTCCGATGAAATAAAATCTTTAGATTAAACTCTGACGACTGTTCGTTAACGTGATCGGTGGATTGAGCAGTAGTTAAACTTCAGATCGGGGTTGGACATGTGTATCAGCCGAAGAAATATGTTTGTAGAACTATGATAAGTATGATAGAATAAAATTCACAAGTGCTACGTAAACATTAGTGGGAATTTGAAATAATCAAGGTTTCATCAGTGTGTTGGTGTTTGAACTATATTGTAATTTTCATCATCTAAACATTATGATTGATGATTTTGGAGACATATTCGAGGAACTTCTGTCGGATGATGAAGAAGCCATCTTAAATGCCGTCGAAGTTCCAAGAAGGCCCCGAATATTCAGAGACAGATTCGATCATGTTACTTTTTGGGATGATACAGAATTCATTACACGTTTCAGAATTTCTAGGCAATCCGTGGAAATGCTGCTGCACCAAATAGGGAAATATATTGAAATTTAAAAATATAAGGCAAATAAACATGACAGTCATGAGGCCATACTGCCAAGTGGCAATTCTACTAACTCACTAATCATGAATTTCCTAGAAACTGTCAACTATAATCGGAACCTGTAAAACACTCAACTGCTGCGCGGGGTTAAAACTAAGTTTAAATCAGTGGATAACTGAAGTTTAATCTTCACGTTAAACTCCAGTTTAAACCGAACCTATAAAACTGGCCCTTATAAATTCCGATGAAATAAAATCTTTAGATTAAACTCTGATGACTGTTCGTTAACGTGATCAGTGGATTGAGCAGTAGTTAAACTTCAGATCGGGGTTGGACATGCGTATCAGCCGAAAAAATATGTTTGTAGAACTATGATAAGTATGATAGAATAAAATTAACGTGGAAATTGGTGGGAATTTGAGATAATCAAGCTTTTGTCAGTGTGTTGGTGTTTGAACTATATTGTAATTTTCATCATATCGATATTATGATTGATGATTTTGAAGAACTTCTGTCGGATGAGGAAGCCATCATAAATGTCGTCGAAGTTCCAAGAAGGCCCCGAGTAATCAGGGAGAGATTTGATGTTGCTCCTTGGGATGATACAGAATTCATTACACGTTTCATACATTTGGAACATTATTTTAATGCCTGAATACAAAAATTTCTTCTGAAATAAATACTTTGGAAATAAACGTCTTTGAAAACAATCAATAATATCAAGGAACGTAAACTTTCACGGCCGGAGGTAGCTGGTACTGAGGTGTTATCCGGGTTTGTTTGCCGAAAACAGCTTTCTTACATTCTAAAATATTCTTATATTTTTTTACTGACCCAATCAGAAGAGTTGTTTCATCTTCTGTGAAATTTTCGGCTCTCTTGTCTTTCGCCATGTTAAAAATATCACTCTGCACGTTAGAACGAACAAGTTGCCTTTCACGTAGACTAAGAAATGTAACGAAATTCAAAAATATACGGCAAATAAACATGACAGTCATGAGACCATACGGCCAAGTGCCGATTCTATCAACTCACTAATCATGAATTTTCTAGAAACTGTCAACTATAATCGGAACCTATAAAACACTCAACTGCTGCGCGAGGTTTAAACTAAGTTTAAATCAATGGATAACTGAAGTTTAATCTTCAGGTTAAACTCCAGTTTAAACCGAACCTATAAAACTGGCCCTAAAGAGGCTACTTTAAGATTGAAGAACATCATAATGAACATTATGATTAACTAATCATGAGTCTTGATATCATATTAGTATCAACAAAATAATGTTTTATTTTCAAATTTTTGGTTAGTGTAACTACTACAATCTGGAAAAACTACAAAATGATTTTGAAATCTATTTAAGTATAGAAGGGCAGATATGAAGGAATAATATGGCATTACAAAGCTCTTATCGTGCTTGACTTTGGCATTATAATTGCAATATCAACAGTTCACGCGTGAAGAGAGTACTTTTAGATTGAAAAACATCATAATAAACAATGTATATCACAAAGCTAGTTTTCTGCTTGACTTTTGCATTTTGATTCCAATCTTAACAGTTCACGAGTAAAGAAGGTACTTTGAGATTGAAGAACATCACAATGAACAATATATAAAGTAACCATGAGTCTTGATATCATATCAATAACAGCAAAATTATTTTTTCTCTCAAGGTTTTTGGGTTGTTAACCTACTACAATCTGAAAAAAACTACAGAATAATTTTGGAATTTATATAAGTATAGAAGGGCAGATATAAATTGATGATATGAAGGGCAGAATAAAGGAATGATATGGTATTACGAAGCTTGTTTCGTGCTTGACTTTTTAAATTTAATTGCAATATCAACAGTTCACGTGTGAAGAGGGTACTTTTATATTGAAGAACATCATAATGAAAAATTTTATAAACTAACCATAAGTCTTGAACTCATATCAGTAACAAAATAATTTTTTCTTTCAAGATTTTTGGGTTGTTAACCTACTACAATCTGAAAAAAAAACTACGAGATAATTTTGGAATCTATACAAGTATAAAAGGGCAGATATGGAGGGATGATATGGTATTACAAAGCTCGTTCTTGACTTTGGCATTTTCATTGCAATAAGTATCAACAGTTCACGTGTATAGAGGTAACTTCAAGATTGAAGAATTTCATAATGAACAATATACTAAGTAACCATAAATTTCGAAATCATATCAGTAACAACAAAATAATTTTGGAATCTATATAGATATAGAAGGGCAGGTATGAAGGGTGATATGGTATTACAAAGCTTGTTTCGTGCTTGACTTTGGCATTTTAATTGCAATATCAACAGTTCACGTGTGAAGAGGTTAACTTGAGATTGAAGAACATCATAATGAACAATATATAAAGTAACCATAAGTCTTCATATCATATCAATAACAACAAAAAAAATTTTTCTTTCAAGATTTTTGGGTTGTTAACCTACTACAATCTGAAACAAAATGAAAAATAAATTTGGAATCTATATAAGTAGAGAATGGCAGATTTGAGGGGATGATATGGTATTACAACGCTAGTTTCGTGCTTGAATTTTGTATTTCAATTGCAATATCAACAGTTCATGTGTAAAAAAGATACTCTAAGATTGAAGAACATTATAATGAAAAATATATAAAGTAACCATAAGTCTTGATATCATATCACTAACAACAAAATGATTTTTTCTTTCAAGATTTTTGGGTTGTTAACCTACTACAATCTGAAAAAACTATGGAATAATTTTGGAATCTATTTGAGTACAGAAGGGCAGATATGGAGGGATTATATGGTAAAATTCTGTAAGATTTGCAGAAGCAATTCTCTGACTATTCATGAAAAATCAAGAAAAGAAAAAAAGTGTTGTATTATTACTACTTACTTATTGTCACATTTTCAAATGAATGTTAATTATCGTTATTTCTTCATTTCACTATGAATGTTATTGCAAATGCATGTGCACATTTTATAGAAACAATATTCAAACATAAACTGACACAAAAAAAACTTGCGATCAGTCAGGCAACTTAATATATCAATTATTGTGAGCTCACAGTTCACACAACAGGGATGTCCATTCAACAGTAATATTATAAATCATAAGTATTTGATACAAAACTGATTACATTGAAGCAACGATACTGGCCGACGTCATTGAATCTATGTTCATCAATAGTCAATTGCAAGTACCCCCCTAGGCACTGTCAGCTTGTTATTGAGGTGAATTCATATTTTAGAGTATATTACATTTACTTATAAACGATCTGATATTAACATATTGTTTAATAAAAAAGGAAGTGGTAGGAAAGATATTGAACATTACTCTTGCCAAAGTGATGTCACATTCCGCATTAGTAATGTAATATAATAAAAAGATTCTTTTTTTCCTTTCCCAGAGAGAAAACCCAAGAATTCATCATACACGAACAATGGCCAATCGATGGGGTATTATTCAAATTCATCTTTGCATATCATGGGTTCTATATCGGACCTCAAGTCACTTCAACTCCCACATGGAATTGGCTAGGATTAGAATTCAATCTGCCATCAGTAACTCCTATATTGAACGCCAAATTCCGTAATTCCGGTCCACCCGGCTGCACTGACCGCAGCGCCATCTAGAAGGGCCATTAACGGAAGGGTAAAGGTCGAGAGCTATCTGCATTGCACTGCACCGCGGTTCGGCAATTCTAATGGAGATTAAATTTTAGGGCCTGCCTTCGACGTTTCAATTTTCATTGCTCGCTTTCCATGCTTTGAATTTTTACCTTTCACTTCGTGGTTTGTTTTTTCGATCCACGTAGGGTTGGAGAGAGTGTGACGGGGTTCGATTACAGGGTTGAACGACGTTAGACAAGCGAGCTTTGAGCTTTGAAAAAAAAGTGAAAGTGAAGGGTTTTTCTCTAGTTCAGAAAATGTCGCCTTTTCTGCATCATAAAACCAAAGAAGCACATGTTACTCTTCACCTTCACACATTCTTGCACTTGCTGCGAATTATTCATTTCACAAATATATCTTTTTCTCTTGGAGAGACTCCGTTTTGTAATGCTTTTTGACGTTAAGTGTTTCTTGAGTTCTGGAGGACAGCAATATTTCAGTCAGTTCCTAAAAAAGGAAAGGAAACTTTACCTTGTAATCATAGACCAATGCCATTATTTTCCATCATTTCCAGAGTCAAGGAAAAAGCAATCAATATAAAGGTCATCAAATATCTAGAGAAATCAGGAATAATAAATGATCGACATTACGGATTTTGCCATCAAAGATCAACCAGTGGCTTATTGGCTTGTTTCTCAAACTTGGCAGCATTCATTCGAAAAATTCGGAGAAATGATAGCTGTTGCACTCGATATTTCAAAAGCGTTTGATCGAGTATGGCATCGGGGTCTCTTTTTTAAACTGCCGTCTTATGGTTTGCCCCCTCAGTTGTGTGCTTTGTTGAAGATTTTTTTGTCAGAGAGGTCTCTGTATGTGGTTTTTGATGGAGTATCATTTGTTATTCTCCCAATGAATGTAGGTGTTCCACAGGGTTCAGTTCTGGCGCCCACTTTGTATCTGCTTCATGCCAATGATTTGCTCGAGAATAAATGTTGATAGCTTTGCGGAAGACAGTACTCTTCATACTAGTTTCTCTTCCAAAGTCCTCATACCAAACAAATAACAAATTCAAAGAAATATTCATGTCAATAAAATAAACGATGGCTTGGCAAAAATAATAGAATGTGGTAACATGAACTTGGTGGAATTTAATGCTAGGAGAACCCAGCCGATTTATCATCATCTAGCATTCGGATATCAAGAGTACTATTCCTACAAAGTCAAGTATCTCGATTCTAGGAATTACGATTAGTAACAATCTCTCATGGGAAAACCTTGTGAGATCGTTCACTGAAGGTGCTTTCCAGAAACTTGGATTTCTATTCCGTGCGAAGATATACTTCACTTCTCATCAGCTTCTAATGATCTACACGGTTCAGATACGACCTGTCTTGAGATGTAGTTCTCATCTGTGGAGTTCGGCACCAAAATATTCATTGAAACTTCTCGATTCTATTCAGAGAAAGGCAATCCGTCTTGTCGATGATTCTTCGCTCACAGACTCGCTCACTTCATTGGAACATCGTAGAAGGGTCGGAGACTTGTCTCTCTTCTATAGATATTTTCACGGTCGGTGCTCTCCTGAATTGTTATCAATCGTTCCACCCTTGGTGATATCTACACGAATGTGTAGATATCACCAAGGGTGATGGTGATGGTGATATCCTCGCCGGGCCACCGTGCTGGGTAATCGCACGTTAAAAGGTAAGGCCTCGTTGATCCATTGCTCGCACAAGTTTCGACTTTTGAGGGTTGACGTTCGTCAGCTGGTTAACGGAACGAACAATTTTAGAACAACAACAACAACAATGACTCGACGAGTACAGAATTCCCACCCCTGTGTTGTGAATTTGGAAACCTGTCGAACTTCTCTTGCTCAGGGATCTTTTTTCAATCGAACAGCTGGGCTTTGGAACTCCTTGCCGAAAGAGGTTTTTCCTGATGCTTACAAATTTCGAAAATGTTATAATGTGAATATTAATTCGTATCTCCTGTACCTTGTTCCATGCGGTGTTCTTTGAACATTACAGGGTGCCCCTTCCGTGTGAATCTGCATATAAAAAAAGGGCTTTCTTTTCATGTGAATCTGCATATAGAAAAAAAATGGGAAATTTGGCCGGTATTCTAAACAAATAATATGGGCTGTTTATCGGTCTGCGACTGTTCATACATTTTCTTGAAAAGTTGTAACTCTTTTCCTTGCAAACGCCATCCCAACTGAGTTAATGGAAGAGGCCCTGATGCCTATTATCATAGAAATCATGTGTCCCAACACCATGGGTTTTAGGCATTATAGATATGCCACACCCTTGACGAAAGGTAGAGAGCTCAATCTCCCCCGTTTCCCTCCCCATTCGATAACAATGCGAACTTTCCAAGAAATTCGAAATAGCGATTCTGCATTATAGCTGCTCGGTGACGCGTTAAAAGAGTATTCATGATCAGTACATCAACTCGACTCCGAGAAGTTAAACTTTTCCGAAGCAACTTTCTTCATAAACGAAACTTGTCAAAGGGTTTTCATTACGGGCGAAACTCCGCCAGAATCAATTTATGCCACGCGTCGATCAAACTTCACGAAACGTCGATGGGAATTCGAGAATAGCGCGGCTTTTGAACTTCCACGGGGTCGAAAACTCCTTCACGCAAATGCTGGAGCGAAAAACTTACAAGAAAACTTTCGGTAGTATCTGTGCAGATAACGTCGTAAGTCTGTCTGAAAATTTACACTTTTACGAGCGTTGCAAGCCGGTTTATTTCGTTTTACGAGGCTACTCTAGACAGGAGGATATTCAAATGTATGTACGAGGATCGAGTTTAACTTTCAAGTTTCTTTGACCGCTGCTGATGGAGATGAAAATCTTGATTTAGAAAGTTCCAGACGGAGGGATAGAGAGATAGGAATCACTCTAATCTGATATGGAACTACAAAGCTTGTATAGCTGGTTAATTTCGGATAAACAATTAGATTGAATGAAGAGAGCTCACACCAGAACATGAAGGCCCAACAAAAACTATTCAACAGAAAATAAACAGAAAATCACTGAAATACAAAGACACACTTTCAAAAACAGAACGCACACAACTCATTACCCCATTTTTATGGCTTACCAGAAATACACAAACCAAATCATCCTCTTAGACCCATCGTAAGTTCCATTGAATCTCTGTGCCAAAAAATAGCAAGATACATACTCCAAATATTGAAGTCTCTATCAGGTAATGGTGATAGTTTCGTGAAAACTATTTCACATCTAATTGAAAAGTTAAATCAAATTGACATACAAACTGAAAACATGTTGGTGAGTTTCGATGTAGAAAGTCTGTTCACCAACGTTCCTTTGAACAAAACTTTAGAAATTGTCAATACTAAATTAGAGAATGATGGAACACTGATCGATAGAACAAAATTGAATGTAGAAGCGATCATGACTTTTAAAAAAAAATTGTACGGAAAAAACGTATTTTCAATTCAAAAATGATTTTTATTCACAAGAATTTGGCATCGCTATGGGTTCACCACTTTCTCCAATCCTTAGTAATATTTATATGGAGTATTTTGAGGATTCTTTCATCAAAAGTTATCCAAATGTTCCAAAGGTGTGGTGGGGATATGTTAATGATGTTTTTGCTATATCGAGTCATGGTCAAAATGAACTTGACTCATTTTTGGAACATATTAACAAACAAGAACCAACAATAAAGTTCACAGTAGAAACAGAAAATAACAATGAACTTTATAGATGTAATGATAAAGAAATCGACACGTCATATAGACACATGTGAAAGAAATCAAATACCAACAGATATCTTCACTACACCTCAAGCAAGTGTCACATTATTGGGAAAAACCAATAAAACCAAATATATTTGCAGAAACACCAATTCCTCTATTTTCATCGAATATCAGGCGGCATATTCGGAAGTATCCAATTCACATTGTATCAAGTAATGTTAACTAGCTGCTGAGATCGCTGTCTCAGCACTTCGATAAATGTTGGCTTTTCACGATGTGAATTGAAAACGCTGACAGAGATTTTTCACCTGGATATTGAAAGAGAGGGATTGAGGGAATGATTGATAGTTAGTTACTTGCTGGCGGTCCCCGAAGGTGTGACACACGGCGACAATGAACAACAAATTATTCCCTTTCAATTCTGACACATACTAAACCAAATAACCCAACCAAAAACACAAACAATTGTATCAAATTCCTTGTTCGTGTGGTCAAACATCTCGACTATTGGAAGTGCGAAAGAGTGAACACAAGATGTACATCAGCAACAGACAGATAGGTGGTTCCAAATTATCAGAACACATTCTTAATGCCAATGGAGATCACACAGTAGAATGGAACGTTACTGAAATCATGACGAAAGGCAGGAAACGAAAATTTAAGGAATTTGCTTTCATCATGCTGTCTGGTGAAGAATGCATTTTTATGAGTTCGCTTGATAGGGATCGCGGATGGCTGCCCCTCTAGAAGGACAAAATGACAAAATGTTATGTCAGATTTGCAATATTCGACAAATGTCAATCACGAAGATTGCCAACAAGAGATATTTTCATTTAAACAGGAATTTACGTATAAGTTTTGAGAACGGTAACGGATGTATTTTCCGAAACGTTAACGATGAGTATTTTCATATATGTATATATATATATATATATTTATATATATATATATATATATATATATATATATATATATATATATATATATATATATTCCATGAAAGAAGTCACATGAAACATTTAGCTCTGCTGATATGTGTGAATCTTTCAAAGACGTTCAAGCCATTCATAAAATGGAGGGATTTATCTGAAACAGCTGCTCCCCTGCTTATATGGCGACGAATAGCACTGGGTTACATAGAAATCACTTTTTCATGCTCAATTTGTATACCAATCACTCAAAACTTGAATCGAGCATTTGCTCGAATGTGGTTGACAATGTTCCTTGCAGAATGGTATTGGTTCGGACTTCCATTGTCTATATTATCAACTCTATTGAAACCTGTTGCTAAGAACGGAAGGATTGAAATACAAATCAAGTGAGAAAATCAACTTCTTGGGTTATAATGAAATTAAGGATTGATTGATGAAAGAAAATAATGTTGTTACAAAAAATCGAGGCATCGAATATTAAATATTAGTCAAAAAAAATTGCAACCGAACATTGACCCGGACGAATCAAAGGAACACTAAGGAGATACTGGAACAGCAAATTCTTACCACCTCCTACGTGAGAGGACTTTCAGGAAGGATCAAGAGGATAGGAGGGTAATACAACGTCAGAGTCTGTTTTCGATCAGGGAAAACAATAAGCAGACAGCTCACAAAAATTTGACCACTGAATAAGACCGACACCAATAACTGCGTTCACCGGATACCATGCGAGTGCGGCAAATCTTACATCGGAGAAACCAAAAGACCATTGGAAGTGAGAATAGGCGAACACAAGAAAAACACACAACGAGGAGAAACAACAAAATCAGGAATAGCGGAGCATGTCTGTACAAACCATAACAGTATTAAATGGTCTGAAGCCGAGGTCATACACAAGGAGGAGCACTGGTTCAAGAGGAAATTCAAGGAAGCCGCCCACATCCTCAACAATGACGCATTCAGTCATGCCAGCGTGGAGATCCGGAATGTGTGGAGGCCGCTTATCCAAGGCATGGACCGGCTGAGGCTCGATGAGGGAGAATCTCGCGCCAATACATCCATTTCCGGCTGAAGATCGATCGGCACACTTCTAGTAGTAGCACCCGCTCGCCTTCTTGGTAGTAGCAACCTTTCCCCCCCACAATAGGGAAATCGGAGGGCTTTATAACAAACCACACCTCGAAATATTGTCAGTAATCACCCGAAGACGATTGCGGATACCAGCAATCGAAAAGTCGTGAGTACACACTCAACTTGAAACTTGGTTTCAATATTTTTTTGTAATATTTCATTTATTTCTTTATTTACATTTTTTTATAAGTATTTCACATTCGATTGCTTAATTTTCTTGTCACAATATTATTTCATTTATCTCTTTGTTGGAATCACAGCTTCCATCAAGTTTTTTATGTTATTTATTAATTATTCATTTCCAATTAAAATTATATTTGAGCCGTCCCTGAGCGCGCTCAGTTGATGTAATTGACATATTTTCATATAAAGACAATTGATATCTGGTTTGTTCACTTTTCTGTCAGATTCACGACGCTCGAGTAATTGTCGGCGTTTGTATTTCTCCAATTTATTATTAAAAATAGTGAATTTTCCGTAATCAGTAACAACTAGTAAGGCATTGTGCATTTTGTGTTTTTGATGAATGAATATCCTGTTATCCTGTAAGTAGATTTTCCATTGACTATCGCGTGAGAAGCAATTGCCAGAGTCCAATTCTTACCTGTGTCCTATGATTCAGTTGCTGTTTAATGATATTTGAATATATTGGTTTGATGAAATTGATTCATCGTTAAACTATTTTGAAACCCAGCAATCTAGAAGAAATACAGTCCACAATTATCGAAGTTTTTTGAGTATAATCCCCGTGTTCGAGAAAGGGCAGTTAAACCCATCCCGACCACTCTTAATTTGAATTTTTTTTTGACTCATATTTAACATTCGATATCTCGATTTTTTGTAACAACATTATTTTCTTCGATCACACAATCCTTGATTCCATTACTGCCCAAGACTTTGATTTTAATTTGATTTTCTCACTTGATTTGTATTTTTTTCTTTTCGTTCTTAGCAACAGGTATCAGTAGAGGTAATAATATAGACAATGAAAGTCCGAACCATTACCATTGAATCGAGCAGATACCATTTAGATAGTTTTATACAAATAATGTATGAAGAAGAACACTCACACAAATCGTTACTTAATTTCGAATTAAACCATCAGATCAGCGTGAAAAAAGGTGTAATATTAGAGCACAATTCGTTTCATCAAACCCAGAGATCCAAAAGAGAGAAATTGTTACCGTAAAAAATCTACTGAGAGAGAATCCTTATCCTAACAAATTTATTTAAGAAAATTTATTTAATAAGTCCACCTCTGCACGACAAACTTTTTGTGTTTTGCAAGAGAAATTTAGTATCTGTTTAATTGATAAATGAAATGAAATATTGGCAGATTCAGACAAATCATAATTGAAGAAAATAAACTTCCAACAACCTTTTATCCACCGGAAAGATGTCCTAGAAAATATCGAGTTCTCTATCGATATTTGGAAGTCATGTAGAAGATCTTTCCGGCAAATAGAAGCTTGTGAGTTCGAATCCCCCGAGGAATATTTTTTTCTTGACTTCTCATCTGTCTGAATGCCGCTAATGTTCCATTTGATATGTTAATTTTACAGTCTCCTGCGTTTTCTATGTCTGACTTGAAACTATAAGGTTATGATCTACACCTGATACATGCTTAAATCGATAGAACGTCGGCGGCAAATTTCTATGGAATAACGTGATGCCTTGATCCAATGTACTTCATATTTTGCACAAAAATTCTTCAACAGAAAAGATGGAACACGTGTTTCGTGTTTTATTGAAATCGCCCAACGGGGTTGAAAAGAGGTATAAAGTTACTTTAGGTGTTAATCAACGCACCGCTTGAACCACTGATCGTAGAGATCTGAAACTTGGAGGGTGTGTTCTTTATGTGACGTAGGTATCCTTTAAAAAAAAAGGGGTTTTCCGAAATTCCACCTCCGAGGGGGTGAAAAACGGGGTCGAAATTTGTATGGGACAACGTACTTCAATCTACTTCGAATTTTCTTCAACAGAATTGATGGAAGACATGTTTCGTATTTTATTGAAATTCATTGTCTAATGGTGTGAAAATAGTTATTTATGATATAAGTGCTAAAAGTGATATTTCATTTTGTGAGAAGGGAAGTTTGGGACACGATGCCGAAGGCGGAGTGTTCCATCCCTTCAAACAAAATAAAATTACTTTTAGCAGGTATATCATACACTATTTTTCCTACAAACACCATTAAAAGTCCAAATTAACGCATACTTATTTTACCTTAATCAATTGATGAAATAATAGCCTCGAAATTATCAGTTTTGAATCCAATTTCATCTAATCTATTCATAAAACAAGTTGCCAAGGTAATCAAAAACAGAATTTGTTGATTTGTCTTTGTTGACAACTAACGTCAAAATATCACGAATTATTCTTTCTTGTTTCTTCGTTCCTCGACGGAAAGTGATCCAGAAAATGAATTCCTACCGCCGGAAATTGAAGAAGCTGCCAATAAAGCTGCTTTTGAATTATTGCGACAGTACGAGTTTTCATACGATCGTTTCTTGAAATGGTGTGATCAGAAAAATGTCAGTGGCAAGGAGGCCAGTGAAAAAGTGCTTCTTGCATACTTTGAAGAAAAGTCCAAAATATGGAAATCGTCAACGCTTTGGTCGAATTACTCTATGTTGAAGTCGATAATGAACATAAATAATCATGACATAAGCAGATATTACAAGCTTGTGGCTTTTTTGAGGCGAAAGGGTGAAGGATATCGAACGAAAAAGTCAAATAAATCACTTATAGCACTAGTGCTAAAAATGATTTACTTTTAACACCAGTATCATAAAATGGCATTTTAGACACTGACAGCATGCGTCAAAAATTATACTTTCACTGACGTTTGTAAAAAAAGGGGCTTATAATATTTGTGACTCCTTTCAAACGCTCTTTCGAGTCCGCTCAGTAGGCAGAGCTGAGATGAACCTGATAAAACTTACTACTAAGAACTACACAATATAGTTGCATCACAAAAATAATTAACGCCCAACGAAGTGGACACGGATCAGCTAGTCCAAGATGAATAAAAACCCTGGTGCGTTGACCGATATGCTTTTGTTGTTTAGCCAATTCCTCCCGACCTGAGAAATCGAAGAGTAAACTGACATTTTTGACGGTAGGTGGGGTTGAGATGGTGAAACAAATGCAATTTTCTAAGGGTACATTTTCATTGAGGCGGCAGCTAACGAGTGATTCTCGATACCGGCGGTCTCATTGGATCAACTCTTGCGGGATCTTTCGTTCACCAATAGAATTATCAGTATACAAAATACGTTAGGTCAAGTTCGTCTAATAAAAAGCTATTAATTTCTTTGAAATGTTTGACAGTTCGATTTGAATTGGAATGCATTCGAAAGTTCCTTTAATATTCAGAATCTTTTACCCAGTTCTTGTTTCTTTTCACGTTTTTCTTGTTTATATTCTTTTAAGTGTTTATCGTTGCTGTTCTTGTATTTGTTTGATTTTATAGTGTTAGTTAGATTTATTATGAACCGATTTACAAAGCTCAAAATAAAACGCTCGTGTAACGTGTAGGTATTACTTATCCCTCATATCATCGGCTCGTAATCACATCAAAATTGCACTCTGATTAATTTTTCATCAAATTGAAAGCAAAAGGAATACCTAATAATCAGTCACAATGTGATGACTACATAATTTCTAGCATTTCGCGGGAAACCAAGAAATTGCATGCAAAACATGAGACCACGAAATAAACATATCCTACAAATAATCGAATGGCCGTTGAGCAGACGGATATTATGGCATCACAGATTAAATTAAAATCACGTAAGGTGCGCCTCTGCTGGCAAACTCTCGAAGGCATCTCTTCAGTTAAAATTGATCAAAATCAAGATAGCGAAAAGTCGAGAAAATTTGCTTACAGTCTATTAGGTATAAGTCAACACACCAGGGTTTTTATTCATCTTGAGCTAGTCTCTATAAAAAAATGCCGCTCTCCCCTGAACCCGATGCCAAATCAACCATCAAACATTCAGCTTGCGATTTTCGAGATCTTTCGCGCTTTGAGAGAAACCTGAAGCCGTTTTAATTTCGCTGAGAGTTTCCGGCGCTTATTTCAGTTATCACCGGAACCTATGAAAGCGTTTTCAGGCTGGAATTATGCATCTCGTCGAGTCAAGTAGGTGTAAACGATACCATTGGGCATTGGGGGCTGGTATTTGTGAGGGAATCACCCGGAACGGAAAAACGTGAATGGATGGTGATTGTGAGCAGAATGAAAATAATTGAAAAATGTTATGCCTAAGATGCCTAGAAAACCCTGCTGTTTCTAGTGATTCGATATTGTTTAGAATTTCTTGGCGGAAAACAGTCGAAGATTACGAAAGCTTTCTAATTTTTGTATAGGGGGCGTTATATGAGCATTTTCAAAAATCTGTCAAATGTCGGTTTTGTCAGATTGGCGTAACTTTGAGGTTTATTGTTGTCAAGGAAAACTGTCTGAAATCATTCCTTCGCATTCAACAGTGTTTAAAAGTCTATATAAGTAGAATAAGTTCTGAAGTTATTACAAGTACTTTTTTCACGATGTGTAGAAGATTTTGTATTTTGTGTGGACAGTCAAAATCTGGGGAATCCAGATATTCGTCTTTATTCAGTACCTAAGGTAAGTAAAAAACAAATCGCCCCAAAAAAAAAATACCATGAATGTTGCGTCGTAGCTAATTTTATTCGTTTCAGCTTGAGCGAAAGTCTTATATCGAGGAAGAAACATCTATAGCTCTTATCAATGAGAGATTGAAAACAAAGTGTTGTTTAAATAAAGGAAATATCGATGTGATACGTATTTTGAACCGTTGCATAACTGATGTGTGTATCCCAAATTCCAAGACAGTCTATCACTTTCAATACACCAGCATGCTTTTTAGCAGAAGGCAACTTTGTCGTACATTCTCGGGTGAATGGACGAAGTATATTTTCTTGGAATCAAAGTCTAGTCTTACAAACTGATATAAAAACACTAAACACTTGGAGAGGTAGTAGGTGACAGTGACAGGTTGTTAACGGTAAGTTTCCACGTTACATGCACGTTTTCTGAAACGCATTGGATTGGCTGTCAGGGCTGTCAAAATCTCAGTAGGCAGAGAATAAACAGCAGTAGAATATTCGGTTGCACATTTCTCTCTAGTGAAAATTAAGCTTCATATGGTATATGACTGATCGCCATCTACAATAGCGATCTGAAGTTTTTATGATCTCAAAAATTAAGCAATCGGTTTTCGCCAAGTTTATCCCAAAATTATTCAGATATAAGTAGATACACCAGGGTTTCCTAGGCATCTTAGTTATGCTGAATCTCAGATCTCTGACAGATCGATATTGATGATTACTTCCAACTGCATATTGCAAGGTGCCATATTGACAATATCAATCAATCAGGATATATTTTATCGACTGGAGAAATACATTCTCATTGACAAAGCAAAGGTGGTATAAATGAATAAATAATATCAACGCTATTGAAATCTGTTGCTAAGAACGAAAGGATAAAAATACATAATAATAATGAAACGAAAGGTTTAAATAGATATTTTGGTCGAAAACAATAAAAAAATTGTTCTAAAATTGTTCGTTCCGTTAACCAGCAGACGAACGTCAACCCTCAGAAGTCGAAACTCGTGCGAGCAATGGATCAACGAGGCCTCACCTTTTGACGTGCGAATACCCAGCACGGTGGCCCGGCGAGGATTCGAACCCCGGCTTTCCGCTTGATAGGCAGATAGGTTTGATTGATCATAGAAAATAATGTGAAAAAAAATGAGATGTGAAATATTAGTCACAATAATATAAATGAAGAAATAAATGAAATAGTGTGAATAAATTTTTAAGTTTCAAGTTGAGTGTACTCACGACGTTTCGAGTGCTGGTATCCGCAATCGTCTTCGGGTGATGACAATGATCTTCAGCGATCGAGCTCACATGGATTTATCATGAGAGATTATTACTTATCGTAATTCCTAGCTTCGAGATATTTGACTTTGTAGGAATAGTTAGTCCTGACATCTCAATACTAGATGATGATAGATTGGATTTCTTTGAGAAGAGACATGCCTGGGTTCACCCAGCATTAAATTCCACCAAGTTCATGTTACCCCATTCTATTATTTTTACCAAGTCATTGTTAATTTTATTGACGTGAATGTTTCTTTGAATTTTTGTTTCTCGAGCTGGTATGGGGACTTTGGAAGAAAAACTGGTATGAAGAGTACTGTCGTCCGCAAAATTATGTATTGAACAAGATGTTTTCTTGAGCAAATCATTGATATGGAGCAGAAACAACGTGGGCGCCAGAATTGAACCCTCTGGAACACCTGCATTTATTGGGAGAATATCAGATGATACTCCATCAACAACCACATAAAGAGACCTATCAGACAAGAAACACTTCAACAAAGCACACAACTGAGGAGGCAAACCATAAGACGGCAGTTTAGAAAGGAGACCCCGATGCCAAACTCGATCAAACGCTTTCGAAATATCGAGTGCAACAGTTATCGTTTTCAGAATTTTCCGATTGAATGCTGCCAAATATGAGAAACATAAGCCAATAAGTCACTGGTTGATCTTTGATGGCAAAATCCGTATTGTCTTTCTTTATTCCTGATTTCTCTAGATTTTTGATTAACTTCATATCGATTACTTTTTCCATGACTTTGGAAATGATAGAAAAGAATGCAAATGGTCTATAATTACAAGGTAAAGTTTCTTTTCCTACAAGCGTGCGTGATTCACCCTCTACCCGCACGCAATTCAGTTTGGAAATTGTCATTTTCCCACACTAGTGCGGGAAATTTTTTCCCACACTAGTGCGGGAAAAACATCTATATGATATCCTCGTAAAATATAAGTGGTGGGTGACAAAATATGAAAGTTCAAGCTTTTTTGTGGCAATACTAAGTGGGTTTGTTCAAAATCATCCATCATTTTGCACTATTTATTGAAAAAATGGACAAATATTGATAAATAAAAATGTATTATGAAAATCACCCTATATAAAGGCTTTGATTGATCTGATAACGAGTAGGTAACAATTGATGTTGTCATGCCGATCAATACACAAATTTGTTTGTAAATGTCAGAGTGACAGACAAAGCGTTACTCATATAAAATTTTCGATTCAGTGAAATTGCCACAATGGATTATTCATCTAATGAAGAACTTCCACAAGAAATCGTGCAAGCAGCCACAGATGCGAACTTAGAGTTATTACCAACGAAATCTGAACAAAGGTATGAGAAGCAATACACGAGTTTTATTGAATGGTGCAACAATAAAAAAGTGAAAACACCAAATAAAGAAGAAGTATTCTTGGCTGTTTCCATTTGCATGAATAAATAATTGAAAAAATGAATTTGTTTCTTACGCTTGTAGAAAAAGTATTGCTCCTAACTCATGCGGAAAGTGTCTTTCCGCACTTGTTAGGAAAATTACTATTTCCTATTTAGGTACTGGCTGAACTCTTGCTGTTCTCCAGGACTCAGAAAAAAAAACATTTTTTATGAAAGTTTGAATGATTTGCAAAGTACTGGTGTGAATTCGGGGGCACAGACTATATATATATATATATACATATATATATATATATATATATATATATATATATATATATATATATATATATATATATATATATATATATATATATATATAACCTTGTGATGTTCAAAGAACACCGCGTGAATCAAGGGACAGCAGATACGAATTGACATACACTTTGAATTTTTGGAGTTTGTATGCCTCAGGAAAAACCTCTTTTGGTGAGGATTTCCAAAGCTCAGCTGTTGATTGAAGAAATATCTCTGAGCAAGAGAGATTCGACAGGTGTCCAATTCCACAACAAAGGGGTGGGAATTCTGCGAAAGTTGGGCCATCCGTGTTGATACTGCCAAGTGTGGAACGATTGATAATAATTCAGAAGAGGGCCGACCGTGAAAATATCTATAGAAAAGAGACAAGTCTCTGACCCTTCAACGATGCTCCAACGAAGTGAGCGAGTCCGTGAGCGAAGAATCACCAACAAGACGGATTAGGAGAAACTCGATATTTTTACATTGATTATTTTTTTCACTTGTCAAAATGTGACGTTTTCTGCATTTCAATCAATAGTAGCAGGTTATTCTATGGTTATTCTAGCCAATCATTGGGTATTATACTGATAAAACTGCCTGGTCCTTTCGATTCTATTGAACTGGCTCATATTTATATAAATTATCATGAATGAAGAGTTTTACCTTATTATTAATAGTCATTCACTTTTTTCAGCATAATAATAACATAAACAACACATTTCAATGAACACTCAAACACGTAAATAGCTCATAATCTCAATTTTATGACAGATATAGCGAACGACCGATTCAAATATTTAAGGTTTCCTGAACTCAAATAGAGATGGCGAACAATTAGTTTTTATTAAATTGTTGTTGTTTTTTGTTGTATGAGAAGAAACCGTTGTATGCAGATTTTGATACAACGACATAAAGAATGATTTTATGTTCCTTATGGCGCGTACAATGAGAGGTATGTCGCCATCTCTTGGTATCGTCATATCATATTCAATGCGTAAGCATCATATCTCTTCTGGATCATAGAGGTCATAGTTCTTTGACATTTCAAATTTGTAAAATTTTCACCTTTTCTCTTTTCCTTCTTATGTGAATGAAATACTGATCGATTGAATTGTTCTTCCTTCTTTTTGTTCAAAAAATAATCTCTCCAAATACAACTCGTTCTTCAAATCTAATAAGTGAATTTTCATTTTCGAAACACTCAAACTTTTTTATTTTGAGGCAAAAGCATTCAAACAAACCGAATTAAATAAAATCACTCGTCCTACGGACTCGTGATTTTATCAATCGGTTTGTTTTCATACTTTTGCCAAATAAAAAAGTTTTTGTGGAAAATGAAAATTTATCGATTAAATTTGAAGGACTCGTGGTATTACCTTTGAATATGATCAGTAAACTGAAAGCGTTATCGCTATTGACGAAGGTCCCATGTCTCTGAGAACTGCTGGAAAAAGGAAGGGTATCCATAAAGATTTAATCGTCGTCGAATCGAATGGAAAGAATGAGAAAGTTTTCCTTCATCTGAAATCTTTGAGTGTCACATTTCAGCAGGTGTAAACGATACTGTGGGGTATTGATGGTCTTTGTCGAGAGAATTATAGGAAATGGAGAAGAGTGATACAAAGGGTAGAATGGTATCGGAACAGATTAGATTTGATCGATCTGTTGAAATAATCATTACGGTTGACGGGAAACGTGTTTGAGAAAGAATGGACCGAGATGATCTATCGATAATACGGGTGTTATGATAAATGAAATGACATAGATTGATTTTTTTTCCTAGCTATTCGGATTATTAACCAATCTGAAAACAATTAGGGAATATAATTGATATGGAGAATAGTTGCCAATTCATTGAAAAAGTAGATGAAGAGATCAATATTAGAAGAAAATGAATTCCAGACAATTTTTCAGAAAGAATATTGGGGGAAATTGAAAGTCAAAATACACCCCCCATTTTTTTTGTTCATTTTCAGGAATATACCAAGCATTCCTGAAGAGTTACATGAACTTCAATTGTTGTTTCCAAGACTTTTTTTATTAGTGTATTTCTTGGACTTTTTCTTCTCCGAATCAATAACTAAATATTAGAACCTGAAAGAAGCAAAGTCCAACAAGTCTCACAAACACATTCTGTTGATAGGTACGTGTATATCATTCAAAGACGTTTGATTCATTCAGAAAATGTAAAATAGAGTCACGGGCTGCTTTTTCTTGCTCAATTTGTATGTCAATCATATGAATATTGAATCAAATAGCTAGCATACATAGCAAATATCAAGACAATAAATCAAAAATTGACAGCTGTTTCATTCCAACCCAAGATCTTGTTTTGCTCAGAGAAAATTATCCGTTAGCTCCTCAGTGAGCAAGTAGATATATCGAAGAAAATTTTCACTAGATAATTGAAAAACAGTTCCTTCTGAATGGGACACGTCCTATTAGTCAGCAACTTCTCGTATTTCTCATATTTGACTATCAAAAAAATACAACTAATATCAAAATACTTTTACTCTTTGATGTCCCGGAAACCGAATCCGTTTTCGGTTTATCGTCTTTTAGATTCGTTTTCTTCTGAATATCAAGAATTTGAGGTTTGATATAATTTGTCTTTCAAGAGTGGCAGCCAGATGCCATATCAATTGAAGTGTTCGAGATGCAAGCATCAGCTGACAGCATGATAAGAATAGACTGCTTCAACTTTCGTCTCATGCTATGGCTCTCTCTTGCTATCATTTGAGAGTCATTCCATTCTACTACGTGATCTCCATCGGTAGTGAGAATATGTTATAATGACTAATCTGACTGTCCTTTTTGTGTTCACTCCTTCGTACTTCTAGAGGTCTGGACGTTTCCTCTATATATTTTTGACCGCACAAACAAGGGATTCGATGAATACAATTCTATGTGTTTACTTTCAGTTGGTTTAGTGTGTGTCACTATTGAATGTGAAGTATTTGCTGTTTCTAATGTTATTTCAACATTTTACCTGTTGCTGATCCGTTTTATCTCTTCAGATAGTCGAAAGACATAAGGTATATTGTTTGTTACAAGGTGTGTAGTTTGTGCAGGTTGTATGTCTTCACTCTGGAGTGTGTTACGATTTTTAACTTCAGTCAATGTGTTTTCTATAAAATTCTCTGGATATCCATTTTCCTTTAAATTGTTGATATGAAATTGACCTCTTTATCGATTTTTGATTTATCAAAAGACATTTCATCATAGCTTTTTTGACCCTTGTATGATGGTTTGAGTTTCAGTGAAGATATCTGTTGTTGTTTTCTTTCGTTATACACTTATGTCTGTATGATGTTGATTTCTCTACCATTACATCAAGGAAGCTCATCGATCTCCTCTAGTTCCATTGTATATATTCCAATATTAATTTTATTTGTCAGATTGTGCTCAGGACTCAAAAAACTACGAAGCCAAAAAATAGTTCCCCTAACAACATTATCTTAAAAATCGAATCATAACGAATAACTAATCAAGACAATGGCTGCGTGTTGGGTACACATAATGTTTAAAACGAAGAGGCCCAATAATGTCTGGTCGAGAAGAGATGAATCTGAGGAATATCAACGCAATTTTCTCCATACGGTCACGACCACCTACGAGCGGTGAAAATAAACCTTTCACTTCCACCACGTCCAAAGCACGTTGAACGTTTTCGACAGAAATCGAGTTACCGCCAACTGCAGGTCAAATCAATCGGCTCTAGTCGCAGTCGCGCCTCCCTTGGCGTTAAGGGCCTTTGAATTGTTGCATCCCCTCGATGACTTCGAGGACTTTCCGGGTCGGTTGCTTTCCAGAGAGCCTCAATATTTATGGAAGGATAAAAGAGAATGTTCATAGGCGGGAAATTGTCTTTGAGGAGCTCTAAAAATAGGCATATACCTTACGTTTTTCAATAATATGATGTAGAGTATATCGGCCAAATTTGGCAGATCCTCGTTTGTTTTTAGGGGGTAATTTTCGGTTATAATTGCACGAGTGCATAAAAATTACCGATAATTTTGCAAGACAGCGTGATATCTAAAAATTGCAAGTTTATTTTCATATTTTGGCGAAAGTGCCCAAGTCCGAAGGACGAGGGCTCTTTTACAAAATATGAAAATAACCGAATGCAATTTGTATAAGATATCACGCTTGAATGCAAAATTATCTGGTAATTTTTTTGCACGGATGTAATTCATTCGAATATTTCACGAATAAAGAAATTCTTAAGGAAATGTTATTTTTTGTTCATTTATACTTTCCTCTATAGATTGTATGGAGCACTCACCAAAACGTGAAATGTTTTTCTATTTTTGAATTCTATCTGACATTATTTGTGTTGTTTACTGACGTCTAGCGATACGGTTTCAAATGTGTTGTTATGGTGACTTGATACACTGCAATTACCGCTGTAAGTTTTCGATAATTGCATTGCTCTTATGGGACATTTTATATATGAGGGAAATATTCGGAAACACTGATTCTATCTATATATTTTATTATGATTGAACAAAATGTTTAGTGAGAATTGAAAGTTAATGTAAATCAAGTCGGAGAAAAGCGGTCGAGATGTGATGCTTTATACTCCAGTCTATGACGGTAAAAAAAGTGTAAACTGTGTATTTATCCCATACAGCACCGATTCGTATGAAAATTTGGATATAGGTTCTACTTACCCTCTATTTCAAAATCTACCCTGTGCCGAGGGTTGCTTTTTTGGAGGGGGGTTAAAACCACCCCTATTCGAAAAAAAATCAAAATTTAAGATTGGAGCATGTAATAAACTGAAATCATATTTGAATCAGTAAAATCAATCAATTGATAATTTTTAATATAATTTATGCCTCAGTAATTAGTGTCAGCCCTTAACACCTCCCCCCCTTGTGACAGAATATCATCAGAAAATAACAATTAACATGTTATTTGGCAGTTATTCAACTTATTTAGTATCTATTTGCATTTAATTTGAGATTGAGCTTATATCTACCATCTACTTCAAAGTTGAGGTTGTGCCTGGGGTTGATTTTTATTCATCAGAGGTGAATACTACCCCCAATCAAAAAAAATTACAAAATACTAGTTTTGAGCGTGTAGTCATCTGTAAATACGTTGAATTAACCTTGATACACAATTTCTGATTTATTAAACAGTTTCGACCCCTAAAAACCACCCTTATGATAGTTTTCATTAAAAAATTATATCGAAATTGTTATTGAGTAATCGGGAAACCCAACTGTATGAAAATTCAGATTGAGACTCTACTGTAAAGTTACCTCTGTACTCGAGGTTGCTATTGATTATTCAAGGGTGAAAACTACCCCATTAAAAAAATGTTAGGTCTAGATTTGGATGTGTGATCGATTGAAACCATATAGTTCCACTAGGCCTAAAATATAGTTACTATGTGTATTCTTCAATATTCTAATGTACATACTCTAATTTCTACAAAAATTGTTTTTGGTTTTTTTCCCATAACTCGCTTAGTCTTCAAGCAATAAAATCCACCAAAAAAGTATTTTGTAGCTTTTTTCAAGAGCTATGAGCTCATTTACAAGATTTTTTGTTTCAGATTGTATATTTGAAAAGGTTCATGCTGAAAGGGCTCATAAAAGGTACTCTGCGCGAACCTTCACAATATTTAACTGGCCATATCTTACTCTATTTTCATCCTGCAGAAAAAAATGAGATACCAAAATTTTCAGAGAAGAATAACCTTCAATTTTGTCCTCCGGAAAATTTTGCATGTGATCAATACTTTTCGAGTTATTTCGAAGAAATGGTGATTTTTCGCTGAATTACGTATATGATTTTTTCTCTTCAATCTCAATTTTTTCCAAAACTACGTATTTACAATTGATAAAAATCTCAAAACTCATTATTAGAACATGAGTGAAGTGAATTATGGAGTAACAACGATTTTCTTCAAAGGGGGGGAAGAGAGGATGACTTATTCACAATTTTTTTTCAACGAAAAAATAGGATTCAATATTATTTCCTTCATACCTCGGTCAGTTTTGATGCTAGAAACTTTTATAAGTAACAAAAATGAAGGATTTTTGAAGGACTTCAAAAAAGGTCCGATGAGTTTTTCCCGAAAAATGCATTGGTTTTTGGTTATTGTACGTAGAAACTTTCCATTTTGGCGTTTGAAATTACCAATCATCTTTCAACAAGCAATTATTCAGTTTGTAGTGGGTTTGCATACATCACAAATAAACGATCGCCTTTGTTTTTTCAAAAGCTATAATTATGCTCTCCGCAGGTTTTTCGATTAGATGCATATTTTTCCACTTATTCGCGAAAAAGTATCTGAAAACGTGTTTTTTTGCCTGAAAACCGACAATTCCACTCGCGAATAAGTCGAAAAGTATTGCTTTTCAGAAAAAACTTCATTGAACAAAAAGTGCTTAGAATTATTCAATCTATTGATTTCCGCACTTATTTCCATCAAAAAATTTTTCACCCCCAAGAAGGGGTGGCATCCACCCCCAGGAAGAAAGCAACCCTCCGCACAGGGTAGATTTTGAAAAAGAGGGTATGTAGATCCTGAATCCAAATTTTTATGCGAATTGGTGATGTATGGGATAAATACACGGGAAAATGGTCATAGACTGGACTATTAACGGTGTGCGCTGACTAAACGGTTCGGTATAGACGAACATAATGTTCACTAAAAATGTTGGTCTCTATCAGTTCTACAAAAAAGTTCATGATACTATATGGCTAGCTTTTATATTTGAATCTCTACAAAGGTTTTTTTGTTAATCTATACATATAATAAGCTCTGTTGAGGAAATGCTCATTGAAGTAATGCATAAGAAGAATAATTTCTGTCTGAGATCAGTAGTGTTTTCTAACTTCAAGGGAATTACTTATCTACTCCGTTGGCCTAGCAACCAGTAACCAAGATTTACCGTGTTCACAACAGATACCGTGAGTTATCAAGAGGACTGGATCGTGAAAAATAGTATATTGTACAACAAGTGGGAAATAATAATAATAATAATAATAATAATATTTATTTCTTCGGTTGAAAAGTACAATTGAAAAAAAAAAATTCAATGCACAATAAACAAAGAAGATGTCAATGTCAAGTTCAAAAGTGAATATAAAAAACATAAATGTAAGTAACTACATATAACCATATTTTAAAAGTCAGTCAAAACAATATCAACAACACAGTAACACAAACAATCCAAAAGTGCCAATAAACATCCATAAGCAATAGAAGTATAAATGTAAAACAGGTCAATATAATAAAATCAATATGTAATTTTCTCATTCATTCTACACTGTAATTTTTCTACGGTTGCGTTGTTTTCAAGTATTGAAAATTAAAATTCATATATGATAATACTTGTATGTCATTAACTCATTTTTATATTTTATTTAAAATAATAATTAACAGTTATATTTTAACAATTTTGTGAAGTAATTCCTAGTAGGTTGTTTTGTTTCAACATGTTTTCGGTAATTGAAATATTAGCTGCGGTCGAAGTTGAAGTTGATGGGGAAACGTACTGAGCTTCCACAGCATTGTTGTGTTCAGGTTCTAATGGCGCTGGAGGCTGAATGGATTCTGCTATACTTTTTGAAATTTTCATTTTTTCAGCTTTGGAGTTGTCGGTATAAGATTCAGCGACGTTGCTGGATTTCCAACCCCCATTGCGTTTTAAAGTTAAAAGATCTGCCCCTGCATTAACTCAAATAGTCGCAGGTGACCTTCGGAAACAGTGGCCAGTATATTATTCAGGGTTCGGTGATCCCAAAAATTTCGCTATTTCTTTCGCCATGGTGCAAAATTTATTTATTCCCACAGGCAGTTTCGTACTTTTGCTATTTTTGTAATTAAAAGAAAACGTGTTTCATTTGTGCATGGTCGAAGCTTCACATTTTTTTGTAAATTTGGTAGAATTCTCCCGTGACTGTGAAATTTCAAGGAACCTTGGTTTCAGTATCGGGTAATTTCATTAAAAGGGACGAATTAAGATCTTCAATGTCATCAATTTTTAATTTTCGAAGCTCATCACAACGGCATGCCCCTGTAAGGCCAATAGATAAAGCAGCCTGAAATCAAAACCAAACATTCATTTTTCGATAACAATTTGAAAAATTTCAATTCATACCTTTATCAGCAAATACTCTTCATCAGGTGTATGTAGTTAATGCTTTTTACTGTCTTAGAGCATATTTTTCAAATTTGCTTTTCAAAATGCACGTAGTTTTACGTATTTTGATATATATCACCATAGTTTTTAATAATTAAAGTACTCCTCAGCATCGAATCCTGAGTCCATAATGTTGATGATTTCAATCTTCTTGACAACACTTCTTAATAAACTAACAGGGTATTTTTGGAACAAGATTTTACCTTGGCTTTCATTTTCCAGTCTATAAAGTTTCTGTAAGCGATTTCATATTTTTCTCTTGATGTGCTTGGTAGCAAATCATTACAAACATCTATTGTATTCTGAACAATTTCTGGAGGTGTATTTTCCAACTCTAAATGTTCTTATTCCATTATATTCAATATTTAATAAGTCTGAACTTTTTATACTATAACAATCAACAATAAAACTATTTTCGTTGGGTAAGTTGACAGCAATAATCATGCAGTGCTTCGATTTTGTTGTTATGGAAACGCCAACAATGGGCTACTTGGATATTGCACGCGAATCGTCGGCGTAGCGTTGTCAACATGGAGAACGTGTCATATCAATCTGAGACGTAACAATTCATGACTGACTTGGGTTATCGTGATAACAGTGAGAAATTATTTCTCACTGTAATGGCGAATATTTCTCACTGTGTTTTGAACGTATGAAAGCTATTAGAGAAGTGGCACATTGTATAGCATCCGTAGAAAAAAAGGGATCTCTATAATCGTTCCATTTGCTAAATTTCATCAGTAGTCACTCTCATTTCTGTTAATAGGATGAACGGATGCTTTCCACACTTTTCGGTTTCGATCCTGCCGACGTACCAATTACAATTTGTATGAGCATCGAGAACCGTACGAGATATTACTTCTGGAGCTGTAAGGATATTGGAAAAATCAATCAGTTTCGCTAAATCTCTAACAAGATCCATCTGCAAATCCACCGAAATATATCCGACGTACAGAACGGAAAAATTCGATCCCGTGTAGGCTCTGGGGATTCAATTATCGTTTCTCATGCATCCACATATTTCAATATGTAAATTGGGTAAAGTATCTATTTGACACGCGACGTGAAATACCCAGAGGCGTCCCGTATGCTGGAATTGAGGGCTGCCGCTTGAATAACATTCAGATCGATTTCAAATGGAAATAATGTAATGAAACAATAACGGTTGACATACCAATACACAGTTCCCGAAGAATATGCCACATCATATTAAATGAAATTTGTTGAGATTTCTCGTAAAAGTGATTTTTCATGGAAGATATTGCAATGCAAAATTCCATATGCCCTTGATTGTATATGGACGTCGTGAGAAAAATGAAATTTCATTCAAAAGTGAGGTAACTTCATTTTTGAAATATTGAATATTTTGTTTGTATAGACTAAGATGCCTTGGAAACCCTGGTGTATCTACTTATACCTGAATAATTTTGAGATAAACTTGGCGAAAAGCGATTGCTTGATTTCTGAGATCGCAAAAGCTTCAGATCGCTATTGTAGATGGCGATCAGTCATATACCATATGAAGCTTAATTTTCAGTAGAGAGGAATGTGCAACCAAATATTCTACTACTGTTTATTATTTGCCTACTGAGATTTTAACAGCCCTGACAGCCAATCAAATGCGTTTCAGAAAACGTGCATGTAACGTGGAAACCTACCGTTAACAACCTGTCAATACTGTCACCTGCTACCTCTTCTACAAGTTTTTAGTGTTTTTATATCAGTTTGTAAGACTAGACTTTGATTCCGAGAAAATTTACTCTGCCCATTCGCCTGAGAATGTACGACGAAGTTCATGCTAGTGTATTGAAAGTGATAGACTGTCTTGGAATTGGGGATACACACATCAGTTATGCAACGGTTCAAAATACGTATCACATCGATATTTCCTTTATTTACTTTGTTTTCAATATCTCATTATTAGGAGCTACAGATGTTTCCTCCTCGATATAAGACTTTCGCTCAAGCTGAAACGAATAAAATTAGCTAAAACGCTACATTCATGGTATTATTTTGGGGTGATTTATTTTATACTTACCTTAGGTACTGAATAAAGAAGAATATTTGGATCCCCAGATTTTGACTGACCACACAAAATACGTAATCTTCTACACATCGTGAAAAAGTACTTGTAATAACTTCAACACTTATTCTACTTATATAGACTTTAAAACACTGTTGAGTGCAAAGAAATAATTTCAGTTTTCATTGACAACAATAAACATCAAAGTTACGTCAATCTGACAAAACCGACATTTGACAGATTTTCGGAAATGCTCATAAAACGCCCCCTATACAAAAATTAGAAAGCTTTTGTATTCGTCGATTGTTTTTCGCCAAGAAATTCTAAACAATATCGAATCACTAGATACACCAGGGTTTCCTAGGCATCTTAGTATAGACGAACTATGCACAGATTTGCAACTCAAAGTTCAGTATGCTTTCCTGACTTATGTTCTCAGCAGTAATTATTTTTTTCAGTTAGTTACACCATTTATAACTCAAGAACGGCTGAACCGATTTGGCTGATGATCAGTGGAGATGTAGCTTGGAACGAGAAGACGGGCAAAAGATACGTGTTTAAGGAAATTCCACCCCTAAGGGAGTAAAAAACCGTCATCAAATTTGTATGGGACAACGTGAGTCCTTGGTCCAATCTACTTCGAATTCTGAATGAAAATTCTTTGACAGAATTGATGGAAGACTTGTTTCGTATTCTATTGGAATTAATCGTCTAACGGAGTTGAAATGGGGTAGAAAGTTATTTTAGGGGTTAATCGACGCACAGCCAAATAGTGAAATCATTATAAATAGAATATGAAATGAAATTGAATTGCATCAATTCAATAGATGAAACGGTGACCACTCATTCAGATATTCTTGAATTCTGTAAAAACAGCAATTCATCAATTATTCTTTCAGTGCTGCTCTGAAAAAGCTTTGCTTCCGCGTAAGATTGGCAGTTTTCAGTGAAAGTTTATATTTCTGAAGTATAATCAGATGAACTTGTTATGTGGACTATGTGTGACAATCACAGTTTTTTGAACAATAAAATGCAGTTGTACAAGTACATGGAACGAACATGATTTTACTGATGATAGAATATTTTCACATGATTTTTTGAAATCTAGTTTTAATATTATACGTATAACCATCTTTAATGGTAAGATCGAGTGAGGTTATAATAAGATCACAAATGAATAAGATAGTACCTACCCCAATTCAAAATCCTAACAGATAATTTGTTGAGATGATTTAATATGTGTACGTGATGTTCCTGCTATTCGACTCCTAAGCTGAAGTCATTTTCAGGAACCAATAGACAAGTCTTTATCGGTATTATTTTTACTAGACAGTTGACAAAACCACTACACGTGTTTCGATATACAATGGCTTCTTCAGGCGTGTTATAGTAGTACCCCAGTATACCATAACCATACATTAGAGACACTCGCCACAGAACACCAACTTCAGTAGTTTGACATGTCGAGGTGTTATGAGTCAACTTGATTGATGAGTGTGAATGTATCATGAAAAAGTGTATTTGGAATTATTATGGCTAACTACCAAGGTGGAGAATTGTCTGCTTATCGCGGATGTTTGTCGAAGGCTCTTTTAATTTTTCATATATTTTTTACAAATTGCAGAACTTTAAATGGAAGCTAGCTTGCGTCGAAATACTAGCTTTATAAAAATGCACCTCAATATTAAATTACTCTTTCAGGTGTGAGGCATGGGTGAAAGCATAATACCGAGAGGATTTACTTGAAAAATCTCCCGAAGCCCTCTGTAACAACTATCGCTTGTGTGAATATCACTTTGAGAAAGAAATGTTCTGAAATTTACTACACATTGAAATATGCAAATAGTAATTTAAAAAAAAAAATAATAAATCGAAGAACAGAAAGTTTACCGTTTTAAATCATTTATAGTCTTTATTACGTTGTTAATGTCTGAATATATCTATTGTACATATTGGAAGCTGCTACAAATAAAATATCCCCTTGAAAGCTTTTCATTTCCTAGTTATCGAATATACCTTTCCAAAAAACATAGGCTGGAGGAAAAAAGCAACAGGAAAGTGGAATAGCTATTTTAGGTACTTGAGAATTTTAGATTATTCACATTTATTTCAAATGTTATCCTAGACAAAATAATAATTTTAAGATGTGAAATAACATAGTGATTTGATACTTGGTATTTCGTACATTCAAATTTACCGCCACAAAATGACATTACACACCCCGAGCACAAAATGAAGGTCACATATATTTGACCCTCGAGAACAAAGGATTGACATTTAAGTGTCTGTACTGTATGGCTATGGTATACTGGGGTAGTACCATACATACAATGTTTTTTCATGAAAGGAAGGACCTAACTTATCAACTTACCTACTTTGTCTAGATTGTTACTATAGAAACGTATTGAGGTTAGATTGTCAAACTTGACGTTAATAAATGCAATTTCTGTTGTTCTTGAAAGTAAAATGGTAAGTGATGATGAAATTTACATTTCTGGGACTCCTCTATATAGTCCGGTAACTGAATATCCGAAACTAGGGAAAGCTGTGAACAAGTCTATGCATTCTTCACTTGTGGCTCAATTTGTAGGTCGTCACAGATGTTTTCAGAGGACCCAAAACTTAACACGATTGCGTTCATGGCAATGGCCGAAAATGACCTCCCAAACCCAGAAAAATAGGTTTCCCGCCAATATCTGGCTAAATATACGAATTAGGAAATTTTCGTTCATACAAAAATTAAAGTTGATCTCATTATCTACAAAAATGACCCTCATCATTTTTTCCGAAAACTCAACAATTTTCGAGATGAAGGGACCCAAAACTCTCCTCATTTCAGCTGCCGCTTTCTCTATAGGAATTCTGTTGTCTATGCATTCGCTTGGAGGCGGGCGGACGAATTGTTTCATAACTCAGGTAAAAACTGACATTTTTCAATGATTCAAAGTTCAAGATAATGAGGAAACCTGTAGCTATCATTCCATGTATTTCGAAGTTCTTTCTTATTTGGCAATAAGATTTAATAAGCTGTGAAAGTTTTTTTCTGCACCATTTTGACACTGTTTCATTAATTTGTTTACATTTTTTTCAAAAATAGTCTTTTAATCGGAAGTTTTTCTTTATAATGAGTCCTTAGGGGATCTTGAATGATCTCTGATTTTTTTTGTACTTTTCCCGCGTTCTAATAAATGATCCATTTGTTCATTTACATTTTTCAAGCGATTTCGGAGTTATGTAGAATCTGCGGAACAACCGCGAATTAAAAGTGCCAAAGAAATCAAGAGAAAAGTACGTTTTATGGACTATCGCAAATAAACAATGTGTTTCCAATCATTTATGTAGAACACTATCGACTGTAAGGAAATACCATCTCCTTACAGTAAGGGTTTTTGAGTTTTCTTTTAAAAAAATTTGTCTGGATTGCCAAAGTTTTCAAGCGATTTTCGGAAAATAGCCATTCTGACCCTACAATGAGGTTTGAATCCTGGAAAAATGTTCCCTAATTTCAATGTTACCTGTCGTCATGAGAAATCTATTTTTCCCTTCTGTTTCGAATTAGTGAACCGGGCTACATAATAACGTCGACCATTCAAAACTAGCAAATAGCAGCAATTCATTACCCAGAATGAAACCTGGAAGGCGAGGCGGCCCTGATAAATATGGCGTCATTAGCTCCCTAAAATGAATCAAACGTGATGTCTCTTCCTGCGGGGGAACGGAGTCAAATTGCCTACAAAGTAGGTCATATCTTAATGGGTCCGACATGTCGCCTGTAAATTCAGTGGATTCGTCCATTCATACTGGAGTTTGCCAACTCATTTGAACGTCGGCCAGGAAGTTGGGAGGAAGATGAAGAATACGGTATTTAGTCGTTTCCGGTCTTTTTGTGGGAGAATCTTCCAGAAATCAGTAGCGAGTTACGTGAAACAAGTGTTTTATCACTTCTGTGAGGATTGGAGTTGTCAAAGTATTTTCTACTTAGTTTTTTTGGGTTCTTTACCTACCACAACCTGAATAAATGAGTATTGCTATAGGAATCTATGCGAGGAAAGGAAGGTAGACTTCTATTTACCACGACAAGTCGCTACGTTAATTATAAAACAGTTCCTTTTGGATAGCAACTACTCGAAAGAGTGGACACAAGATGTACATCAAGAACAGACAGATCAGTGGTTCCCTCTGTGGTAAATTTGGAAACCTATCGAGCTTCTCTTGCTAAGGAATCTTTCTTCAGTAGAACGGCTGAGCTTGGGAACTCCTTGCCAAAAGAGTTTTTTCCCGAGGCTTACAAACTTCAGAAATTCAAAGTGAATTTTAATTCGTATCTCCCGTCCTTTGATTCACGCGGTGTTCTTTGAACATCACAGGGCTTCCCTTTCGTGTGAATCTACATATTAAAAAAAAATAACATTCACAATATATATATATATATATATATATATATATATATATATATATATATATATATATATATATATATATATGTTGTTGTATAGTTCGGGTTGAACCGCGTCTGGAGTTTTGTTCTCGACGTTTCGGCACCGATTTTGGAGCCATTTTCAAGAGTAAATGTGACTTCACATCACTTCAACATCCCTCGATACCCCAGTTCGATCTAAGGAGCCAAAAATCAAAAGTTCTTCTGCTGAAAACACAGCTTTTGTCGCAAAATTCAAGTGAATCAAAAATATATTATACTTCTTTTTTGAATAACGTGCTTGTGAATAACCATGCGGTACCACAAAGTTTCAAGTCTATTGTAAACATGATACACGAACACAATCTTGATACGACCCTTACGATTACGACAAAACAGTTGTATAAAAACCTTTTGGAAGAAATGGTACCTGCTATAGAAAAAAAGATACCTTGCCTTGTGCCTTGAATGACACATACCCTTGTAACGCCAAACTCCAGAAACATGGACTCTCACAGACCAAAAATTGTGCTAAGTGTGGAATTGCAGATACGCTTGACCACAAACTGAGAACATGTGCAGGATCCCGGGATATTTTCAACTGGGTTACAACTTTTATGGAAAACAAGCTTCGTATTAAATGTAACGATATATCCCTGTATGACTTTTTTCAAAAACAGTTCAGCAAACACGAAGACGGCAATGTCTGGTCATGGTTTTGGCAAGCGTTGATCTATTTCAACTTAGAAGCAAAAGGAACGTTAGAAGAGTTCAAAGATCTTATTCGACTGGATAGATACTATAAGATAAATAACAGAAAGTGTAGGGATGTTTTCGGTAAAACGATATTCTATTTTTGAGTACTGAACGTATCCTTGTCATTTAATTAATCAGTGTGTATATGATATAACCTACTCATTAGCTCTCTGTATATATTATTGTATATATTATGAATAAAGGTTTTAATAAAAAAAAAGGAGTAGGCAGATTGAGACCTTAGAAAGAACTCGTGACGAGACCTGGGGAGTAGGCAGATTGAGGCCCCGGCGTCAAGTCACAAACCCTTGCCCCCTGTGACAACACCTGAGGAGTAGGCAGATTGAGACCTCAGCGTGAAGTCACATTTACTCTTGAAAATGGCTCCAAAATCGGAGCCGAAACGTCGAGAACAAAACTCCAGGCGCGGTTCAACCCGAACTCAACAACAACATACAACTGACCGCGGAAACCTATCCGAACACACATATATATATATATATATATATATATATATATATATATATATATATATATATATATATATATATATATATATATATATATATATATATATATATATATATATATATATATATATATATATACTATACAGCAATACCCGAGATCTTCACCCTAGACCCCCGAAGGACGAACCTGAACGACAGAAAGCTTTCCTTCCATATATTCATGGTGTTACTGATAAAATAAGTCGAATTCTGATACGACATGACATCAAAACCATTTTCACAGCTAACAACCAAATATCCACCTACCTTCGAACACCCAAAGACACAATCCCCAATGAAACCCAAGGAATATATGAAATACCATGCTCTAACTGTCCCAGAACATACATCGGCCAGACCAACCGACGAGTGTCCTGTAGAGCATATGAACACGAACTAGCAGTCCGTAACTCTGACACAAACTCAGCATTATTCCAACATCATTTAGAAACAGGCCACAAAATAGATTTCAAAAACACCAAAACCATTGCCACAGCCAAAACCCTCCAAACCAGAGTTACCCGTGAAGCCATTGAAACCGAAAAACGTCCCAACTGCCTCAATAAACGCGACGATTCTCAAAGACTCCCCAATACCTGGAAACCACTCTTGGTCCGACATACTTCTATTTACTCCGACTTGGGAACTAATCCGTTCGAACCTCCCATCGACCGTCCGATCCCTGATCCTGCCATAATTACTAATGAACCCTTAAATCCCACCAACCTTCAATCCTCGATCTCCAGTGATGATAGCCAGCTAGTAAGAAAACTCAGACCTAGACGCAAGGTCACTAAGTCTTGAAAATGGCTCCGAAATGGGAGCCGAAACGTAGACAAGTAAATCATTCCAGACGCGGATCAACCGTAAGTTCCAGCCAGCACATTTCTAACCGCGGAAGCCTAGCCGATCAAATATATATATATATATATATATATATATATATATATATATATATATATATATATATATATATATATATATATATATATATATATATATATATATATATATATATATATATATATATATATATATATATATATATATATATATATATATATATATATATATATATATATATATAAAAGCGGAATGTTATGTGAGGATGCAGTCAAAAGGCTGGGCTGTTATACAAGCAAACTCTTTGTTATTTGGTCGAGCTTTCGAGAATGTTTATTCTCTTTTTCAAGACATCTAAAAATGTATATAAAGTTACAAACAAATTGTAAAAATATGGGGTTAAGTTTACTTACTAACGTGAGGTTATGTAAGAAGTCATGCGTGAAGATGAGGAAAAATGGAAAAATATCATTTTCTCATGAAGTAAAATCGATAAAAACAGTTAATAAACACTTATTGTACAGATATTTTGGAAAACATTTTATAATTTAAAAACTTAGGAGCACGTGCTAATAAGTTATTCATGAAAGAGAAACAATTTGAAACAGAGAGGAAACATCTTCGACATTGACAGCTGTCTGAAAAATTCATCAAAAGGGGTGCCAACAACATGGTCTGAACATCCCAAGGTAACACGCATTGCAGGGGACCTGTTGCGTTTCGCGAGGGCAGTGATGCCACCCACACCCATCTACCTATTCGAAAAGTAATCGGGTATAAGCTACAAGTCAACCCAAACAAAACAAAAACACTAAAAAACACAGAAACTAAACTTCAACCCTAGTGGGGAGGTCCTGATTCCAGTCTCAAAATGTAATTGTACATGTTGCTGAGATTATTGAGATCCGTTTTTTTGTTCATGCTGCTAGCACACCTCCCAATGAAGAACATTTCTTTGAAAAGTCTTTTGTGCCAGTTACCTTCGGTGCACAACACTCTAACTTGATTGTAGTTCATTGTATGATTATTCTTAGTCACATGTTCAGCCAGAGCACACGTAGTTTTATTGAGTTTGCAATCACTTTTATGTGTGTAATGCGTCCAGATAAATTTCTAGACGTTTGTCCGATGTATGTACTATCGCACATGTGACATGGAATCTCATACACCACATTGGACATTTCCAGGGGTTTTAATTTTGTTTTTGTTTTTGAAAAAAGTCTATTAGTGGTGGTGACTATACGCTGGGCGAATTTTATGTTTTCTCTCCTGAACACGTTAAGTAATTTCGGTGTTAAGGAGTGATAATAAGGTAATGTGCTATAAAACGTGAGAATCTCATCTTGAAATGTTAAGATTTCTATTATTGATATTTTCAATTGAAGGATTTGTATGTGAAAGACTGTTATTTGACAACGAAAGATTTAAATTGATTGGTATTTCATTATTAATGTTGTTTATGGAAGGTGAACTGTAAAGTAGTTTGTTTAAAAGTTTGTATGGGTATGAATTATCCAGAAGGATACCTCTTAGTTCCTTTATACATTCATCTCTGAAAGTTGGATGTGAGAGTTTTAAGACTCTGTTCTTCATGGTGAGGACCAAATTAATTTTCATCTTCCTTGGATGGTAAGAATGGTAGTTTAAAAGCCTGTTGCTAGCACATGGCTTTCTGTACCATTTTGTACGGAGAGTGTTATCTGCAGTTCTGCACACTCTCATATCTAGGAAGGGTAAACTGTTTTCACTTTCTTCTTCTGCTGTGAATTGTAGATGTTGGTTGTAATTGTTGAAGATAATTAATGCTTCCTCAGTTCTTCCACGAGGAACAGACAAGATTAGGTCATCAACGTAACGTTTAACAAAGGGGATGCTAAAAGGTACCTTGTCTCTTACTTCAGTGATTAAATCATCTAGTACAAAATTAACTAATATTGGGGAAATAGTTGAGCCCATAGGGGTACCAAAAATTTGTTTATAAAAACTGTCTTGAAATACTAAAACGTTAGAGTCAAAAATAAATTCTAAAATGGATTTGAAATTTGGAAAATCAAGTGAACAGTGTTGAGAAATGTCATCCCAATGCCTCTCAAGACTTGAGATTATAACGTTTAAAGGTAAATTTGTAAATAAAGACACGACATCAAAACTCACCAGCACATAGTCATCGGGGAGTTTATAATCATTTATGAAGTTACTGAAGGAAATGGAATCTTTTACATAAAAATCATTGTCAATGTTGTATGCCAACGTTAGGATGTTGGCCAACCATTTAGCTAGTTTACTATTCGGAGAATTTATTGATGACACTATTGGTCTCATTGAAAGTTCAGGTTTGTGAACCTTAGGTAATGCATAGAATCTAGGTGTTACTGCGTTGTATATGGTCAGTTTCTTGGCTGCACTCTCATCTATCATTTTTTCTTTTTTAACTTTAGAAACTAATTTATTTGCCTTTTGTTGCAATGTACTAACTGGATTGTTGTTTAATTTTTTATAGTATTTGGAATCATTAAGTAATTCATAACTTTTATTTATGTAATCATTTTTAAACATTATCACTGTCACATTGCCCTTATCACTTTGCACGATATAAATTTCTGGGTGTTGTTTTAAAAAAGATTTACATTGATCAAATATTTTTCTTAAAAAGTGGTAATTATCTGAATTTTTATGTAGAAAATTTGTGATTATGTTAGTAAATTGAGCTCTGTAAATATCTTGGACATTCCTGTTGACATTCTGTAGAATATATTCTAAATCTGCTAAAAGGTCAGAAAGTTTGATTTCTTTTGCTAATGGACAAATCCCAAATTTAGGGCCAAGTGCTAAGAATCGTTTGATATCTGTAGGGATATCAACGTTTGTAAGGTTTTTTAACCATTTATCCTGTGTTTTGATTGCTAAAAATTCATTAATTGAAAGATTTGAAAATTTGTTAATATTCTTTTGTTTAATTTTATGGAAAAGAGTGTTGTATTTAATTGAAAGTCTTCTTTCATATTCCGTGAAAATGTTTACAGGCAAGGTGGCAGATAATGTTTGCTTGAGTTCTTTCAAAACTCGTTCTAAGTTTGTGATTTCACTGAAGGTGATTTTAATTTCTAAATTTAAGATATTTTTCCTCAACCTGTGATTGAAGTTCTGCACTGTGCGTCCAGTTGTTCCTCCTCGATGATGTAACAGGGATGTTACGTTTCCAATTCCATTCGTGACGTGCTTTGGGAAAATGTGTTGTGAACGACATTTCAATAAAAACAATTTTCTGTTCCTCATTGACGCTAACTTGGTGTTAGTTTTTGCCCATGTTTTCATGTATGTAACTGTTTGATGGCCAAACTGCTGTCTGATGTTCGTGAAAAACCCCATTTCTGTAAGTTAGAAGGCGAAGGGTAGTCTTGACTGACTAGTTGAGGAAAAGCGGAATGTTATGTGAGGATGCAGTCAAAAGGCTGGGCTGTTATACAAGCAAACTCTTTGTTATTTGGTCGAGCTTTCGAGAATGTTTATTCTCTTTTTCAAGACATCTAAAAATGTATATAAAGTTACAAACAAATTGTAAAAATATGGGGTTAAGTTTACTTACTAACGTGAGGTTATGTAAGAAGTCATGCGTGAAGATGAGGAAAAATGGAAAAATATCATTTTCTCATGAAGTAAAATCGATAAAAACAGTTAATAAACACTTATTGTACAGATATTTTGGAAAACATTTTATAATTTAAAAACTTAGGAGCACGTGCTAATAAGTTATTCATGAAAGAGAAACAATTTGAAACAGAGAGGAAACATCTTCGACATTGACAGCTGTCTGAAAAATTCATCAAAAGGGGTGCCAACAACATGGTCTGAACATCCCAAGGTAACACGCATTGCAGGGGACCTGTTGCGTTTCGCGAGGGCAGTGATGCCACCCACACCCATCTACCTATTCGAAAAGTAATCGGGTATAAGCTACAAGTCAACCCAAACAAAACAAAAACACTAAAAAACACAGAAACTAAACTTCAACCCTAGTGGGGAGGTCCTGATTCCAGTCTCAAAATGTAATTGTACATGTTGCTGAGATTATTGAGATCCGTTTTTTTGTTCATGCTGCTAGCACACCTCCCAATGAAGAACATTTCTTTGAAAAGTCTTTTGTGCCAGTTACCTTCGGTGCACAACACTCTAACTTGATTGTAGTTCATTGTATGATTATTCTTAGTCACATGTTCAGCCAGAGCACACGTAGTTTTATTGAGTTTGCAATCACTTTTATGTGATGTAATGCGTCCAGATAAATTTCTAGACGTTTGTCCGATGTATGTACTATCGCACATGTGACATGGAATCTCATACACCACATTGGACATTTCCAGGGGTTTTAATTTTGTTTTTGTTTTTGAAAAAAGTCTATTAGTGGTGGTGACTATACGCTGGGCGAATTTTATGTTTTCTCTCCTGAACACGTTAAGTAATTTCGGTGTTAAGGAGTGATAATAAGGTAATGTGCTATAAAACGTGAGAATCTCATCCGGAGGCACCTCAACCCTGTGATTATTGTATATATATATATATATATATATATATATATATATATATATATATATATATATATATATATATATATATATATATATTTGGGTTGCAGTCTGGGGATGACAATTAGGCTGTTCTCTTTGTTTTTGTCGAGCTTTCGAAAATGTTTATTTTCTTTCTCAAGACTCTACAATATGTAAATGTATAATATGAATTACAATATATATATGTATACTTACAAAATGTGAAAATCAATTAAAATTATTAAAAGTGAATGACATATTTCACGAAGATCGGGAAGTCACTTGACGGAAGTTGAGTCATATACAGAGTTATTATTTTTTAATTATCTACTGGTATTATAATTGCAAATGAGGGAGTATTATATTCAATGAGGATGAGAGTCATCCCCAGACTGCAACCCAAATAAGTCTCTCTACATAACGCATACAGTCACAATTTCAAATAAATATATATATATATATATATATATATATATATATATATATATATATATATATATCGGATAGGATCGGATAGGCTTCCGTGGAATCTTTCTTCTGTCGACGTTTCGGCTCCCACTTTGGAACCATTCTCAAGACTTATTCGTGGCTTGGTGGCAAGGCCTAAGTCTCCTTATCCCCCAGCTCTCATCTTGACAAAGTGAAGACTGAGGTTTTGTGGATAGAGGAATGGTATTTATAGCTGTATGAGAATCCGACGTTGTTGAAACTGTCGGACTGTATACAGGTCTGGTTTGAGAAGGATTAATTAATGGATTTGTTCGAAGGGATAATAATGGTTTCCAGGAATTGGGGAGCCTTCATGAGTCATTTTGTTTGTTGAGGCATTGAGGGCGTTTTTCAATTTCAATTGCTTCCCGAATGATTCTGGAGTGGAGTGTTTTTGCTTTGGCAATTATCTTCGTGTTGTTGAAGTCAGTTTTGTCATAAAAAATAAAATAATCCAAATCCATTCATATTCATTCAGAAGAACTGAAAAAATATTCGCTTGCATAATGCTGTTCACCAAATTATCGAATGAATATTAATCTTCAATTTATTGTTATAGTACATAATTTTATAATGTAATTTTTTGACTTCCTCATACCGGAAACCTATTCTGTCCGGAAGTAGTATAATGAATACATAAAATAAATAAATGAATGAAATAAATGAAGGCGAAACTCACCCTGGAACTCCTTCCTGGCCGCCGACACCGAGGTGACGATGTTGGCGACGTGTCCGAGCACGGTGGCGAAGAGCAGCAGCCCGAACAGCAGCTGGAAGATGACGAAGACGTACTCCGTTTTGTTGCGCGGCCGCGGCAGATCGCCGATGGTGGTGAGCGCCAGAGTGCACCAGTAGTAGCTCTGCAGGTAGGCCTTCACGTAGTCGGTGCCGTCCGCGTCGCCGTACACCCAGTTCTTGGAGCCGAAGCCGTTGTTCTTGAGGATGATGTGGAACACGCACCCGTTCCAGTGGAAGATCACCAGCAGGTAGTGGATCAGGCTGCTCGACCGGAACAGGTTGGGGTAGTTGGTGTGACGCTCCGTGCGGTCCATGAACGCCCAGAATCTGCAGGAGGAACGGTCATCTCAGTTTTTTTCATCAACACTTGCTCATTTTGAAATAGGCGACATTCAAAGTTTTAATAGCCAAGCATAGCGAGTCATAACTTCCGGCATATCCCATCTGGATTGAAATACCGAACCGGAAGTTGCCAAGGCTGTAGAGGATGTGCAATATGAGTATAGGCCCAGTATACCATAACCCAACGTTTAGGAAAGTTACGAAATGTCACGAGTTTATAGGCGAAGGGGTACCTGAGGCTAGGGGCAGAGTTTGGGGAAATCGAAGTTGGCAATTCTGGGGTAAATTGAGTAAATTAAAAATCTCTATAGGTGGCATAACCCCATAGATCCAAAGATAAACAGAAAAAGTGCAAAAAAATTGTCACAGAACACACAAACATATATGTTTTATAGCTAAGTTCGTTAATTCATGGAGCGAGTAGAGACTGAGCTAAGATCAGCTGATCACTGAGCGCATGGAGCTTGATATAAAAACGAGCGTTTTGAGCTTTTGGAACGTGTAACATAACCTAATATTTTTGTATTTATTTTATCTTCTTCGAGCAATTTGTGCTTGAGCGTTTACGAATTTTCCTTTGATTATCCACATTCGCCATGCAGATTGTTCATATGAAGATCATGTTGAATGAGAATGTAGGTAGGTAGGTTGAATTTTTATGTTTTCTTTACAATGATGTGTTTATAGGTATAAGATGAAGTTGATTCAAGATATGGGTACTTTCACATTCAGACTTGGCCTGGCATTCCATTCTCCAATGATGAGCGTATCAACATTGATACGCTGCATTGTTGCTACTCCGTTGTACCTACTTGGGCAGATGCTAGAGAAATTGGAATATCTGCTATTCGTGTTATAACCAGTTAGGAAAAATTTCATTTAGTATAATGAACATGATTCCTGCGGTATGAGAAGAAAAACTATGAAAGTGTTTGAAAGGAGTCCAAGTTTCCCAATGCTACACAGAAATGATTGAACACACTCTACATTATATCCTTGGAGTATTTAAAAATGTATTATGAATGCCTGTGGATAAAGTAAAACAAGAGAATGAGATATGTTGTTTTGATAAGGGAAAACGAACTGAAAATTGTCAACACTAATGTATCACCATTCAGTGTTCAGAATGGAAGTGATCAGGGGTTGCATATATCCTTACCTAAGAACAATTAAGTTTTAAAGGATCTGAAGGCGTTTCGAATGATAACAAGCAAGTGAGGTTTTTGAAACGTTATTAGGATGCAATGGTTGCTGGAGTGGAACAGCTTGTAGAAAGACAGAAAGAAATCTTCACATCAATATATTATGGACGGAAGATAATAATAATGCTAATTAGAAAAAATATTTAACTTTATGACTCATTGTAGTAGTGTATAGGTGTAAAACTAGACCAAGGAATCATGTAACAAACTATTTATATTTATGATTTTTTTTTGTACCTGAAACCGTTTTGAATACCAATAGTTCTACACATGAAAATATGTTGCTGTGCAATTAGGTGCTCAATTTTAGGATCATTACTTAAGTACTTGGGTTATCGATATCTTGTCAGGAGTAAGTAGTAAGACATGTAGATCAGGTATCACCTAAGTATGGTCCACAAATTAACATATTTCACTCAGGATGTGATCCAATAAAGGCTGAAAAATTTCCTTTGTGAAAACAAATGTTCATGCCCAAGCAGGTCAAAGGCATGTGTTGCAATTAAAGTATTAGTATTTTTAAATCCTAACAATGACTTGCTTCTGCTCATTCAGTAAATAATATAACTCTTTAGATTTATACTTTTGTACAGTTTCGGAAATACATCATATATACTTGTATTGTGGCAATGGGGTTTGTTAACAATAAAAAGCATGATAATTTTTGTAATTTAGTATTTGTGTGGTAGTCAGTTTTTAGTTTATAATTTGCATATGATGCAAGTTTACATTCAAATTAGACCTGATGAGTTCTGTGATGGTTTGTTCTTGAGATACTTTGGATGTTTCTATTTGTTTTGTAGTCAACTATAATGCTTGGAGAAGTCAATTCTGAACGTTTTTTACTATTTTTCATACTGACGCATACATTTATTTATGTTTATACATTTATTATCAGATTTTACTGACTTGTTCTTTTATATTCTGTTAGATCTTTTAAGAACCAATAAACGTTTGAACTGTATGAAGTTATTTTTGTGAGTTTGAATCCCCACAAAATAAGGTGTTCCCATAGGTTTCCCATGTATAGTTATGTCGATTATAAAACATGACAGAATTCTGATTCAATATGCCAGAACAATTTTCCAAAGAAAAACTTTCATTGGAGGGCTGAATGCGCCTTGGAGGAAGCAAAGGCCAATAACCTAGAGAGAGAACTTTCATTGGAAAATTGATCTCAGATCTTTTTGACCATGTCACAAGCACTAACTGCTACACTAACTTCAAATTAAATTGAATGTTTTTTTGAGAAGATATGACTAGAAAATATCACTGGTTCTAACTTTCATAATGTAAACTATATTTACTCATACTGAACTTGTTATAATAGGCTAAACAGCTTTAATTGAATGATAATACTTGAAAAAAAAATGAATTGAAATGTGTGAAAAAATCTGAATGAGAAATATATCCAAAAAAGTCATAAAGTGAATGAATCTTGATCTTGGTTATTGTGAGAGGAATTTCTCTATACCTTTCCACTGCTACAATTCAATTGATAATACTTGATTTTTTTTCATATATTGAATATATTAGAAACTGACAACTAATGATTTATGCAGCAGTTTTGAGTAATGAGAAGTTCAGCCTTCACTTTTGAATAGGAACGTTTAAGCACTAGTCCTAATAAATTTGGGTAATTCCCATCTCTTATTACTCAAAACTGCTGCATAATCCGATGTTACATTTAAATAATTACATCAGTTTCTTTAGTAATGCTATTTTCAAATACTCTACATGATTTCAATCACGAATAATCATGGTACTCATTTTGTATGAATGGACTATATCACAATTGGTTGCATGATTACAAAGCGATATCTTTGAAGAGGCATTTTGTTCATAAGTTCATTTGGATTCCTATATAAATTTAACACTATACATTAGAAGACGTAGATAACGTTCAAAGTATAATACAAAGCTCAAACATTTTCTTGGCCTCGGAAAAAGATCCTTGAACGACTGGTAAACCCAAATACTTTCCATTTCATATAGGAGTAATTATCATACTCTGGCAAACTTTCTTGCTGCGTGAGGAACGGTCCCACTTTTTTTAAAACACAGGTATTCCTTTCGGATTTTCACCAACCATATACATCCATCAATTTTTCATTTGCTTTCGTTTTCAATTTTCACATATATCTAGATCAGATTGACTTGAATTATCTGTCAAACCAAACACAAATACGAAGAGTATATCCACACTTTTTCTCAACTGACATTCAGTATTGAACACCATAAAGTTAGATTTTCAATATACTCGAATATTCATAGATCTTATTAGGGGAGCAGGTATTTTTTTTGCTATCTGTTGTTATCTACCAATCAGATACCAGAAACTTAAATCCACTTGCATATTAGTATATCGTGGAATTTCACCTTAACCTCATTGACACCCCCGCAATATGGAGGGATCGATATGATGACATTTCGTAACCTTCCTCCTATATACCAACGTTGCCATAATCATACAGTAGAGACACTTGCCACAAAACACCAACTCCAGCAATTTGACATGTTGAGGTGTTATCAATCAACTTGATTGATGGACGTCAATGTGTGTTGAAATATTGTATTTTGAATAATTATGGCTAACTACTGAGGTGAAAAAGTGTGTGCTTATCGCGGATGTTTGTCGAAGGCTAGAGACGAATTATCATCTCTCTTGAGGTTTCGGAATGATTTCAAAAGGTAATAGCCATTGGTGTTCTGTAGAATAGTAGTTCTTTAAACTTTTCATATATTTTTTAAAAATTGCAGAATTTTAAACAGAAGCTAATTTGAGTCGAAATATAAGCTTTATAAAAATGATATTGAATAACTCTCTCAGGTGTGAGGCATGGTTGAAGGAATGTAACAGAGAGGATTCACTTGAAAAATTTCCCGAAGCTCTCTGTAACAACTATCGCTTGTGTGAATTTCACTTTGAGAAAGAAATGTTCTAGAATTTTCTACACATTGAAATTTGCAAATCTGCCTACTCCTTAGTTCGATCTAAGGAGTAGGCAGATTGAAACCGAACTCAACAACAACATACAACTAACCGCGGAAACCTATCCAAACACACACACAAATATATATATATATATATATATATATATATATATATATATATATATATAACAGTGAAGGTTTTCCCGGATGCTTGAGTATGCGAAGTTGATATTCTGGGAGTTTATTCGTTGGTTTGTCGGTATTGACTTTCGACGTTTCGCCAACATCTCAGTTGGCATTATCAGGAATTTTTCAATATTTTTTATTTGTAGTTTCCTATTTTTGGATATCAACGCTGCTTATCGCTCTGAAGATTTGTTATATATAACTACTGATGCCATTGGAGATGCTGGATCTATATTGATTGTTAAAATACCTGATACAAAGACCTGTGGAGCAAGAACGTTTACTGTTTCAAATTCTGATTATATCGAGGTATACCGCAAGTATTGAGCACTAAGACCGCCTCATACAAAAAGCCACATATTATTTTCGAATTAGGAAAATGTATTAACCAACATGTGGAGATGAATAAAACAGGAGAAATCACCAGCTTGATTGCAAAATGGCTTGGAAAAGATATGTATGAGAGCTTCACCAGTCATTGTTTCAGGAGAAGCTCTGTAACTCTTTTAGTTAATGCAAGGGGCAACATTACTTTCATAAAACGCCACGGTGGCTGGAAGTCTACCTCCTTATCAGAAGCATATATAGAAGAAGGTTTGAATAACAAAATTGAGATTACCAACAAAATATTGAATTGTCCATCTTCAGCAATATGGAATATCTTCAAGAATTTGTGATGGAAGAAATTGTTCAAATTTCACTGTGAATTATTATTCCAATAACTGAAATTGTTTTATGATGAATGATGATGATGAATGATTGAAATGACTTTGTTAAAAATAAGACCTACATAAAGTAATATTTCATGTTCTTTTTCTGAATTATTGTGGCAATAAAAAAGTGAGCATTTTCGCATCAATAAAGATGCAGAAATGTTAAATTTTTCTGACAGTTGTATAAAAAAATTGTTTTGATGTTATTTGAGGAGATAGAAATTTCTGATATCCATTTTTTGGGTTTTCATTCCTCTATAAAAAAAGCTTCAAATTCTTATATGTTTTTAGGGCGAATTGGTATATTTGCCCTATTTACCCAATTCAATTATCCAACAATTTATTTGCATGTAATAGGAATTTCGTATTTTTCAGTCTTCAACAACTGTCAATTTGTACGTGTGAGGTAAGTGAAATAAATTTCTCATTTCACCGAAAGAATACAATTTTTAAGAAATATTTAATAAATATTTTATAAGACCCACACAGCGCACAGGCAAATAGACTGGAAAAAAAGGTTCAAAAGGGTCGAAATGGTATTGTGTGATGAGCAGTAAAATGCAATTGGAGCAGAGGGGTGAAATCGAAATCCGAAGAAATTGCAGTACATATTACTTTATGTAGGAGTGGGAAAATGTCGCATAGCTGACCAAAAATTATGGTCATGAATAATTATTTTTATTTAGTATCGAACTCTGGTGGGTGCAACGAACTTATCCACCTTCTATGTGGTATTCAAATATAAATATAACCCATATACAGGGTGAGTTAATAAAGCTGCGGTATTAGGCTGTCGAAAATTGCAAAATCTCACTTTTCACCTGTCATTATTTCAAAAACAGTTGAAGGTAGGTATGGCAAATATTAATGAAATATTTGACCTAAAATTAAAAAAGGTATGCATCAATTCACAGGTTGAGTTATTTGAAATAAAAAATCATTTCCAAGTTTAGCTGGAAGTGACAACAACGCAGTATCAAGAATATTTCCAAAAGTTTCAAATTCAAACCAAATAACTTTTGTATTATTTTTTTCTTTCTTCAATAGTAGGAGGTATGGACTACTGCAACCTTTCAACATACACCTGTTTGCTAGACTAGTCTTTTGGTCTCGCGAAGCCCTATCTCAGACTAAAAACCTCAGGTATCCAAAGGAAAAAAAATAGAGAACCTGTAGATCTTGACGAGCCGGAACGAACGCAGGATCGAGTTGAACCCGATGGAGAGGTAGAGGAAGTCGAGGGGAAGTAGGCACAAGCAGTCAATGTAGAAGGTGGTGGAGTTCATGTAGTGGTGGCGGAGCTTGGTCGAATCCGTCTGAAGGACGCCGTCCTCTAGGTATCCCGTGCGAAAGTGGAACATGATGTCCACCAGGTACAGGAAGTCCGCGAAGTAGTCCAAGCAGAACCAAACTAGGATTGTGTTACCTGAGAAGCAAAAAACACGCGTTAAAACTTTCACCTGCAAACCAGTCACGTATATCCAAAATATCAAAAATGTGTTCCACAAGGATCCGTTACAGACCCTCTCTCGTTGAGTATGTATTGTTATATATTTTCATAATTAATTTTCATTGCCTGTTTCATTTTGATGCTCTTTATGTATTACTGTGTATTGTTTGACAAGTCAATGTCAATTATTTTGTATTTTACGTCAAAGTTTTGCCCTGAAGTACAAACTAATTGAAATTGACTAGTCAAACAACACACAAAACAGGCAATGACAATGAATTATGCCTATATAGCACGACGGGCACTGGGTTACATAGAAATAACTTGCTCTTGCTCAATGATTTTGACTTCAATTCTTTCATAGAAGTTGTAATTTCATAGAAGTTGTAATTCATCAAACTTCATTCTCCCCAGAAAAATACCAAAGTTTCTGAGCAATTTCACTGTTTAGATGCCACACAACTCTCAAAAAAGTGTCCCACAAGGGTCCGTTACAAACCCCCTATGATTCAGCATGTATAACCAGAGGTACTCACCGTCTATTTCACGGAAGGCAAATCGGTAAATAATGACCCAAAAATTGTAAAGGAACGCTAAAGAGACGACCATGGACCAGTAGTAGCACAGTCGCCCCGCTGGATCAAATACGAATGACCAATTCTGGGACCCAGCACCCCGCAGTCTAGAGCTGTAGGAGTCGACCCTTCGGAATCCGTATCGGCTGAAACAATAATCAGTTTGATAATGCTTTTGTTGAAATCATACACATCGGTGATATATATATATGCCAAAATAATGTCAAATATGGAAAGTTGTCATTAATTTATTCAAATCCATTCAAACAAATAAATGAATTGAGAGATGTTTCAACCTTAACTTTAATATTCTAAAACAGTAACACTCAGTATTTACAATTCCATATTTTATTACTTCAAGTTCACAGACATCAAATTGATACGTTTACAGGATATAGAAATATAAAACGATCTCGAAATTCGCAAACTTGCAAGGATGCATGCTAAGCCATTTCACCTTAGCACGGTTACCGGAGCAAACTTGCAACCTCGACATATGAATCTTTATAAATATTGAGGGAGGTTAAAATTCGGTATTCAGTATTCAGTGAATCAGTCAGTATTCATTGATCACTCTCCAGAAACGGTTCCAGAACATTTTCGAGAATGCAGCACATCACCTTCTCTATAATCCTGCTGGTTAGCAATATATTGTAAGTTAGTATAACTACTTCTCTTCGGGCTTGAAGGCCGTCGTTCTTTGGAATTTCTTCCTTACGTTTCGCTAGCGCGAGTGGCAAGCTTCTTCAGAGGCTTACTCATTTCCGATGACTAAACGTTTCGATTTCTTAAGGTGTATTTATATTGATGCAGGTAGTCTGGAGTATTAATTACTTCCGTCGGGTTCGGGGAATAATCATCATTATTAGTTGCCGCACTACCTGCTGTGATTTCATTAGTTATTCTTGATTTCTTCAGAATCGGATTCCAAATTCTGTTTAGAGTCAACGCTTCTTCTTTTCTGTTGAAATTGTCCGCATGTTTTTGGATCTCTATTGCCTCCCGTACCAGTCGGCTTTGGTAACCCTGGTTGGAGGCAATCAGCTTAGCATTTTCAAACAGAATCCTGTGGTCACCCTCACTCAGTGCGTGTTCCGCAACCGCCGATTTGTCGGTTTGCCCCAGCCTGCAGTTCCTCTCATGCTCTTTGAGCCTTGTTTCCATGGATCTTCTCATGGAAAAAATTTAATAATTATATCCTTATCGAAATCATTAGGATTCACTTCGACGATTTCGGTGATAAGAGGATCAACAGTAGTTTCCAGCATATTCAAATACAGTTTCTCTGTTAAATTTTTTTCAATTGACCATTTTGGAACTGGTTAACGTGATACCTATCTACTTGTAAAATTGAAAACTAAAAGAGAAAATTTGAACTAAACAATGATGTTCGTTGTCGTTCTGGCATTTTTGTCTTTTTTTATGATCAAAAATAACCTATCAAAACTTATCGGATTTTTGGGATTGCCATATGGCAGATATAAATCTGTTTGTATTCAGGTGATTATTAAATGTTCCGCCATTTTGTAGTAGGTGAAGATATTTACTTCAAATTCTAGGGTTGTGAAGTATTCGTCAGTACGGTAAAAATGCACATTTCTTTATAGTTTACTAAACGGATAAGTAGGCGATTCCAGTCAACTGGATGGATATGATTTCATTTCCACACAAAGTACGATATGAATTCCACTAGAACAAAATACTTGGTTACCAGGGACAACCTTCCTCACGATTCTGATATGTCTACCTAATAATAAAACTTTGTCAAGAAAACCTTTTCAAAACTCAATGAATTTAGCGAATCATTTTTAAAAGAAACAAAAATTTATCGTTAAAATGGATGTCAACGATAATGGATATCCCGCTTTTCCCGTTGTATTTATAGGTATAACATTTCATATTCGAAATCGCGGCTTTCTTTGCGAATTCTATAACTTCGAGACTGTCAATCTGTCATCAATTTAATTGCCATTATCAGTGTATCAGTGTTTTCTGTAAGAAAATAATTCAAAAAAATGACTGATTCTAGTGATGAATCTATCAACGGCATTTCACGAATAATTGACTACGCCATCGTGCTCAAATTTCGTCCTCGTGTGATATGGCCACAATATCCACTCTTGTTGTACAAGCTTACTATTCATTCAGACTTCATTTTTCCAACCCGATGCGAAACGAAATTGTTTGATGCTACATACTGAACATATATGCATGAAACTCATTCGTAGAACCGGGATTTTCGTTTTATCTGCAACAATACCTTTTCCAATCATGTACGTTTTCCAATTCAGATTCGAGTAATCCGCTTTCACACAACAGAACGGTAAGTATAAAACAACGGAGAATCCCAGAATCCGCATTCACCTTTGTGAGATATTATGCTGCAACGATAATTTGAAATTCACTGTCGTTTGCCCTTTCAGTGTGGATATATTCCAGATGAGGAAGGGAGACAGGAAAAAAGAAGACTGAAGAAGTAAGGCTTGAGAGAAACTTTGCTAAATTAATCAAAAACAGTCCCCAATTGAACACGTTCTAATGGTCACCAACTACTCGTACAAAATTTGCCTATAACAGAAATACAAGAACGATATTGGTCCGTTTGGTTTTGGGGTGTCTTAGAGGACAACTTTTTTTTCAAAAGGGCTTCTCAGAAATTTGGAATGGTTCGAGAATCGTCTTTTTTATGATTTCTCCATGCTTTTCTATCCCGAAAGCTTCCCTAATTTGGCGTGTTCTGGAATTTTTCACCTGCGCTATTTGTTTAGCTGCCTCGAAATATATTTTATGACCTGTCTGGTGATGGTTTTGAAAGAGAGCGGAAGATGTTTGTTTTGCCTTTATGATGTTTCTGTGTCCCTGCACTTTGGGTGACATTCTTCTTTTCGTGTGGCCTATATATTGCTAATACAGTCTCCGCATGTGATGCTATATACTCCTTGGTTTTCGAAACGAATCCTGTCCTTTGGTCTTGGTAAGCAAGACGAAATGGTCCTTCGAAGTTTGAATTTGAAAGTGGTTCGTATATTTTGTCTTCTCATTATTCTTCATTATTGGTTTCTGAGGGAACTCTTTTTCTCTATTTTCGGAGTGCTTTGGATGTCTCTGATAGTTCTGCTTGTCTGTTTATGGTTTCCGTTAGATGGAAACATCTGGCCACCAGCGTATTAACTACGAATTGTATTTGTGTGGGGTGGTGATGGTATTCGGCGTGTAGGTACATGTTTATGTGGGTGGGCTTTCAGTATACTGTGTATCCCAAAGTGTCGTCTGCCTTTCTGATTATCAATAAGTCCAGAAAAAGTTGTTGTCGATTTTCCTCTCACTCTGTAGTGAACTGGATTCGGTGATTCGAGCTATTCAGATATGTCACGAAGCGAGTCAACTCTTCTTCTCCATGTGGCCAGTTGATGAAGATATCGTCTACCTATCTCTTCCATAGCGTCGGTTTCTGTTGAGTTTTCCGTTGTGCTTTTTCTTCGAAGTTCATCATAAACAGGTTTGCTGCAACTGGAGAGAGGAAAGAGCCCATGGGGGTTCTTTCTATCTGTTTGTAGATTCTGTTGTTGAAGATGAAGAAAGTATTCAGCATGCAGTGTTACGTCAGTTCTGTGACATGTTGTGGGAAATTCCTTTTTCTTTGAGTATCGACAGAGCTTCTTGTATTGGGATACTGGGATTCGGTGACTTGATATCTAGGCTGGCCAGGATGTCGTTTTTGTTGAGTTGGATATTTTTTTTATTATCTCCATCAGGTGTTTTGAGTTTTTGACATAGGATTTCGCTGATTCTGTCACATGTTGCATTATCTCTGCTTCAAACTTGTGATTGCATAAATTCTTTTCTTAGGATGTTGTTGGGACCAATGTTTGTCTGGTTGTATACGTTTATATATTTGTGGTTCGTCTTGATACGTGTTTTATTCATAGTGTATTCTATATTACTTGTCTTCTTCCACTGATCGGGCCAGAACCATTCTGCGGACTTGGAAACTCTTATTTCCAAGAAGAACTCAATAAAACGGAAGAAGCAATGAGAGCAACACACTGGGAAAGACTTCCAGGGCTGCGGCAGGCCAAAGATCTCCTCGGAAACTTCAACCGAGCAAGATCGAAGACACTGATCAACCTCAGCAAAACTAGTCTAAAGACAATCACGGGATTTCTAACGGGGGCATTGCAGACTCAAAGAACACCTAAGGAAGCTAGGCTTAGAGGAGGACAGCACCTGCAGGTTCTGCGGAGAACATCCAGAAACACCCTATCACATCCTGATGGAGTGTTTTACTGTACATCACAAAAGATCGAATATACTGGGACCATTCCAGCTGACTGTGGGAGAAATACCACGAATAGATCCTCTCAAAATCCTTGAATTCCTGAAGGAATTGAGGCTTGAAGGGCTGCTATAAACGAGAACACCTTGAGATAGCAGAAGAAGATGGGGCACAATAGATCTAAGCAGGTCGCAGCGCATCTATCACCATCCAACTCACCAATACCAATACTTGTCTTCTTTGTTAGTGTGTTCCATTTACTGACGCTCTCGGCATTTTGTAATGAATATCATTGTAGGGGTTATGATAACTTATTGTTGATAGAAATATATTATCATTATTATTATTATAGCCGATGTTTACTGCAAAATTTCAAACAGTATGTGAAATTGCTATGATACTAGTAGAAATCAGAGAGTCATCTATTGGTGTGAAACTATCGAAGAACAATTCGTTCTGACCAGACATAACTGTACCTACACAGTGGGTTGATGAACTGAATCCTGTCAAAAAACACTGCTCCCCATTTTAATGGACTAACTCCCGTCAAAAAACAACTTGGCTACCAATTAAACACAAAAATATCAATGACATCAAGAGAAGTACCTGCTTGAAACATGAAACCTAATTGAAACATGATTTGCGAGCAGATTATTATTTGCCAAAGACAAAACATTTGTCTGCTTGTGAAGTACATAAAACTGCAGGAATTTCGTGATAAAATCACCGACTCCACGGCAAGTTGAGAAACAATGATGGAGTATCATTTATTGTACTGGTCATTCACAGAAAATCAACTACTTGTGATTGCATAATTTTCCTGAAGATTTGCAACACTTGACGAATTCTTTTCTTAGGATGTTGTTGGGACCAATGTTTGTCTGGTTGTATACGTTTATATATTTGTGGTTCGTCTGATACGTGTTTTATTCATAGTGTATTCTATATTACTTGTCTTCTTCCACTGATCGGGCCAGAACCATTCTGCGGACTTGGAAACTCTTATTTCCAAGAAGAACTCAATAAAACGGAAAAAGCAATGAGAGCAACACACTGGGAAAGACTTCCAGGGCTGCGGCAGGCCAAAGATCTCCTCGGAAACTTCAACCGAGCAAGATCGAAGACACTGATCAACCTCAGCAAAACTAGTCTAAAGACAATCACGGGATTTCTAACGGGGCATTGCAGACTCAAAGAACACCTAAGGAAGCTAGGCTTAGAGGAGGACAGCACCTGCAGGTTCTGCGGAGAACATCCAGAAACACCCTATCACATCCTGATGGAGTGTTTTGCTGTACATCACAAAAGATCGAATATACTGGGACCATTCCAGCTGACTGTGGGAGAAATACCACGAATAGATCCTCTCAAAATCCTTGAATTCCTGAAGGAATTGAGGCTTGAAGGGCTGCTATAAACGAGAACACCTTGAGATAGCAGAAGAAGATGGGGCACAATAGATCTAAGCAGGTCGCAGCGCATCTATCACCATCCAACTCACCAATACCAATACTTGTCTTCTTTGTTAGTGTGTTCCATTTACTGACGCTCTCGGCATTTTGTAATGAATATCATTGTAGGGGTTATAATAACTTATTGTTGATAGAAATATATTATCATTATTATTATTATAGCCGATGTTTACTGCAAAATTTCAAACAGTATGTGAAATTGCTATGATACTAGTAGAAATCAGAGAGTCATCTATTGGTGTGAAACTATCGAAGAACAATTCGTTCTGACCAGACATAACTGTACCTACACAGTGGGTTGATGAAGTGAATCCTGTCAAAAAACACTGCTCCCCATCTTAATGGACTAACTCCCGTCAAAAAACAACTTGGCTACCAATTGAACACAAAAATATCAATGACATCAAGAGATGTACCTGCTTGAAACATGAAACCTAATTGAAACATGATCTGCGAGCAGATTATTATTTGCCAAAGACAAAACATTTGTCTGCTTGTGAAGTACATAAAACTGCAGGAATTTCGTGATAAAATCACCGACTCCACGGCAAGTTGAGAAACAATGATGGAGTATCATTTATTGTACTGGTCATTCACAGAAAATCAACTACGACTGGTGTTTATATGACTCTCTTCGAGGTAGTGAAAGTAAGATATGACCTGAACAAAAGGTCACTCCGTCTAAACAGACATCAACTATTTTGTATTTTATTTTCACTTGTACAATGAAAACTCTAGAAAACAACGATTCAGGCATGACGAGCCGGCTCTGTGTTACCGCATTGCTCGCCTGAGAGATAAGAAAGCCCCAATATATCTGAAAAGACAGCCGACATACAATTTTACAATTCCCGATGGGTTTGTAAGAGTTGTAGGTCGTGAATCGAAGGCAGTTAGGATAGGGGAGAATTTTTCTCAATTGTATCGAAACCTAGCATTCCTTGTAGACAGTGTTTAGTTCACAATGTGAATTTTTTGCATGCACATGAGGATAATACGGCTGTCCAAAGCAAAAACATAGTAATTGCGTTTCAGTAAATATTGAGGAAAATACATTTTTAATACAATTTCTTAGCCTCACTCTATTCATTGAGGCACTCACGGTACTAGGAGAAACTGCCAGTAGGACCTTAGTTATCATTGGGTAATTTGAAAAAAATTAACATTGTTAGAGTCGATACTGCGACATAAATTATGGTTTTATATGGTACTTTTGAAACAGCTGAATGCGGGTCTCAAGAAAAAGCACAGTAAGTAGGTAACTGATACTTTTATTGACGAATCTATAGAAAGACACAGTAACTGCTTTGTTACTATATTTTCAATAGTTAAAATCCATGTAGCATTTGAAAAAAAATCATCAAGTGATATTGTTGTGTTCTTGAATGTGGAATGTTTTTTTCAAATTAAATAAGTTTTTATTGTTTTTATTTTATTGCCGTAGTAACATTGATATTCTGACAAATGAACTGAAAATTAATATTGAAACCTTATCGAAATAAATTCCTTGTTAAAATAGATATGGAAAGTTTTCAACTCTAATGAATGAACGAAAAACATTTCCAAAAGTGAACAAATAAGTACTGTTTAAACGTCTTTATTTTGTGGTGGATAAATATTTGTTCCGTAGGTTTCTGGGTTTCTAACCTATCACAAACTGAAAAAATAAGAATTAATATTGGAACCTATACAAGTGTAGGAGGGAAGATTTTTAATCTACCTCGCAAAGTTGCTGCGTCTATTGAAAAACAGTTCCCTCTGGTCAGAACAAGTCCCATTAGTCAGCAACTTTTAGTATAACTCAAATATGCTAATCAAAAAAATACCACGTAATTACTCAAACATAATGACAAATGCAGTCGGACCAACAAAGAAAGTAGGAGATGCCCAGGTCAAAGATACCATCAATGAACACCCCTATATATTGAGAAGCAGAACTCAAATTAATTAGTCGAGTTCGGAGGTCGAAACTCAATTATCACCTAGAAGATGACAAATGGGACTTTGCCGAAACGTTGTGACAATTATCCTTCAGAGCATCAAAACCACAGAACACGGAATGAAACCCGAAAAAACAACTCATCATACTTCGTCCGTGAGAATCTCCGTGCTAACATATTATATATATATATACCGTGTGACACAGATTCATGGTACATCCCCGTTTTCTCCTTTGTTTTTCTAGCTATATTGTTGAAATTCGAAACATTGAATATGCTCACTGAATAGCATTTCTCGACGTATCTGGAAGAAAAAAACAACTTCCAATTTTTCCGGAAATGAAACTTTTTCTGGCCGGTCAATCCAATTCTCTCTCCCACTCATTGAGCTTATGAATAAAATAAATTGCGATATCTCTGTAGTCATCGGAGATAACACCATAAAACCTGGTATCGTTGGATTCCTCATGATCATCCCTAGCCGATCATGTAACAATATACAGGGTGTCCCATTCAAGAAACGAAAGTTGATGTCATTTCCGGAAAAATTGGAAGTTGTTTTTTTCTTTCAGATATGTCGAGAAATGTTGTTCAGCGAGCATATTCAATGTTCCGAATTTCAAAAATATAGCTAGAAAAACAAAGGAGAAAACGGGGGTGTACCATGAGTCTGTGTCACACGGTATATCTGAAAATATTATCGTTTACTTTTTGGAAACTAAATCCGCTTCCGTTCTCAAAAACTCATAGGCAAATTCCTGTTCAAATGGGAATATTTCTTGTTGGCAATCTTCGTCATAGACATTTTTCAAATATTTTATATCTACCCTTCTACAGTTGTATAGATTCCAATATTATTTTTTATTTCCCAGATTGTGGTAGGTTAAGAACCCAGAAAACTACGGAACAAATGAACAAATAAATACTGATTCCTTTGGTTCTCCATGAAGGATTATGTAAAAACCTCGATGGATCGTTTTTCCTATGTTTTTGAACCGACTGAATACACGGGTGATACTGCAATTCATCATCTTTTCATCAAGGAAGACTGATCGATTTATGATAGTAATTACAAGGCACGTTGCAGTTACTTGATTGGAGTGATGGAAAATAATTCTGAACTGGTCAGAAAATTACCTGTATGACCATTCATAAACACAGTGATGACACAATCCCTTCGAAAAAGGCAGTAAATGCTATGCACTTACTATGTTTTTCCGTGAGAAGTTGTATATGCTGCTTTTTGTTATATGTTCTCCATCGAAGTTGGGGCAGTTACTGTGTGGGGGCATGGTGATAAATTTGCTATTTATGAACCGATTATGATTTTCCTATTACAGAAATGCGTAGCAAAGCACAGTAAGTTCGCTCAAACTATAATCTCAAATTTGTGAAAATTGTTGATAACTGTGTTTTTGGTTAGGACAGCCGGATAGGGAATATACAAGCAATTTGAATTTGTCTCAAATATTTTTTTTCGTTTATTATCGTCTCATTATTAAAATATATTTTCTCATTCAGTTGAAATTTGTAAAATACAACAAATGAAAGGTATCTAGGTCGAAATGCATTTTTTTTATGAACAGATCCACACGAAAGGGGAGACCTGTAACCTTCAAAGAACACCGCGTGATTCAAGGGACATGCGAGTCATCGTTTATACTATTGACTCCAATACCTTTCTGAATTTTTGTTTCTCTTGCTGATATAGGGACTCTGGATGAAAAACTTATATGAATATTACTGCCGTCCGCAAAACTAAGCACATATCAAGATGTTTTCTACAGCAAGTCATTGACATAAAGCAGAAACAATATGAGCGCCAGAACTGATCCCTGGGGAACACCTGCATTTATTGGGAGAATATCAGACGATACTCCATCAACAACCACATACTGAGACCTATCAGATAAGAAACTCTTCAGCAAAGCACACAACTGAGGAGGCAAACCATAAGACTGCAGTTTAGAAAGGAGATCCCGATGCCAAACTCTGTCTAACGCTTTTGAGTGCAATATCTAACGTTTCCCAGAAGTTTTTGATGGAATGCTGCCAAATATATGAAGCAACTGGCAACTAGTTACCGGTTGATCTTTGATGATTAAGTCCGTATTTTCGATGATTAATTGTTTCTGATTTCTCCAGATAATTGAAAACCTTTTGATTGCTTTGGAAATTATAGGAAGTAATGCAATTGGTCTATAATTAAAAGGTTTTCTTTCCTCTTCCAGAGACTGGCCGGTGTCAATTTGGGGGCACACACTGAACAATAACTGGGATTCAATCAGATCCGCAAGCCTTGTTTATATATTTTTCTGGAGTGTTCTAGATACATGGAGTATCAGTACATCAGTACATGTTTTGATGCTGAACTCCACACATCATAGGAATGGTATTCCAGAGTGATACGAATCATCAACAGTTTACTGAATGTGAAGTATTCCTCGACACGATAGTTGATTTCATATTAATGTCACAAGAAAAATAACCACTGATCATAGCTTTGAAACAGATGATATCAGCACTGATATCACAAATTCTGAAATTGCCAATATTCCTTATTCATCTTTGAAACATTTTACCCAAAACCAGCCAGATATCCTGAAAATTAAATCAGATGCACCTTTTTGCAAAATTTATGCTATAAATTTGTTGATAATGGGATATAGGCTTCGTAACACGCAAAACATACTACTTTTCAAAAGTTGTCGAATGAAGATGAACGTTTTGACCTCTGTCATTATTCGTAGAATTTTTCAAAAAGAGTCTACCACAGATGAAAGTAAATAGAATCAATGAATTTTTGTGATCAGTTTCAATTGGCGAGATTGGAATTTTTCTGTTCAAGTGAAAACTTTCTGAAGGAGTCAACTCCCCTTCTAGTAATATTACTCGTACCCGCCGCATATTTTGCTATTTTCAGGAGAATCAGTTGTTTTGAACCTATTCGGGGTTCGGATTCTGAGTTACCATATACTCTATTGGAGTTTCCTATATTATGATTCGTCTGTATCTCCCAGTAAATCTACGGAGTTAGTGCTTGTTTCAATGCAATACAATTTCAAATCGCATCCAATTTTCCAATGGATTTATGAAGCTCACCTGTGGAATAGTCGCAGAACGAAACAACAGAACTACGAGTAATATGATTTAGTGTGCACCGGCAGAAACAATTGCCGGAAGCTCCATTAAAATACATCGAATCCGGCTCGAAGGACCAATAAATAATACAAACTCTTTACTTCAATGAATCCGGCTCTAAGGATCAATAAAATATGAAACGTAACTGCAGAGTAATTCCTGAATTAATTTTGTAATATACTCCACTAAGTGTCACGACACGTAACACGTAAATCACAGGCCACTTTGATCGGTAATTGGAGAGCGTCGTGATCTAGAAACAGCCGAATGGCAAGACAAACATCTATTCACCTGGTGAACAGAGCACGAGACCATTGTACTTCGTGTGGCACAGTTTCCATTCAAATCCGGATCGGTAATTATTTGGCAATGCTCACCTGTGGATTCTCGACGAAACAAAGGAGAGGCGATGAATTGCTCCACTGAGGACCGGTGCGTCTGTATCAGATTGCTAATTAGTAGACGAAGTCTTGAAGCACAATAGTCATATGACGGATGGATGATGCTACGATATTATGTATACAAATCTTGGTGTTTTCACAATAATCCGATATTTCCTGATATTCATTTTGTGAATCGAGAAATTCTTACATAATATTGAGGGGGTACACGGTCTGAAATGATTATGATCTTATCGAATTTGCCTTTTTCAATATGTATGCAAATTATACGAAAGGAAAGCCCTACAATGTTCAAAGAACAATTTGTGAATCAAGGGACAGGAGATACGAATTAACATTCACTTTGAATTTTTGAAGTTTGTAAGCCTCAGGAAAAACCTCTCTTGGCAAGGAGTTCCAAAGCTCAGCTGTTCTATTGAATAAAGATTCCTGAGCAAGAGATGTTCGAGAGGTCTCCAAGTTCACAACAAAGAGGTGGGAATTCTGTACTCATCCAGTCATCCGTGTAGATATTGCCAAGAGTGGAACGATTAATAACAATTCAGAAGAGCACCGGCCGTGAAAATATCTATAGAAGAGAGACAAGTCTCCGACCCTTCTATGATGTTCCGATGAAGTGAGCGAGTCTGTGAGCGAAGAATCATCAAAAAAGATGGATTGTCTTTCTTTGAATAGAATCGAGACGCATCAATGAATGTTTTGGTGCCGAACTCCACACATGAGAACTATTTTCCAAGACATGTCGTATCTGAGCCTTGTAGATCATTACAAGCTGACGTGAAATGAGGTATATCATTGCACGAAATAGAAATACAAGTTACTGGGAAGCATCTTCAGAGGTAGAAAAAAATGTACAGTCGCTTGACCTCATAAGGAGCAGACAACTCAGTTACAAGATGGCAGATGTTGTGTGTTGATGTGGTGTTGAATCTAGAGTGTGAATATTGTGAAAAAAATCCAATATCATGCCAAAACTCCAGGAAAGCATATCATGAAGTTGCCTGGAGAAAAAAATCTGCTGTCAGCAGGGAATTGAAGAAAATCTATACAGACAATCTCTTGGTACACTGGTCAATAGCCAGGCCAACCGTGGGATGAGGATGTGACAAAAAACTGAAAATTGAAGTGGCCATGCAAAGGAATATCATCAAGCAACTAGAAGAGAATAATAAACTCTTGTCTAAAAATAATACATTATTGAAAGAAAGTAAGAGGACAATTAAAAAAATTATTAACCTGCAATGCGCGCGGTAAAGTATCACTTTCCGTACTTGTTAGGTAAACTCTATATCAATATCTTTGTTATTCTGAGAGAGTCAATATATGTATGATATACAGTTAACAAGAGAAATATTTTGCCAATTTTTTGAAATCACTTCTTCTCTAGAAGTTCGATTTTTTCAATCTAGAGGAAATATATGAGAAATCACACTCAATTTCTTTAGCCGCATAAAATTCTTCTTCTTATTTCGCTCTATCCGGCTCGAAGGACCAATCACGCCGTTTCAATACTATTCAATAGCCCGGTGGCATGTCAATAGTGGAGATCAATCAAACACAATTCAGAGTGTGAAATAAACTATGTAGGATCAACAGAACGTGCTGCAAAAACAAGCCCATCGCTCGAACACCGTGGAACGGCAGGATAAACATCCAATCGGGCCGACTTCCGTGCGGCGTAATTTCAATTTGCATTCGAATTTGTACTTATTTGCGATGCTCACCTGTGGATCTCCGGCTGAACAAGGGAACGCCGGTAATTCAATTTAATATTCGCCTTTGTACCTGTAGCGCGGGGCCAATTCGCGTGGTCCCTAGGGACTACTACGAGCACCGGGAAAGAGGCGGGAAGCACAAATTCTCGAGGATGTAGTTTTTCCCGTAGGGATCTGATAAAAATGAATCGCTGACGTTGCAAAGAAATGTGCAGTGCCGGATTGTACCAACGGGGTACCGGGAAAGTGATCCCCCCTACAATTTTTAAAAAAAGGTAATTTCAATTATAATAGCCTCATAACGTTTCTGACTGTTGTAAATTTTCCTAGAGATCAATTACACTAACACCAATCTGATATTCTTGCACTCGACGCGCGTTTCGCTAACAAGGTTAGCATCTTCAGGAAAAGAAAATTGATACCAAATCTAAAGACTAGGGTTAGTTGCTTATATACCTTAAGTTTTCTGCTCCGAATTTCTCGGTAATGAACCAGTGCAGTTTTTGATCTGTCATCTGTTATTATTGATTCTGATTACTTTCTCAACAATAGATTGTAAAGCGGCCTGAAAGGAAGGTCCCCTGTCACCATTCTTGCTGTTTTTACATTTTGCTCTTTCTAGACACTCACATGCATCGCGTAGTGTTGTATCAGGCACATGACTGATCAGTTTAAGATTACTTTCATCAATTTTGTGGTCATTGTCTAGAGCGTGATGGGCGACACTGGATTTTCATAACCTTCCGTATTCCATATATGCAAAAAGCTCCAGAGTCGCTGGCATTTTAAACCGCTTTAATTGATGTTGAATTCGCTTCTTTGGGATTGAAGTTGTTTCTATTCTGATATATTTCGATAACCTTTCCATAGAGCCGTGAATAATAGCTGATAGTTCTATAGAGTATCTGCGATATGTCGAAATCAATATGATTTTTGTGCTTCACCATATCGACAACTTTTTTTGGTGTTCCGTTAATCGCGTTCTCGGGCATCTTTATGTGGTTCCAATATAGATAAAATCACAACTGGACGGTATTCGGAACTCTCCCGAAGTAAATAATGGATATCGTGGGTTTTTCGCAGATCTGAGGCTGTCCGGGATGAGGCAACAATGTCTATTCTATACTCAACTGCAAATTTCAAAAATTCGCGGGCTCACTCTGAGGATGCGTCGACCTACCGACATTTCCACATATTTACGTAGTTCTGGACATCCATGCAGGATGGAACTCTTAACCTAACAAATTTCTATCATTCCATGCCGGCGTTCGACATATATATATATATATATATATATATATATATATATATATATATATATATATATATATATATATATATATATATATATATATATATATATATATATATATATATATATATATATGATGAGTTGTTTTTTCGGGTTTCCTTCCGTGTACTGTGGTTTTGATCCTCTGAAGGATAATTGTCACAACGTTTCGGCAAAGTCTCATTTGCCATCTTCTAGGTGATGATTGAGTTTCGTCCTCCGAACTCGACAACTCATCATACTTCGTCCGTGAGAATCTTCATGCAAACATATATATATATATATATTGTTGTTGAGTTCGGCTTGAACCGCGTCTGGAGTTTTGTTCTCGACGTTTCGGCTCCGATTTTAGAGCCATTTTCAAGAGGTAAATGTGACTTCACGCTGAGGTCTCAATCTGCCTACTCCTCAGGTGTTATCACAGGGGGCAAGGATTTGTGACTTGATGCCGGGGCCTCAATCTGCCTACTCCCCAGGTCTCGTCACGAGTTCTTTCTAAGGTCTCAATCTGCCTACTCCTTAGATCGAACTGAGGTATCGAGGGATGTTAGTATTTATAGCAGCGGGTGCTACTAAAGGACCGTCGGATGTCTTGGTGGGGACTGGGCATCTGGAAATTAGGGGTTTCCATGCAGTTGGAAGTCTCTTACCGTCTTCACGTTTATTTAAGCAGAAAGGTCGCTTTTCGATTTCGATGGCCTCGCGAATTATACGAGCTTGTAGCGTTTTTGCGGTGGCGATGGTCTTGGTGTTCTCAAAGTCTATGTTATGTCCTGTCTCTTGATGATGTTTGGACAGAGCTGAAGATGGGTCTGATTTTCGGACAGCAAGTTGATGTTCGTACACTCTACTTGTCACACGTCTGTTGGTCTGGCCTACATATGTTCTATGGCAATCAGAACATGGTATTTCATATATACCCTGTGATTCGTTGACAATTTTGTCCTTGGGGGAGCGGAGGAATGTGGAGATTTTATTGTTGGCTGTAAATATCGTTTTTATGTCCTGTTTTTTGAGAATTCGGCTGATTTTGTCAGTAACTCCTTTAATGTAGGGAAGGAAAGCTTTGTGGAGAACGTTGTTGTCTGTTGGGTCTCTGGAAATGGAAGGAGAAGTTTGATGGCGGCGAATGGATCTGTCAATTTGATGGTCTATGGATATATGGATATATATATATATATATAAAAGTATATCAGTTAACCCACGAGAGTTTAAATCATTTCGATTTATTCGAGTGTTCAGAGTTTTTCATCTAATTGGACTGGTCTATAGAGGAGCGCTTCCTTTATTTCCTAACTTTTGTCGCAATAAATCGCTTAGTTTTATTTCATTGTGAGCCTTGTCAGTTTCAGTGCTTTTTTTATCGACGAACTTCATGGCGAGGTCTTCTGAACTTTCGGGTCGTATTCTTGTAAACGTTGTCTAATTGAGACAGTATTTCAACGAATAAAAGTAGGTGTATAACGACAATCAATTTTCTTTATTGAGTTTCGGTTGGAACTGAAATGATATTGTGTGCTTTTGCCATTTCTGGAATGAGAATTGAAATGATTCATTTGCAGTTTGACTTTGAATTCTCTTCATTTCTGTGAGATATTATTTCACAGAGATTTGCGAAAATGAGAGTACTGAATTTTTAGGAACTTTTTTGGATTTTTCATGTTGGAGGCTCATTTTTTCAAACGATAATATTGGAACATTTGGTGTCAAAGTTGAAACATTTTATAGAGATCAATTATCCTAACACCTAACGCGATTCGCCGAATACAGAGAAGCGTAATAGCCTATTTTATTTCTGACCGAGATATTATAAGCTTATATCGTCATAGTTACGCTATCAATAAAGAGGGTCATAACTCCCTTGGGACATTATAGATTTTATAATTCCCTCTACCTTTCACAAGTAAAAATAAAACTATATATATATATATATATATATATATATATATATATATATATATATATAGTGAGTAGTAACATTTTTCCGTGTCAGCCAGTCCAGATATATATTGTATTCTTTTTGGTATACGGCTTCACTTTTCGATGGAATTAATGATTCTCTTGCTTGTTCAGCTTTTTTCAAAATATCCTCCATTATATTTGGGGTAGAAAACACGTTTTTACCGCAAACAAAGCTTGATAACAAAGTTCTGTTTATAAACAAGTAACATAGCAACAACCTAGCAACAAGAAAACTCTACTATAATCAACGGTACCTGATTCAAATATACCGGGAAGGTAATGAATTGGTACATTTTTCCGTTTCAAAAATGAACAAAATTTTATTGAAATCGGTCAGTAATAAAATTATCTATGTACCACGGGAATTAATGAGCCTTAATAACCTCAGGCAATTGCTGTCCCTTGGGCCAGAGGCCCTCGGGACGCAAACTTTGCCATCGGTAATTAAGGCCCTTCTAATTCCCTTGATACATAAATAACTATAATATGAAAGCGCTTGTGCTACTCTTAGGGTAACATTTGTCAAATTCAAACTTTCCGCTGGTCCTATTCATTTTTTGTTTTCGGTGTGTCGAGTCCATTTTCTCATATCAAAAAATCATTAAATCATTAAAATGCTAATAAATCGAGCGACTCTCTCCGAAAGATTTGGTTTCTTGAAGTTCCTCTTTTCCTTGTATATGTTGATTCAGGTGTTCTTTCAAATTACTTACTAGTGTTACTGATTGTTGAATAAAAACTAATCTACCGGGAACTATTGGGATTCACAATTAGAATCGCAGCGCCACATTCAAAAAAACTTCAACTATTCTGCACCACTTTGACAATTATTTGACATTTCGGAACTTTCCACCAGAGGGCTTATTATCTTGAAATTTCAATGCTGAAGTTGGGCCATGAACTACATCAAACACAGGATAGATGAATATGATGCTCACTCATGTTGCAATAGTTTAGTTTCTCGAATAACTTTACGAAAAGATAATTAAGTAGGGAAAAAAATATTCTGAATCGATGGATTTTTTGGGTGACCTCACGAAAGCATAATGTCAGCTGAAAAGAAATCCCAGGATATATTTTTCAATTGAAAAGGTTTAAAGGAAAAATATGCTGAAGTGGGTGCCCCTAGAACTACATTGATTTCATTCAATTCAAATTTTCCGCTCAATACTAACAGATGTATTGATGATCAAAGAAAGAAGGACACGAAAATTTGGTTTTTGAAGATTAAAGTGCCGCCTTTTGCAGTTAAAATCTATCTTCACTCATTCGTCATCATTTTCAAGCATATGAAATGCGTCGAGAAATCTTAGTGACTAATATCCCTATGAAAATTACAAAGTGTAGATGATGACTTACCAAATCAACAGATTCAAAATGGAAATGTGGGACCTGCAGACAGTGCGAGTTGTTTTTTCAAGCAATTGATCATACAGTATATAGAATCCAGATACATCAAGTTTAATAGAATAATAAAACATGTAGGCAATGATATGTACAAACACTCGACATAGTCGATGGGCATACTTGCAGGATGGCGTTAAATCGAATCAGGAAAGACACGAAAACGATCAGATACATTAGTCCAGGAAATGAAGGATTTTGGCTGGCAATTTTTTCGTCCACCATGGATTTACTTGAAATTCTCACAGAAGGTGGGGAATTGCTCAAGGATCATTTCCATATCATGCCGCTGTACGATAGAGCCTTGGAGGTGGTTGCCACCCCATCTCCGGGGAGGAAGGGGGGGGTGGAAATTTTCAATTATATTATAACTATATGAATCGATGGAAAAAGTAATTCTAAGAAAAAAATGTTCCATACGTTTTTTTCGTACAAGTAATATTTCTTGAGTTATTCGATGTTGAAAGTAGCAGTTTTTTTATGAAAAAATCGAATTTTTTAAATGTTTTTTTTGTGAGTAACTCTAAAAATTGGCATTTTATCAAAAAAGTGTAGAAAGACAAATTGTAGCTCCTGAAAAAACAAAAATAATGCTTCTTTCAGAATTTTTCTACCACCAATACGAACTGAGATACAGCAAATTAATGCTTAGCCTTTTTCGTCAAATGTATAAATTGGAAGATTTAAAGCGAAATAACGAGAAAAATTTACATTTTTCGAAGGAAGCTCATGTAATCTTTCTCAAAGTATTCAATTAGAGCTTTCAACCAAAAACAAAAAAGTGTCTCTAACACGAAAATTGACCGACTAATGATCAAAATGAGATCGGTACCCGCTTTTTTCTACGAAAACAATCTGTGAAAACAACCCCCAAAGAACCCCCTAATCAAAATTGATCGCCACCCTTCTGTGATTCTCTTTATATATGTACTATTAATACACCCACGAAGTTTGACCAGTTTAAAATGCCTAATTTTAGAAAAATTGGAGTTTAGAGAGAAAAGGATTTTTTTCAATTTCTTTTTTTTTTGAACCATTTTCTTAAAAATATCTCCCAAAATACTAAAGATATGAAAAAAGAAATAGTACCGAATTGTAGCTTTTTCAATGAAAAAAAATCCCTGTGTGCAGATTTTTTTTTACAGTGAATATTCGGCGAGATATAGCCGTTTAACACCTACATTTACGAACGAACATCACCTTAGTCAAGCGCTTTAAACTCTCTCCATTCAAAAATTAAGGGATCTTGAGTAATTTAATTCACATAGTAGCTCTTGAAAAGCCATGAAATCGTTTCCGAAAAATTTTCTATCACCTAAAATGAAGGAGCTATGCTTTAAAAACCGATCAATTTTTTTGGAAAAATTCGAATTAGCCGCTTCGGAGCGTAGTAATCTACATAACAGGGATATTCGGCCGTTATACGTTATATGTTCCACTTTTTCCATTCATATTGGAAGACAGAGAAGAAGAAACATCTGCTGACGTGTATGCGTGTGTGAAAGTATATTTCGTTGATTTCTCACCAGTGTATTCTAAAGTTCGAAGACATTAAAAAAATTTCAATGTTTTCTAACATAGGTAGGTTGAAAGATTATGAAATTCTATCCTGAAGCATAAAACAATCATTATTCAACTATTTTTAACCATATTTGGGTTTTTGATGATATTTTTTAATTTTTGACAATAAGGGGTAGTTTATACTCCTAAAAAACAAAAAGCGTACAACGGCACATTATAGAAAATGAACTAGAGGGTGAAATGAGAGCCTAATCCCAAATTTTTTGTACAAATCCGTGCTGGAGAAAAAATTGCGAGGTTTTACTATTTTTTTAGCTTCATTTTCTGAACTACATTCCCAACGACTCCTACCATTGTCCACAACATGAAATGGTGGCACTGCAATTCCTTGTCCATAGGTTAACAACTTCTCCTTCAAAGAAAGATTACTACGACAATGAAAGGAGAGTGATCAGGTACGTATCTGAAGTGAACGGTTTTTACCCAGAGATAGTTGATGAGATAATTAGAAAATGTAAATTTAGGGAAACACTTCCTAGTACTTAGAGGACTTCAACAGATATTCAATCAAGTGAATATAGAAGTTGCATATGAGAGTTCTCACAAATTACAACAGCGTCTTGGTATCCCGAAAGATAAATTAGAAAACAAAGAAAAGTCGGGAATTTACGAAATCAGTTGATTGCAACAACACATCGGCCAGAGCCGACGAGCTATTAAAACCCGTTTCAAGTAGAATTTTGTACACATGAAATACGGAAGAGTAGAAAAATCCAGTGTCGCCCAACACGCTCTAGACAATGACCACAAAATTGGTGAAAGCAATCTGAAACTGATCAAGCATGTGCATGACACAAGACTAATGTGAATCTTGGAGTTCCCCAGGGATCAATACTGGGGCCATTGTTATTTCTCATTTTCATAAATGACCTCCCAAATTACATGAATACTGATTGCCTAATATTATACGCAGATGATATATCAGTAGCAGCATATGGTAATAATCCACATGAGCTACAAGAAAGGTTGAATTATTTGGCGAATAAATTTGCCGAATGGTCTTTCAAAAATGGTATGATATTGAATGCTTCAAAAACTGTTTTACTCCATTTCAAATGCAAAAAAGAACCAGACGGCCTAATTAATGTAAATGTAGGAACAAGTACGTTGCATCCACTTTTATCTGTTCGTTTTCTCGGAACTTATTTAGACTCGGATATGTCCTCCAGAACTGCTATTGAAAGGGTCAGTAAAAAAATCAATGCTAGCTACTATGCTATCCTTCAATTAAAAAATATTTTCAACAAGGAACAACTTCTGAATGTGTACTATGCCCTCGTGTACTCTCGAATCAGCTATGATATAATTGTTTGGGGATATACATCATTAGCCCGAAGACTATTGATTTCACAAAAACGGGTAATTAGGCTTATATTTGGCATAAAACGAACTGACTCGTGTAAACCATATTTTAAAGAAAATAGATTATTAACCGTTCCGTGTATATACATTTATAAATGTATTTTGCTTGTCAAAAGAAATATGTACTCTTATACACAGAATTCCGATAACCATAACTATAGAACCAGACATGGTAGTTTGCTACAGATTCCTACACACAGAACATCACTATATGAAAGAAGTCCCGAATACAGTGGTATAAAGTTTTTCAACACCCTTCCGGGAATTATAAAGAGTGAAAAAAATGAAATACGTTTCAAAAATCTTCTAAAATCCTATTTAGTTGAGAAATGTTATTATAATATAGGTGAGTTTTTGGAAGAAAGCTAAAGCTAAAATGTATAATGTATTTATGTGTAGAAATGTATATACTTTTATTTCTAGTTGCATACTTTATAGATGTCACAAATTTGTTGTCGTTAACTACATATGTATCTATACGTGTTCATAACGTCTATACAGTTGTTTTTTGTTTTGTTTATGTAACAAGACTTGTGTTTTTCTTTTTTTGACTTGTCCAATACCATTTTGTATGGTCTTAATGGAATAAATATATTATTATTATTATTATTATTATTATAATCGATGCATGTGAGAGTCTATAAATAAAATGTAAAAAGAGCATGAATGGTGACAGGGGACCTATTCTTTTCAGCCCGCTTTTTAATCTTTTGTTGAGAAAGTAATCAGAATAATCAATGATAACAGATAAAGTCCATATCGGATTAAAAAACTCTACAGGTAGTGGTAGTGCGTTATTGTGAGAAATTATTTAGAATAAGAAGCATTAACAAACGAAGTCCATATCGAACTGAAAAACTTTAGGTATATAAACAACTAACTCTGGTATATAAACAACTAACCCTAGTTTTTAGATTTAGTATCAATTTTCTTCTCCTGAAGATGCTAACCTTGTTAGCGAAACGCGCATCGAGTGCAAAAATATCAGTTTGGTGTTAGGGTAATTGATCTCTAGGAAGAGTTGCAACTTTTACACCAAAGGTTCTAATCTCATCGTTTATTAATCGTTCATCAGTTAGGGTGTTCTGTGCTATGGCCAATAACCAAAAAATAGTGTCATGGACTCCTTCGGATGACCCTCAATCATTGAATTAACTCATGCTCGCCATTCCAAACCTAACGAGCCCTCAGCCGGCTGTTCAGGGATCATCGCCGATCCTCTTATTAGTAGTGGGGGATGATCGTGAACGCCCTCTGGAGCACAGTACATGCACCGCTAATTAGCGTCTCGTACTTCGCAAACTGCGGGCTATAAATACTTGAACCTGCCCTCGCAGCATTGTTGCGGCCTAGGAAATTATATCCGAAACTCATTAGCGTTCGCTAAGATAGCCAGCGGCGCGCGTGTATCGGGGTAAATCGAAACCGTCGAGAAAATGTTGCCAAATATGGCTCAAAGGCTGTCGCTGAGAATTTTTGATGTAATATCTGAGATATCTGCTTGAGAGTGGTTGACAATGTTCCTTGCTGAATGGTAATGGTTCGGACTTCCATTGTCTATATTATTAACTCAATTGAAACCTGTTGCTAAGAACGGAAGGATTAAAATACAAATCAAGTGAGAAAATCAAATCAATATCAAAGTTTTGGTCAATAATGAAATTAGGGATCGATTGATCAAAGAAAATACTGTTGTTACAGAGATCGAGATATCGGAGCCGAAGCCGGTCTATGCCTTGGATAAGCGACCTCCACACATTCCGGATCTACACGCTAGGATGACTGAATGCGTCGTTGTTGAGGATGTAGGCAGCTTCCTTGAATTTCCTCTTGAACCAGTGCTCCTCCTTGTGTATGACCTTGGCTTCAGACCATTCGATGCTGTGATGGTTTGTCAAAACATGCTCCGCTATTCCTGATTTCGTTGTTTCTCCGCGTTGTCTGTTTTTCTTGTGTTCGCCTATTCTCACTTCCAATGGTCTTTTGGTTTCTCAGATGTAGGATTTGCCGCTCTCGCATGGTATCCGGTAAACGCAGTTGTTGGTGTCGCTTTTATTCAGTGGTCGATTTTTTGTGAGCTGGCAGCGGATTGTGCTCCCTGATCTTTAGGTGAGCGCAGATACAATAGCCAACAAATCACAAGGAATATAGGAAATTCCTTGCCACGACTGCTCAAGAAAATATATAGGTCAGACGAACCGGCGAGTATCAAACAGGTCCCACGAGCACGAACTAGTAGTACGTAATTTGGACATTACCTCGACTCTCTTCAAACACCACCATGAAACACTCCACTCCAGAATCATTCGCGAAGCAATAGAAATTGAAAAACGCCCTCAATGCCTCAACAAACGAGACGACTCACAAAGGCTCCTCAATTCCTGGAAACCATTATCATCCCTTCGAACAAATCCATTATTCAATCCTTTTCAAACCAGACCTGTATATGGTCCGACAGTTTCAACATTTTGGATTCTCATACAGCTATAAATACCATCTCTCTATCAACAAAACCACAATCTCCACTTTGTCAAGATGAGTGCTGGAGGCTAAGGAGACTTAGGCCTCGCCACCAAGTCAAGAAGTCTTGAGAATGGCTCCAAAGTGGGAGCCAAAACGTCGAAAGAAGAATAATTCCAGACGCGTTTCCAATTATTTCGTTTTGAGTACCTAATAACTGTGTTCTAATGAAAAATCCATCCAATTTTTCATGTTATTTGATCCAAAAAGATGATTCAATTTTATCTTCACATGTTATGGAAAGATATCTTCAAGAGGTTATCAGAAGATATCTTCAAAAGGTCGTATTTTGTAACATACTTATATATTTGAGACGTTCAAAAGATATGTTGAAGATATACATTTACATCTTCAAGACATCATATATGTCTTGGATAAGATAATTTTACGATTTCTTCAAGATGTTTTCGTTCTATCTGGGCGTATATTCACAAAACCAACATAGGTCAGACATGATCGTCTTCACGCAACCGTTTCAAAGGACATCCGGAACAACCCCCCATCAAAAACACACTACTCACCTCTCGGTCCCGTTACAGCTGCTATTACTATTCAAATGATTCGACGACGGCGGATTAGTCCCCGCCGTGGACCCCGGAGCCGTCCTCCAAGTGCCCAGTAGCGGCGCCTCCCCGGAGCTGGCGAGCGCGACGCTGGTGGGGAGTTTGAGCCTATTGCGCAGGTCCTTGCGGCGCGCCTTGCGCGATAGGTCTAGCTCGCTGGCGGCCGAACCGACGTTGGCCGCGCGATTGATGTACGCGATGCTGTCGCGCGAAGACGAGTAGAAGCCGACCTCTTGGTGCTGGTAGTTGTGGTGGTGCTGCTGCTGGTGCTGCTGGTGTTGGCTGTAGCGAGGCTGCTTGGACATTCCTAGTTTGCAGCCCACCAGGTCTGGAAAGAGGAGAATTATATGTCAACGAATGGGAATTATCTACTTTATTACATTCATAACTCATCCTGTCGATTGTTGCATAGAAAAAAAAATGAAATTCCGTCCCTATGGAAAATCTCATCGGGCAAGCCATTCCCGAAAGTAGTTAATCCACCGAAGCTCTCAGACCTTCGAATCGTATGTATATGTTCCTATAATAGGGAAGCCCAAGAGGGGATTTCGGGATTTACTAAAGCGCGGCAGATTAATATACAGGGGGATACCTTGTACCCGGTTGAATAATAATAAAGCATCAGATTAGTAAAAAAAATTGATCATTCGAAATTCTCGAGCGCGTCAGATTAAGATAGGGTAAGTTAGTTACATCCTGAAACGTGTATATTCCACTAATCTGATAATTCGAGAGTGACCTAAAGAAGAAGGAGGGCTACAAAGTTGTAAAAAAACGTCATCTCGACACTCTCGAGCGTGGCTAATTTTATTTTTATTTTGAAGGAAATAATTCAAGAATTGCAAAAAATATATAATCTGACGATTTCCACAAGCCGAAATGATAAAAATTCATCGATGAAGTTTGAAGCGTGCAGTTACGTGATGCCTATATTCCCCTCTCCACGTTTCTATTTCTCTCTCACTCTTTCTCTATCTATTGCTCTCTCACTCCGTCCCCACTCTGGTATCTGTGGCTATGATGCCATGACAGTTGATCACACAGACTCGTTGGTGGTAGGATATTGTTTACAATAAATATCCAACGTTTTAAAATTTTAAAACTTTAATTGCTATAATTATTCTTTTATAAATATAACTATTATACTTGAAAAAGCATACACTTTTTTATTTGCATGCTTTTTCCTGAGATTTTCAATTATTTAAGTTCAATGATTTGAAAAATTAAAAAAAAAATTCAAATTGGCAGAATAGGCGAATCCCTCCAGAACTGCAATGTCTAGGGCGTATAGATGAACCATATATATATCTTAATCTGACGCGCTTGTGTATTTCAAAATGACGCTTTTTTTTTCACATTCTGATAACGGCTGCGAGTCTGCGTCACATCCAAACCGTCAGAGTATTATATAAGAGCTTTTTTTTAGGTTCACTTAACATCCCCTCAGAAAAGCTGACGTGCTCGAGAATTTTTTTTTCATTTTCTACCCTTACGTACGACCACCCCCATCATGGAAACAATCAGATTAACATACGTACATTTTTAAAAATATGTAGGATATAGATGATATCAATATCTGACGCGCTCGAGTATGTCCATGTAACAGTTTTTTTTTACATTTTTGAAAGTCTATAGCCGCTCCCCCCACCGATGAAAAAGTATACATTATATAACATTTTTTTTTATCGTCCAAGCTTCGCAACCCAATAGGTCTCTATGACGCTCGAGTAAATCCCGATTTGGCATCGTGGGCTCTCCTACTACTACGACCACATAAGAAAATGAAATATATTGCGCTCACTACTCCCATGGAAAGTGATCTTTATTCTCACTCGTGCGGAAAGTTACTTTCCGCACGGCTGTCAATAAGCTGTCAAACCCGTGAATCCTGTAAGATTCACAGATTCATTTATCAATTGCTCCTCCCTATTGTTATTATCTATATGAAACTGGACTGATAGGTAACTAACTATTCGCAGAGAATAAAGAAAAAATAAAAGTTATTGCAAATTTATGTGCACTTTTTATAGAAATAATATTCAAACATAGACTGACACAAAAAAACTTGAGATCTGATTCTTGGGTGTTTTCCGGGTTTGATGGCCGTGGTCCACAGGTTTTTATTCCTGACGTTTCGCCTACAACTATGGTAGGCATTATCAAAGTCTGTGAGGTAACGGACGCAATGATCTCGTTCTCACAGTAGATACTACTTCATTGACGTTATGATCGGCTTTATACCTGTTCTCCTGTTCGACGTCCGATATTATTGTGTTGGGGATGGGCGTGGCTTGTTTCCTCTTGACTGGTTTGGGCCGTGTGTGCTTTAGAGCTGGTAACCAAACTTTGTTGATGTGTATGCCTTCTTCTTTTCGGTTGAAATTGTCTTTATGTTTGTGAATTTCTATCGCTTCTCTGTGTAACCTGGGATAGTAGCTCTGCGTTCTGTCAATCACTTCCGTTTCGTCAAATGCAATCGCGTGATTGCCTTTTCCGAGTGCATGCTCGGCTACTGCCGACTTGTCTGACTGTCCCAGGCGACAATTTCTCTTGTGTTCGGAGAGCCGTGTCTTGATGCTTCTTTTAGTGGTTCCAATGTAGACTGATCCACAGCTACACGGGATCCGGTACACACCTGGTGTTAACCACGGGCATACTTGAAGACTGGCGTTAAATCAAATCATCTTTCGAACAATTTGTTGAGACCAGTCTCAAATCCACTTACACAGTAGGTTTCGGCTGGCACCTGTTAAAAAACAACTACTTCCCTGGCTAATACTACGAAGGGCATTGAATTATATCCGACCGGTGTCGGTGCAGGTTTCTTCACAGAAGAAAATACAACATTGACTTTCGATACAAATGAAGGAATTGATTTCCAATTAAAGGGACGGATATAGTCGTCAGTATATGTCAGTGCCATCATCAACATAAAGTCGATTACTTCCCATAATTAAAAAGCAAAAACTTTCACAGTATCACAACACACAACAACACGAGGTCATTGCGCCATCTACTCATGGACGAGGTATTCCAAAAACACCGAATTTTCAACCCAATATCTTTGACATCCACATACAACTTCTCTATCATTTTCCAATATACCTCCATTTTAATCATTTTCCAAAACATAAACATGATCCATTATCCATTTTCTCACTCCTACCCCACTCGGAAAAAGCATCTTCACAAAGTCCCTCAAATGCAAAAATTGGTTGGGCAACGTTCCTATCGGTACTTAGCTCCAAAACTGTATAACACCATCCCCCTACACATACATAGAATTGACAACCTAAATCTGATGAAGAGAGAATTGAAATCATTCATACGCAGTGTTCCGCGACAAAAAATACCAAATCATGTGGACAACAAATACATTGTTTTCCTTGTCACAGATGCACCCCTACCTAATTTCAACCTAATTCGTGTCGACATTATGTCAATAATTTCCCTTCCTGCTCTTTAGTGCTAGCTATAAACAAAATTCAACTTTCAATTTCAATATTGCATATAAAAAATGGGCTTCAGAAATAGTTCTTGAATAATGTTGGAATAGTTTTTTAGATCCACCAGATTAATCTTGACCTTGTCTTGTATATGTATGTTTTTAAGTGTTTGTATATATTTACGTGCGTGTATAGTATCTAGTATTGTTTAGGAAGTTTTTTATAAACATAACAATAGTTTTAGTTCTCTGTTCGCTGATTAGAACTATTTATATTTATTTTAATTGTGAAAGTTTTATTATATATTTTTCTATTCGAAACAAGTGCTTTGCACTTATCGAAATCTTTAATATTTATTCTCTTTTATATCTACCTGATCACAACGTGTATTACTTATACTGTGAATAAATATTATTATTATTATTATTATAACAGCACGAACCTAACCTCACGAAGGTAACGAACCACTAACGTGTGTTTGAAGGAGAAATTATGGCGAGTTAGGTGAGGGTTTATCAATAGGTGTTTAATGATCTCTTGAACTATAGTGCAATTGCTGCAGTGCGTTAACTGCCTTCAAAGGCCCATTGGCTCAATGCTCCCATAACAAAAAGTCGGTGCAATCGGCTGTGAGGGAATTAAAAGTTACTCAGTATTACAAAGGTCATTGATCTTGACAAATTGACACTCTCCTGGACCAAACTCCACCGCAAACGAATCCATCAATCACCACCCTTTCCCTGAAATCGTCCCAGATTGATCTCACAACTCGCTTTCGTATTTTGTTTCGCAAATGAACTGGCTGCGACAAGAGCAACTCTCATAGACCCGCAACACGGCACATGCCGCAGGATGATCCTACGGCTGTTTCTTTATTTATGGAGGTCGTTAGGGAGGCTCTCGCCTACGGGGGGAACACTAGGAGTGTTCAGATTGGCAGAGTGTCGTTTGATTTGACGATTTTACAATGACGGGGGTCCTGAACAAGATGCATATATTCCTGGTGAAATGACTTTTATATCAGTACAATGTTAATGTTTTCGCCAAAAACGCTAGACTTACGGCTCACTTGATAATGACATCCAGAGAAAATCAAATTCTTGAAATTTCTTTACAGATGGCGTCAAGCGGCAACTCTAGACACATGACATTATGAAGTCTGATGAAATTTCTATTAGCGAATTCTCTAGAACAACTCATGCAGAGTCAGAGTGTTACTTTCTTTTTTCAACACTCTACCTAATGAAAGATGAAGATACAAAATTGGACGAGTTCCTACCTAAGAATATTTTTTATGTTTGTCTGTTTCTGTTTAGAACTAAATACAGATATGCATCTCGATACATATATTACAGATAGATGCATTCGCTTTATATTCTTGTTATATATTATGAAAAATCAATATTAGAATTCATAGAAATTCTTACTATTCAATGCTGCTTCAGATAATTTGATGAGATTCTTCGAAATATCGGTATCGATGTGAAAGGTAGTGCAGTTGGACTACATGGAGAAAAGAGTACGTCAATATACAGTTTATTGAGCATTATAGTGTTTAATTTGAAATGAATTCGACCATAGTACAGGTCAACCTATATATAGTATAGTAGTAGTATATTGTAATTTCAATTCATTAGGAAGATTGCTATAGTGGCGCTATACAAGAAGACCGTATTTGAAATCACTCTCTCGAAAGAACTTTTACTCCATGATTTTCGAATTTTTGTTATTGCATCCTTTAACTGGACATGTAACAACCATTATCACTGATGCTGGAACTTGAAATGAATATGTTAAACTGGGAAATTCTGAAAAACAATCAGCAAATAATACAAATATAACTTCTACAAAAGTAAAAACTGAGCAAGATGAAGTTTGTTTTTATCAGCGTCGGAATAATCTCGCGTTATATTGACTAGTTGAACTTGAGTACATGTGTTTTGAATGTTTTGCATTAACCATCGGAACTTGATATGGATGAATAGATCATTGATTAATTCGTCCACAAATAATAGAACAGCGTTTGATATCCATTATGAATCACTATTTGAAACAACACTTGAATAAAATACTCAACAAACGGAAATCAACTAATAATTGAAAGTAACGGCAGGTAAACGACAAATAACTAGGAAAACTACGGTGGAGAATTGATATGGAAACGAAAATTAGCTGGTTGAACAGTGAAATTATTGAAAACCTCTAGCAAAATTCGAATGAATTGAAATGCAAATGTCAAAAGATGACAGAATTCGATTCTTGCACCACATACTGGAAATCGCAATGAATTCCGTGGATATATTGATTGTGTCTAGAGTTTTTGACGAAACAACATCGAATCGAAGATAGCACCACGAATATATGCATCTTGGTCTTGAAATATATTTTTGAGTTTTTTCTTGCCTGAAATGAAAAAGCAAGAGCTTTCCATTCCTGTCGACAAATGTCTTTGAAATATAATATTTGACACATTTTTCAGTCAATCAAAAATTTATAATTCTTTGATCCTGTTCACTCCACGTGGTGATACCTTTCACGTAATGCCAGTTTTCGGACCATCATTTTGAAAGTTCATTCAAGAGTAAATTTCATAAGAGTACTTTCTTCTCTGTTTGGATTTTTCATGTTGTTACATGTGTTACATGCTTGTAATGTGTCTTCTCCATCATTCAATTCCATCTCACGACCCATTTCACTGACATTGTAAGTAAAGTTTCATTCGATTCTTCATTCATTAATAATATTTAATTTTGTACTCCCTGATTATGACAATAATCATTGTCGAAATATTGGAAATATAATGTTATGAGAGTACACTTGCGTTTTGCTGCTGTCTCCAATAGTTCATCAGTTTGTTTCTTAACTGGTCAGCAATCACTCCCCCTCCTCTCTCCTTTTCTCTCTCTCTCTCTCTCTCTCTCTATATATATATATATATATATATATATATATATATATATATATAAAATATATATATAAAATATTATATTATATTCTCTTATACATAAACTTTTCGCAAACTATTCTTCCTGCCCCTGTATCGATCTCTATCCTTCCGATACCTATTTCTGCGCCCCCGGAGCGCTCATAAATCGTCGACCGCGAAATATTCTTGATTTCCTGCGACAAAAAATTTACGGCCGGCTTCCTATAACGTACACACTTCAATAAATTGGGAGAAATACTCGCTCCGTGCGGCCTGGGAATGGTCTCCGGCTTCGAGGGCTCTTCTTTTTCATTATCTCTCTCGTGAAAACGTGTTTCATGTTTTTATTTTTCCGGGCTGTCGTTCCTGCAATACGGCACGAATCGACGGGTTGCGATTGCCGACCTTCTGACCCTTATTCGGACCCTTGAAGCAGGGCTCCGCGAGGCTGAGCGGTGCCCTTGGCGTCCTTTATCAATTTACGAAATCCAGTTAATTTCTTTTTTACTTTATAGTAAATCAGAATTTTTTCGATTTTTTTTTCGATTATGAATAAAAATTAAAGAATTGTTCATTTGTAACAAAAAAAACATCTCTAACCCGTCACTTGATAGTTATTTATGATATGAGTGCTAAAAGTGATATTTTATTTTGTGAGAAGGGAAGTTTGGGACACGACGCCAAAATAAAATCACTTTTAGCAGGTATACCATACACTATTTTTTCTACGAACACCATTTAAAGTCCAAATTAACGCATACCTATTTTACATTAATCAACTGATAAAATATTAGCCTCGAGATCATCAGTTTTGAATCCAATTTCATCTAATCTATTCATGAAACGAGTTGCTAAGCTTATCAAAAACAGAATTTGTTGATTTGTCTTTGTTGACAACTAACGTCAATAAATCATCAATTATTCTTTCTCAATTCTTCGTTCTTCGATGGAAAGTGATCCAGAAAATGAATTTCTACCGCCGGAAATTGAAGAAGCTGCCAATAAAGCTGCTTTTGAATTATTGCGACAGTACGAGTTTTCATACGATCGTTTCTTGAAATGGTGTGATCAAAAAATTGTCAGTGGCAAGGAGGCCAGTGAAAAAGTGCTTCTTGCGTACTTTGAAGAAAAGTCCAAAATATGGAAATCTTCAACGCTTTGGTCGAATTGCTCTATGTTGAAGTCGATGATGAACATAAATTATCATGACATAAGCAGATATTACAAGCTTGTGGCTTTTTTGAAGGGGCCATGGAGTTCCTTATCATAATTGTAGTTTCACTAATTGTACGTTTAATTGAATAACTACTTCATTTTGAATTATGTTTTTATATTTTCTCTACAAATAAATCACTTCCAGCACTAGTGCTGAAAATGATTAACTTTCAACACCAGTGTGTGTGAAACGGGTTTTAATATTTCAAAGAGCATTTTGCACATATAAAATACGGAAGGGTAGAAAAATCCGGTGTCGCCCAACACGCTCTACACAATGACCACAAAATTGGTGAAGGCAATCTCAAACTGATCAAGCAAAATGTAAAAACAGCATGAATGGTGACAAGGGACCTATCCCTTTTAGCCCGCTTTTCAATTTATTGTTGAGGAAGTAATCAGAAATCAATACTAACAGATGACGGAACTTGCAGGTAGTCAGTTCATTACCGAGAAATTAATTAGAATAATTAACAGTAACAAACGAAGTCCATATCGGACCGGAAAACTTTAGGTATATAAATAACTAACCCCAGCTCTAGATTTAGTATCAATTTTCTTCTCCTGAAGATGCTAACCTTGTTAGCGAAACGCGCGTCGAGTGCAAAAAAAATATCAGTTTGGTGTTAGGGTAATGGATCATAATGATCAATGATTCCATTCCCTACAGTTTCCATTCGATATTCTTCACTAACTTCTGGGTATCTGGAAGTAACATCTCCTGGTTTGAGGTTCCGAGTGAGATGCAGAATAAATTCCTTTTGGGCTTTCATTAATTGTTCCTGTTGAAGCTGGGCTTGAACCTACTGGGCTTTGATAAACTCTGGTATGGATTTTCGGAACTGTCTATATGACTTCTAGGTGTTAGGATTCTTTTTTATGATCGCTGACTTGGTGTGAATGAAGAAAACACTCGAAGAAAACTTGTATTATCAATTTGAAAATTAATAACTGACTATCAACTTAGTAACAACATTCAACTGTTCCCAGTTGACAGTGTTGCCTATTCAATCCCTGATGTACAGAATCTTCAAGTACTGCTAACGGGGTTAAACAGGTGTTTTCATTGATTCAACGGCAGTAACTTCGGTCATTCGAATGAAACACCCTGTATATCATTACCTATTGAGGTAACACGTGAAAGTTTAATTACCTAGATTTTTGCATATATTTCTTGAGAGATTTCAATTTCGAAAATTTCAATTGCTATTTTGGCATGTGATATTTAATATACCTACATATTTTATATTTTCATCAACATAACATAATGGTAATTTGAAATTTTCATAATAAACATATCAGATTTGGACCTAGGAATCACGTTGTACCATACTTCAAATTTTGCATGAACGTTCTTCAACAGAATAGATGGAAGACGTATTTGTACTTTATTGAAACTCTTCGTCAAACGGGGTAAAAAGAGGGGTTTATAACATATTCGACTTCTTTCAACACTCTTCCGACTGCGCCCAGAAGGTATATCTGTTATGAACCTGTTAAAACTCAGTTTTTTTTATATATGCAGATTCACACGAAAGGGAATCCCTGTAATGTTCAAAGAACACCGCGTAAATCGAGGGAAAGGAGGTACTAATTAACATTTACTTTGAATTTTTGAAGTTTGTAAGCTTCAGGAAAAACCTCTTCCGGCAAAGAGTTCCAAAGCTCAGCTGTTCTATTGAAAAGAGATCCCTGAGCAAGAGAGGTTCGACAGGTCTCCAAATTCACAACAAAAAGGTGGAAATTTTGTACTCGTCGAGTCATTCGTGTAGATATTGCCAAGGGTGGAACGATTGATAACAATTCAGAAGAACATCGACTGTGAAAATTTCTTAAAAAAGGGGACAAGTCTCCGACACTTCTACGATGTTCCAAAGAAGTGAGCGAGTCTGTGAGCGAAAAATCACCAACAAGACGAATTACCTTTCTCTGAATAGAATCGAGAAGCCTCAATGAATGTTTTGGTGCCGAACTGCACACGTGAGAACCATATTCAAAGACAGGTCGTATCTGATCCTTGCAGATCATTAGAATCTGACGAGAAGTGAAGTATTTCTTCGCACGAAATAGAAATCCAAGTTTCTGGGAAGCACTTTCAGCGATCGATCTCAAATGGTTTTTCCATGAAAGATTTTTACTAATTGTAATTCCTAGCATCGAGATACTTAACTTTGTAGGAATAGTTACTCCTTACATCTGAATACTAGATGAAGATAGATTGGCTTTCCTTGAGAAGAGACGTGCTTGGGTTTTCCTAGCATTAAATTCCACCAAGTTCATGTTACCCCATTCTATTATTTTTACAAGTCATCGTTAATTTTATTGACGTGAATGTTCCTTTGAATTTTTGTTTCTCGAGCTGGTATGGGGACTCTGAAAGAGAAACTAGTATGAAGAGTACTATCGTCCGCAACACTATGTACTGAACAAGATGTTTTCTCGAGCAAATCATTGGTATGAAGCAGTACTAAGAACTACACAATATAATTGCATCACAAAAATAATTAAATCCCAACGAAGTGGGCACGGGTAGTCTAGCCAGGGAATATATTCACGAGCTGAAAATTGAAGCTCATAATAAGGGGGTGAAAGGCAGCAGTTGATCTTCATTCGTCCCCGACAACGGAAAACAGACGTGCCCTGGGATCTGCTGTTGCCCCTTGACCCTTGTTAGGTGTGCGAAGCTCTTACACGAAAGCCGACTCCGTGACCTCGAGGGATAAGCGAGAGGTTGTGTCCAATTATTAGCATTGTCCTCAGGTACCGAGCGACTGCTGTCCAGGGCCCTTTAATATAATAATAATAACGCATTGATTAAACGTGCTCGAAATGCGGACCGGCCGTATCGAAATGTCTGTCCTTCGTCGGGTTCTAAATGAAGAACTGGTGTGGGGGAATCACTTGGGAATTGATGAATTTTCCTTGAGATTATTGGAGTATTATCTGTAGCTTTTCTAACAAATGGTAGTTTTTAGTATCACTACTTTTTTTCGGGTTTGAAGGCCGTCGTTCTTTGGAATTTCTTCCTGACGTTTCGCTAGCGCGAGTGACCAGCTTCTTCAGAGGCTTACTCATTTCCGATGACTAAACGTTTCGATTTCAAAAGGCGTATTTATATTGATGCAGGTAGTCTGGAGTGTTAATTACTTCTGTCGGATTCGGAGAATAATCATCAGTATCAGTTGCCGCACTACCGGCGTGATTTTATTGGTTATTCTTGATTTTCTCAGAATGGTATTCCAAATTCTGTTGAGACTCAATGCTTCTTCTTTTCTGTTGAAATTGTCTGTGTGTTGAAAAACCATTTCAAATATTCCACTCAAAAAAAAATTAATATTCAGAAAGCATTGTATATGAGCTTACCCAAAAGGCTTTGCCTGGACACGCTCTTGAGTACCCTGTGAATGCTTTCGGTGCTGGTCCGGTGGGGGGTGGTGGTGGGAGGGGCACAAGGTACCGGCGAGGTAATGTTCAGGCGAGTACCGCTGCTGCTCAGTCTTTCTCCGACCATGTAACCACCAGACGTGATGATTCCTGGAAAGAAAATAAATCGTCATAGTAGGTGGGGAATTTATTTTATATTGCTTTCGTCTGTCCTATGTATGTTCTAAATACCATCTCTCTATCCTTAAAACACACTTTGTCAAGATGAGAGCTGGGGGTTGAGGAGACTTAGGCCGAGGCACAAAGTCACGAAGAAGTCTTGAGAATGGCTCCAAAGTGGGAGCCGAAACGTCGACAGAAGAACGATTCCAGACGCGGTTCAACCGGAAGTTCCAGTCATCATATAAAATATATAAAATAAACTTTGTTTAACTCAAAATTGAAATGATATTACCGGAGTAAGGGTCGGTTTATTCATGTATTGTTGAAAGTGACCAGTGGTTCCATCCTTGTCAATACCAAACGTTGGTCCTACGCATTGCCTCACTCCTCTTTTCTTTCTGTCAGATAATATTCCCGATTTCGTAAACTAGCACCAACTTGTTTAAATGAGCTCTCTATTACGTTCCATGTCCAGGAACTCGAAACCGATTTAGAAGCGAAAGTAATGCCCCATGAACAAAGTTGCCAGTTCCAAGCTGACATTTCCGGACTGGTGGCTGGCCAAAGTGACCAACATTAGTAAAACGGTTTTCCATGGCCGGGCGAAAGCTCCAATGAGATTCTGATTGCTTTTATGTGTTTGCAAACCTGGCGCAGTTTCCTCAATTCTCCTTTAAGGAGGCCCCGAAGTCCTGAAACTTCACAAAAGGTGTGGAGTTGCCGTGTCCGGGCAAAGACGAGGTAATTTGAGGAGATAGTTGGATAGGGCTCATTTGGAAGTCGAGAACTTCGTAAGACTTTTGGAGCGAAGCGATTTCAATCCATTATGTTGACCACGGATGAACAATGAAATGATTACAGTTACATCATCTTTCGAACAATCTGTTCAGGCCAGTCTCAAATTGCCTACACAGTAGGTTTCGGCTGGCACCTGTCAGAAAACAACTACTCCCCTGGCTAATACCGCGAAGGGCATTGAATTATATCCGACTAGGTGCCAGTGCAGGTTTCTTCACAGAAGTAAATCCTGCATTTGCTTTCGTCGATACAAATGAAGGAATTGATTTTCAATTATAGGGACGGACACACTTGCAGACCGGTTTCGGGCTATTTGGCCACTCGTCAGTGCAAGGCAGTGCCATCATCAACATAAAGTCGATGATTTCCCATAATTAAAAATCAAACTCCTTCACGAGTATCAAGCCCCGGCCAAAGCTAATGCGAACAACGAAGTTATTACGCCATCTACCAATGGACGAGGTATTCCAAAAGCAAACCGAATTCGCCCATTCCTCCTGCGAGGAAAATGTAAAAACACTTGACATAGTCAGTGGGCATACTTGAAGACTGGCGTTAAATCAAATCATCTTTCGAACAATCTGTTCAGGCCAGTCTCAAATTACCTACACAGTAGGTTTCGGCTGGCACCTGTCAGAAAACAACTACTTCCCTGGCTAATACCGCGAAGGGCATTCGTCGTTGTATCGACGAAAGCAAATGCAGGATTTACTTCTGTGAAGAAACCTGCACTGGCACCTAGTCGGATATAATTCAATGCCCTTCGCGGTATTAGCCAGGGGAGTAGTTGTTTTCTGACAGGTGCCAGCCGAAACCTACTGTGTAGGTAATTTGAGACTGGCCTGAACAGATTGTTCGAAAGATGATTTGATTCAACGCCAGTCTTCAAGTATGCCCACTGACTATGTCAAGTGTTATTACAGTTACGCCATTCTCCTAATTTGTTCTTTCAAAGAAAAATTCATGTCTGTTTGGAATAGAATAAACGATGTGATTGGAATCTTTGGTGTATACAGATTAACACGGAAGAAAAGCCCTTTAATGTTAAAATTGTTCAAAAACAAGATTGCGACAGATCGAGAATTTGGACTTACAATTTTTCAGGTGTAAGTCGATGCACCAGTGTTCTGCATCTTGTTTGAACATATACCACCCAACGTGTCAAATGTTGTTTTCGGAATCTTTCCAAATGTGAAACAAATTATGTTAAAAATAATATAATGAGACCAAAGAAATGAATGAATTCCAACTTATCGCCCGAATATTTCCATGAAAAGACTAAATTTTCTTCCATAATGCCCGTTTTGCCAATGAAGCCAACATCGTCAGAAAACGATTAATACTGCTATCAAATCCAATGCTAAATGAGACTTTAATCGTTGGCAACTCGTTCGAACGGCATCTCGACATTTTAGAACTTGAACCGCCATTTCTATTATGGCAGCCGTTCACCCGAATTCGAGTCCCCGACTTCGTTATCAACCGCGACAGAAAAAGCAATTTTGTTTCGAATTCAGCGGATAAGCGCTTTTTATTTTCATAATTTCTCTCGTGAAATACGAGTGTTTGTCACATCGAATTAAAATCCGCAAACGCTGAGGAATATTTCACGAGCTATGAACAGAGTCGGGTCAATGTTCCGGGAAATATAGCCGAAAAATGAGACAGATTTGAAAAATTGTAGTTTACATGAAAATTTCTCACCTATACTCTTCAACCGATAAGAGGCCTCATTTGGACTAGTTACCATGGCAATTGAAAAAAATTCCGGAAATTTCTTCGGGGTGCCACGAAATTTAAGTGGAAATTTTTGACTGTTCAAAAAATAAATATATTGTCTAAATAATGTAGATGTACCTGTGAATAATGATAATGGTTTGCCTCCTCAGTTGTGTGCTTTGTTGAAGAATTTCTTGTCTGATAGGTCTCTGTATGCGGTTGTTGATGGAGTATCATCTGATATTCTTCCAATAAATGCAGGTGTTCCACAGGGTTCGGCTCTGGCGCCTACTTTGTTTCTGCTTTATATCAATGATTTGCTCGAGAAAACATCTTGCTCAATACATACCAGTTTCTCTTCCAGAGTCCCCATACCAGCTCGAGAAACAAAATTCAAAGAAACATTCACGTCAATGTGAGATCGATCGCTGAGGGTGCTTCCCAGAAACTTGGATTTCTATTTCGTGCGAAGAAATACTTCACTTTTCGTCAGCTTCTAATGATCTACAAGGCTCAGATACGACCTGTCTTGGAATATGGTTCTTATGTGTGGAGTTCGGCACCGAAAAATTCATTGAGGCTTCTCGATTCTATTTAGAGAAAGGCAATCCGTCTTGTTGGTGATTCTTCGCTCACAGGCTCGCTCACTTCTTTGGAACATCGTAGAAGTGTCGGAGACTTGTCTTTCTTTTATAGATTTTTCACGGTCGATGCTCTTAATAATAATAATAATAATAATAATACCTTTATTTCCAACAGGTTTACACCCAATCACAGGAAATACAGAACAATGCAAATGAAACTATATCTTAGAGATACTATAATCAAATATTACCTAAGAAATTAGTACTAACATAAAATTAATTAATAAATAATGAAATTCAAGAGAAAGCAGAAACTTAGGAATGGCATTTACACACATACATACAGCATATTGACTATGTACGACAATCCCGTGGCCCTTGCTTATCTCAGAGCAAGACCGTATTCCTTCGATAACATTCCAATATACTAGTTAGTGAGTCATGGTGAATGTCGCACTGCAAGCTCATTCCGTTCACCAAACCACACATATGGAAAATTGGTGATCCGATGAGTAGATTGGTTCTTGGTGTAAAACGTAATTTCTCTACGTGACTGAGGACGAGGTACTCTGAAGAAAATTTGAGCTAGAATGTCTGGACAATCAATTTTGTTGTGCAAGACTTTAAAGAGGAATGTTATTGCCGACAGATTTCTACGTAGTTCAAGAGAGTCGAATGAAAACATTTCAAGCAAAACATTATACTCAAGTCCGCGTTCAGGATATATGCCATTGCACTTGAAGAATAAATATTTCAGAAATTTCCTCTGGACAGATTCTATCATTATTTTGGCGTACTGGTAAAAAGGAGACCAAATTAAGCCAGCATACTCCAATTTGCTTCTTACGAACGTATTAAACAGGATGATGAGTGTATTGGTATTTGCAAAATTGGACCAGTTTCTTATACAGTACCCCCCTCTTCTGAATTGTTATCAATCGTTCCACCCTTGGCAATATCTACACGGATGACTCGACGAGTACAGAATTCTCACCTCTTTGTTGTGAACTTGGAGACCTGTCGAACCTCTCTTGCTCAGGGATCTTTTTCCAATAGAACATCTGAGCTTTGGAATTCCTTGCCGAGAGAGGTTTTTCCTGAGGGGTACAAACTTCAAAAATTCAAAGTGAATGTTGATTCGTATCTCCTGTCCCTTGTGTTCTTTGAACGTAACAGAGCTTCCCTTTCATATGAATCTCCATATGAAAAAAAAATAACTACATTTGAGTTGTGGCATTTGGTGTAACTAATGTTGGTAATTCTGTTCATTTGAAGAAATATGGTGGATATACCTATATGATTTTTTCAACAAGTAATATTTATTAAGCTTCCTGACAGAACCAGTTAAACAAAAAAGGCACATCAACATATGTCAAAAACAGCAAAACCCTGACAAACATGTCGTTCAGAGAAATTAATTTATATGTCAAGTTGGACCAATATTTTTTTCCAAATTATGTTGTGAAATTTCCTTACCGAATACCACGCAAGCTTGATTATTCCTGGAAATTTTCTTTCAAGTACGAATATTGAAAAAAAATTTCTCGAAATATTCGTGTCCTCTAGAAAATGTCCGGAGATAGTTCAAGCTCTCATGATATTAAGAGTGGCTGTCAAAAACCTGTCAAACCCGTGAATTCGGTAAGATTAACAGAAGCAATTATTCATTGATGCTCCATATTTTTATTAATCATATACAAACTGGACTGATAGGTAACTAATTATTATTCATAAAAAATAAAGAAAAGAGAAAAAAGTATTGTACTATAAGTACATAGTTCTTATTATTTTTTTGATAGGCAAATTTGAATTATATGAGAAGTTGCTGACCAATTGGACTTCTTCTATCCAGAAGAAACTGTTTTTTTTTTCAATAGACGCATCAAATTCTCGGGGTAGATAATAAATACACTTGTATTTCTTCAGATTGTGGTAGGTTACAAACCCAGAAAACTACGGAACAAATATTTACTTATTGTCACATTATTTTATAAACGTTAATTATCGTTATTTCCTCATTCAAATATAAAAGTTAATGCAAATTCAAGTGCACTTTGTATAAAAACAATATTCAAACATGGACTGACACAAAAAAAAACTTGAGATAAGCTAGGCATCCCAATATACAAACTGTGTATTCACAGTTAAAACAACAATGTCTCCTCAAAGGTTATATTATAAATTATAAGTATTTATCACAGAAATCATTACATTAAAGCAACGATTCTGGCCGACGCCATTAAATCTATAATTATCAATAGCCAATTGCAAGCACCCCTCTAGGAATAGTCGGCTGTCAGGTTGCTGTTAAGGTGAATTCATATTTTAGCGTAAATTACATATACACGATCTGATATTCACATATTATTTAATGAAATTGGTGTTCGTAGGAAAAATAATTCACATTACTTGTGCAAATGTAATTTTTCACGTCACTTTCCGCACTATCAAAACAAATCAAATCAAATCACTTTATTTCTCGTAGACAACATACATTGTATGAGAAAAGTCAGATTACACTCTCATCTAGGAGAATGTAGTAATGAAATTAAAAGCCAACAGTCAATTTGACAATACAAAATATTACAGAACATGGATATATAAACATACACACACAAAATATACATGCATACAGTTCACATTAGGAGGCACTAACGAATTGATAGTATTCATTCATTGTATATAAGCATTTCTCAACTGAATAAGACTTCAGTTGTTTTTTGAATGAATTCTCATGTTTCACACTCTTCAGAGTATCAGGTGAAAAATTGAAAATCTTTGGGCCAATTCTACTTGGGGCTTTGTAAGTAACATTAATTGTGAAAAGTGGTTGACGAAGGTTGGTGTTTTTACGAGTATTGTATGCGTGGAAATCAGCACCGCACGGAAATGAAGATCTATTTTTAAAGACAAAAACACAAGTTTCGTATATATATATAAGCCTGTCAATGTGAGAATATTAAATTCTTTAAAAATATTTCGGCAAGAATGATCGCCATTGACTCCTGCGATACATCTTATTATTTTCTTCTGAGAGATGAATACTTGCTGGGCTTGGGAAGAGTCTCCCCAGAGACACACTCCATACCTGAGTCTGCTCTCCACCTGGGCATAATATAAATTCATTAGTTGTGCCCGTGTCAAAATAGGTTTGAGATTTCTTAGCATGAAATGGACTGAAGAAAGTTCGGAGTCTAAAAATTGACAATGTTTTTTCCAGTTTAAACAGGAATCAACAAATATGCCAAGAAATTTACAACTTTGATCAACACTAATCAAATAATCATTGAGTGATATATCGAAATCTTCAAAATCGTTTTCAATTTCAATTTAAATACTCTATTCTCAACAGGTATTCACCCAATTACAGAGAAAATATAATAAATGTACATGCTAAGTATTTATAAAAGTTTCTAAAATAATTGCTAGGCTATCATAATGTATATCACATAAATGAAAGATACTGTTGAAAAGATGACACATGGAATATATTGGAGATTTTTGTATGATATTTGTTCTAGTAAATGTATTATAAAATGTAACAGCTTGTCTAGATTGTCTACGAGGGACCAGAAATTGTATTTTGCAAAGCAGATAACCACAATCGATTTCGTTATTGAGAAGTTTATACAGGAATGTTAATGCCATGCATTGTCTTCTCTCGACCAAAGATTGTAAGTTGAGAGAGCTGAGCAGAGTTCCGTGTTCATAACCTCTTGAAGGGTAGTAGCCATTGCATTCGAAGAATATAAGTTTGCAAAATTCCCTTTGAACTTTTTCCAATCTTTGAACGGAGTTTTGATAAACTGGATAACAGGTAATTGCTGCATACTCAACTTTGGTTTTTATAAAGGTCATATACAATAATCTCATCGTATTCACATCTGAGAAGTTTCCCCAGTTTCTGGAAAAATAACCCAACAGTCTGAGCGCTGACGATGAAATGTTACATAAGTGATTGTCAAATGTTAATTTTTTGTCAAAGGTCACTCCTAAATCCTTGTAAGTTATACATCTGTCAAGAGAAACATCAATTGCATAGTCGTAAATAATAGGCGTACGTTTTCTATGATATGAAACTATTTTACATTTTCCTAAGTTGAGATTAAGATAATTATTATTGCACCAGTTATTAACTTCGATAAGGGAATTCTGGAGAGTTATACAATCTGTTAGATTTTATATATTCAAATATATTTTTAAATCATCAGCAAATAACAAATGCGGTGAGGTTATTTTACTGGAAATGTCATCTATATATAAACAAGAGAAAAAGTAGCGGACCCAAATTGGACCCTTGAGGTACACCGGATATTGAAATATAATCAAAAGATTTGGTGCCAGCATGTTCAACAAACTGAATGCGATTGGTCAGATACGATTTCAGGAGTATAATCAGCTTTTCAGAAAATCCAAAAACATACAACTTCTGTAAGAGAAGAGATTGATCAATTTTATCGAAAGATTTACTAATGTCCGTGTATATAACGTCAACCTGACCTGCAGAATCAAGGCTGTTAGATATGATGTAATATACTATTATAAGCGTCAAGATTGACAATTGGACCATAATACCTTTCTATAATAACCCAAATAATTTCATAACGAATTTGGATGCACCATTTATTTGTGAATAAAATCATTCGAGATTTTTCCGAGTTAATTTAATATATATATATAAATATATATATATATATATATATATATATATATATATATATATATATATATATATATATATATATATATATATATATATAGTTTTTGAACAATATTCATAATCGATACTGACACATACTAACATAACAGAAAATACAAAAAGTATATTGTTCACTAGGTAGGAAAAGTCACATTCTTGGACTCTGTGTTGCTATGAATGTTCACAGTCGTCCAGGAATGTAATGCTTTTCCTAACTGGTGAACAATATACTTTACGTCTTTCCTGTTATGTTAGTAAGTGTCAGTATCGATTAGTTGTTATGAATATTGTTCTTTACGTTGTATTTTTCAAGACAAAGGGGTGACATGATATATAATATTTGTACAAGATGGGTAGTTTGTTTGAGGTGTATGTCTTAGCTTTAGGGTGTATTTTGACTCTGAATTTCTCTAAGTTTTTTCACGAAAGTTCCTGGTGATCCGTTTTCCCTCCGTTTTTATTGGGTTATAGATTCCAATATTAATTACTGATTTTTCCAGATTGTGATAGGTTAACTAGGTTAACGAACCCAAAAACTACGAAAGAGGAAAAAAAAACACTAACATCATTATCTGCAAAACTGAATCATGTTTTCGACTGTATTTCCCGGAGCATAAACGGAGTCAGATAAAGCGGAAAATCGCGTGGAAATTCAAGTTGGCGGCTCAGCATTACCGACGGGAAATCCAAACGACAAACGATCTACCTGCAAAGCGTTGATCAAATTATCGATGGTGACTTCGAATTCGAAACGTTCTCGAGTTACACTCGGCTATGCATCAGAGCGAATGGACCATTGAATATGCGTGGAAATATGAGGAAAATTCCAGTGAGTGTTTTCTAGGGATTTTGTTATGTTTGGGATCAGTAACAGTAACTCTTTGTGTCTCCATTCACCCAAACAAGTAGTAATAGGGGAGCCCAAGCGGGGATTTCGGGATTTACTAAAGCACGGCAGATTAATATACAGGGGGATACCTTGTACCCGGTTAAGTACTTCCACCATATATGAGCCCTATATATATGGCCGCCCTTCAAGGATAAAGGATATGATTAGTAAAAAAAATTGATCATCTGAAATTTTCGAGCGCGTCAGATTGAGGTAGGGTGAGTTAGTTACATCCTGAAACGTGTATATTCCACTAATCTGACAATTCGAGAGTGACCTAAAGAAGGAAGAGGGCTACAAAGTTGTAAAAAAACGTCATCTCGACATTCTCGAGCGTGGGTAATTTTATTTTTATTTTGAGGGGAATAATTCAAGAATTGCAAAAATATATAATATGACGATTTCCACAAGCCGAAATAATGAAAATTCATCGATAAAGTTTAATGCGTGCAGCTACATGATGCCTATATTTCCTTCTCCACGTTTCTATATCTCTCACTCTTTCTATATCTATTGCTCTCTCACTCTGTCCCCACTCTGGTTTCTGTTGCCATGATGCCATGACAGTTGATCACACAGAATCGTTGGTGGCATGATATTGTTTACAACGTATATTCAACGTATTGAAATTTCAAAAAATTTATTGCTTATAATTATTTTCTTATAAATACAAGTATTCTACTAGAAAAATATACACTTTTTTATTTGCATGTTTTTTCCTGAGATTTACAATTAATTAAGTCCAATGATTTAAAAAAATTTTGAAAAGAATTCAAAATGGCAGAATAGGCGAATCGCTCCAGATAACCGCCAGATTATGAGACTGCAGCGTCTAGGGCGTAAAGATGAACCATTTCTTAATCTGACGCGTTTGTATGTTTCAAAAAGACGAATTTTTTTTTCACATTCTAATAACGGCCGCGAGTCTGCGTCACATCCAAACCATCTGATTATTATATAAGAACTTTTTAAGTTCACTTAACATCCCCTCAGAAAATCTGACGCGCTCGAGAGAAATATTTTTTTTCATTTTCAACCCTTACGTACCACCACCTCCATCATGGAAACAATCAGATTAACCTACGTACATTCTCAAAAATATGTAGGACATAGATGATTTCAATATCTGACGCGCTCGAGTATGTCCATGCAACAGTTTTTTTTTTTCATTTTTGAAAGTCTATAGCCGCTCCTCCCACCGATGAAAAGGTATACATTATATAACATTTTTTCCTTTTTATCATCTAAGCTTCGCAACCCAATAGGTCTCTATGACGCTCGAGTAAATCCCGATTTAGCATCGTGGGCTCTCCTACTATAGATGTTGTATATATTGATATGAGAAAAGCCTACGATCAGATTGAACACTTTTTATTGCCTGAAAAACTTCAGAAGATCGGATTCTCAGTCTTCAAGAGAACTGTGCAAATCCTACCTGTCCTATTATACTAATGTAATGACAGTATACACGCTTCAAATCTGTTGGAATCCCAGTATACCATACTCATACAGTAGAGACACTTAAATGTCAATCCTTTACTCTCAATGGTCCATTTTCTGTGACCTTGATTCTGTGCTCGGGGTGTGTAATGTCATTTCGTGGCTGTAAATTTGAATGTACGGAATACCAAGTATCAAATCAGTATGTTATTTCACATCATAAAATCAATATTTTATCTAGGATAACGTTTGAAATGAATGTGAATAATCTGAAATTCTCAAATACCTACAATAGCTATTCCACCTTTCTGTTGCTTTTTTCCTCCAGTCCATGTTTGTCTGGAAAGGTGTATTCGATGACCAGGAAATAAAAAGCTTTCAAGAGGATGTTTATTCGCAGCAGCTTCAAATATGTACAATATATATATTCAGACTTCAACATTTTGATAAACACTACAAATGACTAAAAATCGTAATTTTTCTTCTTCGATTCATTAGTTTGGCTTTTTTCAAATTCCTATTTGCAAATTTCAATAATTAGAAAATTTTAGAACATTCCTTTCTCAAAGTGTAATTCACACAAGCGATAGTTGTTATAGAGAGCTTCGGAAGATTTCTCAAGTAAATCCTCTCGGTTACATGTCTTCAACCATGCCTCACACCTGAAAGATATTTAACATTGAGGTGCATTTTTATTAAGCTAATATTGCGATGAAAATTAGCTTCAATTTAAAGTTCTGCGATTTGTAAAAAATATATGAAACATTTAAAGAGCTACTATTCTACAGAACACTAATGGCTATTACCTTTTGACATCCGTCGGAAACCTCAAGAGAGATGATAATGCGTCTCTAGCTTTCGACAAACATCCGCGATAAGAACACACTTTTCCACCTTGGTAGTTAGCCATAATAATTCAAAATACAATATTTTAACACATTGACATGTGAAGTGAGAAAATGCCATTTTTCCGGTGAGTGGAATCATTATTATTTTTCATAATCTTTTGGATTGAACTGAAAATATCTAAAACACACTAGAATGCACACTCTAGAATGTTGTTGTCAGCAAACTTCTCTTGTGTTATTTTTATGACCACTACGAAATCTTTAAATGGTTATTGAATATACTGAACGTGAGATTATTCTTTGAGGCAGGTCATTGAAAATAAAGTTTGTTTTCATCAAACGTCAGAATTGATCTCGCGTTCTATTCTCTGTTCTACCCAAAAGTGATCTGTATTGGCAACAACGTTTTCCATGGATCGAGTGATCTCGAAAATTTTTAGGAATTTCAACCACAAGCTCACCATTAAGGCGTAGTTTCGAACAACTACAGTCTGCCTCAGGTTTGTCTAGAACAATATCGCAACACTGAAACCACCAGTATATAGCCATCTTAGACATGACTTTGAAACGAAATCACTAGTGCTATCCACCACATAAGATTGGCTAACTCTATCTCTATAAACAAAGCTAGAATCAAGTGATTTCCAAGGTTCCGTTTTTTTTGTATGAGAAAAGTCAAGTTTTAAATTGGTCGTAAGTCGTAAGGGTTAAAATAAATAATGAAATTTCCGCCTTATCTTGACGGCAAAGTAGCCAATTAGTTTCCAGACATTAATCTGGACTTTCGGCACCGCGTGCATGTGTCTGGAGATACGCGCAGCACTACAGAACAAACATGGCGTGCTAATTCGGGATCCGGATGAGCAATCAAAATTTCGCCGTTGTGCAAACCGACGACGGCTTCGCTTTACATCGAAACGTTATGTTCACACACTAGCGCCGAGTGTGGATAGGAGATAGTTCAACGAATGGCAGAATTATTGTCTGCGCCGGTTTTGTTAATCACAAGTACAATAGTCATTTGTGTCCTCTACGATACATCAAAACACGAAACATCGAAAACACGGAATATCGAATTCACGAAACATGGAATACATATACAGGGTGGTCCAATGGGAAGTGTGCACCTGGCTCTTTTCGTTTATTTGGAATTTGAGCCAGGGAGGCTCGGGAATTCAATAGTCTAAGAGGCCACGACACTAAACCTATAACTATAGGGCTCCCAAAAGTAATACATATAAGTCATTCCATTCATAGGACAACACAAAATAGCTTTACTGCCATGTCTACGACCGGTCAACGCCATAAAAAAAATTACAAAAAATTTTTTTCAGGTTTCTGTAGTGATAAGTCACCCGTATTGTGATTGTTTCTCCAAACAGGGGAGGGGTAGGACTATATGAAAAAGAAGTGCTGCCTTTTCCAAACAGTGGACAGCATGGCGGCGACAGCATTTGAAAGTTAGCGTTTCAATTCGGTTTTATCAGCAATCGGCCGTTTTTTTTTTATTTGTATCATTGAAATACGCCAGCCACTACCACGAACAATTAATTTTACGAGTCGTTCATTGTCTCAACAGATGAAATCGCATATTTTATGTGATGTTTTTTGCTTTTTCAGCAATCGTAACTATTGTTTCATACTCAATCAGCGACACGTAAAATCTATTGGTCGTGGTAGTGGCTGGCGTATTTCTATAATACAAATCGAAAGGATCCGGCCGATTGCTGACAAAACTGAATTAAAACGCAAAATCGGTTGCGCGGAGGACGACTTTCAAACGCTGCTGCCACCATGCTGTACACTGTTTGGACAAGGCAGCATTGCTTTTTCATTTTTTTTCTCTGTTTGGGGGAAAAATCACAATACGGGGGACTCATCATTACAGAAACCTAAAAAATATTTTTTTTTGTTTTTTTATTGCATTGACCGGTCCTAGACATGGCAGCAGTGTCGTTTTGTGTTCTCCTATGAATGAAATGACGAATTATTTGTATTACAGAAACATTATAAAGTTTACTTTCGAAGAGAAATGTCTACCTTATAGCGTAATAGATACATTTTACTCATAATTATCAACTTGTCTTGATATCCCCAGCGAGGGAGCGTCACAATCCTGAAATTTTCAATGGAAAGTGGGGTCGAGTGATATATCATTTGAAAATGTACAAAATTATTTTTCCAATGTTGTCCTATTCATTGAAATTAACCCGAACATTCAATGCAAAATCGGCGTTGAGAACATCAACCTGATAGATTTAGTACTGATGAAAAATTCAAATAAAATTTGGGATCAAGAATCAGAATAACTGCCAAAATTCCTGATTCACTCAATTTTAACGAAAGCAAGATCTCAAAGTTGATTTTTTTTTACAATCGTATTCCCCCTTTTTTTGTTGGCTTTTTTTGTTGAAAAAAACTGCAGATGAATGAAGGAAAATTATGTAGGCAAACGTTTATTCCAGTATTTTTAAGGAGATTCAGTTTGGTTCCTTTGAAAATTATTTAAACCTCACAATAACCATGATTTATACCATTCCAGAAGGAGTTGAAATTGTTATTTCATTTTGGAAAGAAAATACTTTTACTAAACTTACCGCTCGCTTGTTTGAGAACATTCATCCTGACGAAATGACTTCTATGTTGCAAAGTTTCTCGTTACCTATCTGATTCGTCCCTAATGTGAAACACGAACTGCAGAACCCCATCACAACAATGCCCTACCTGCCATCAGAGATTGTAGACTTTCACGGCCGGCAACTGATGAATTCTTAAAAGTTTCTGGGATTCTGAGCCGTGGTCCGCAGGTTTTTGAGCCTGACGCCTCTACGCTTTCGATTTATAATCAATAGCCAATAGTAGACTTAGTATATCAGGTTATATTCAAGGGTAATATAACAAGACCTTGATAATATTACGAAACTTCCTAGCGCCGGCTCTGTCTCTCGTAAACGCAAAATAATCTGAGGGGTCGAAGAAAGAACGTCATCTTCCAGGAAATCTTGGCTCACGTAGAAAATTCGACACACCTCATCGAGACCTGTCTGGAAGATTCTCCATAGGCGTACGCAAGTATGAATAGGAAGAAACATCATCGTAACGGCAGATTTTTACAGAGTTTCTAGTAGTGAGGGTTTGAAGTATTGTTTTGAAGAATTCCGAGCTTAGTGGCGAGTTGAGGTTTTTATCGGAGTTTGGTACACAGCGTTGGTTAGTTTAGCTGAGCAGTTCAAGTGATTGATTGTATTGTATTGTGATAAAGAGTCGTAATGAAAGTAGTTTAGTGTTGTTTGGAGTCTTAATAAACTAATCCAAGGAAATATCGTAACAATAAATAGTCGACCATTTTGATTGCATCTAAACTTCGACTGTATTTTATAATAATTCGACCAGAGAGGGCTCTCATCGCTAGTTATTAATGCCAAAATAATATCGAGTCAAATTAATACATACAAGAGAAATTTAGCAGAAATCAAAATAGTAGCCCAATAATCAGGGTCGTTTTATATTTATGGAGATTATTTCTTCAACCCACTTCCTTATATCAGAGAGACATATTCACAAAATGAAACAATTTGGAATGATTCATTTAAAATATCAACAACAATCAACAAAATCCAAACAGAAACAGCACCAGCTTTATGAATTATCAATTGAACTCGAGAACACAATTATTGTAACTGACCAGATAGTCAAAATGGTTAAGGCTTTCGCGGCCGAGGTTATTAGTACAACTACTTCTCTTCGGGCTTGAAGGCCGTCGTTCTTTGGAATTTCTTCCTGACGTTTCGCTAGCGCGAGTGGCCAGCTTCTTCAGAGGCTTATTCATCTCCGATGACTAAACGTTTCGATTTCTCAAGGCGTATTTATATTGATGCAGGTAGTCTGGAGTGTTAATTACTTCTGTCGGGTTCGGGGAATAATAATCATTATTAGTTGCCGCACTACCTGCTGTGATTTCATTAGTTATTCTTGATTTCCTCAGAATGGGATTCCAAATTCTGTTTAGATTCAACGCTTCTTCCTTTCTGTTAAAATTGTCCGCATGTTTTTGGATCTCTATTGCCTCCCGTACCAGTCGGCTATGGTAACCCTGGTTGGGGGCAATCAGTGTTGGTGGCGGAACACGCACTGAGTGAGGGCGACCACAGGATCCTGTTCGAAAATGCAACACTGATTGCCCCCAACCAGGGTTACCATAGCCGACTGGTACGGGAGGCAATAGAGATCCAAAAACAGGCGGACAATTTCAACAGAAAGGAAGAAGCGTTGAATCTAAACAGAATTTGGGATCCGATTCCGAGGAAATCAAGAATAACTAATGAAATCACAGCAGGTAGTGCGGCAACTAATAATGATGATTATTCCCCGAACCCGACAGAAGTAATTAACACTCCAGACTACCTGCATCAATATAAATACGCCTTGAGAAATCGAAACGTTTGTTCATCGGAGATGAATAAGCCTCTGAAGAAGCTGGCCACTCGCGCTAGCGAAACGTCAGGAAGAAATTCCAAAGAACGACGGCCTTCAAGCCCGGAGAGAAGTAGTTATACTAATGACCAGATAGTCGCTCATAGTGCGTGTTGATTAGTTTTTGGCAAACAGGACAGAAAAAAGTGATTAGTTGGTGACTGATATTTGACAGATGAAAGAAATAATCAATAATATCAGTTCAACAACACAGAGATTTCAATATTGTTTGAAAAAGTAGAAAACAATATTGATTTATCAATTTGGGTAGCATAATGTCCGAACATTTTGAATTTTGTTATGTTTTATAGCGATTTAGTTTGTGTTTCCATTTTAAAATGCTTCATACTTCTGGTTCTTTCATACAATAAGTTTCATAAATAAGTGTTTTTCGCAAAGTTCATTCTCATTACTTCCATCATTTATAAAACTGCTGAAAATCCAGTAGCTTGCTAAAAAGTACTTGATCTTTCAAGTACTTGATAAATAAATACTTGGCAATAAAAACTATAGTTGACTTGATTTCAAGTCGTCATGTAGTTTGGAAATAAAGTCAGGCCGCGAATCTCTGCTAATATCGCCGAATGTTCACATTTTTCCACAGCCAGTATAGTATTTACGATATCAAGCCAATGTTTCTTTAATAACGAACCAATATCGGTCTATATACGTCTGCTACAGGAACTCGACCCTCCCGATTGCTAACGAGGCATAACCCCGTAAAGATAATCGATTTCACACTCGAACTCGAGCCATATCTGTATCGATATTCCTCTCATTCGACAGAAGCCGGCACGATAACGGAAACGAAATTACTTTTTCTGTTTCTAACGTTTGCTTTTGCTCGGTCGGAAAGTTTCCTGGGAAAACGGTGCTCCCGCCACTCGAGGGTGCGTGCCATATTGCTTCGTTAAATATGGAGCGAGTGTGCCTTGCAAATGTTCTTCGAAATCACTTATTTGTTTGACGAGTTTGTCGTGGAGCGTAACTGTTCGTTTGGAGGAATTCCGAATGGATTGAAAACTTTGGTGTGGAAGTTGAGACTTTTTGTTGAGGTCAACCCTAGCACCAAACTGATATGTGATGAAGCCACAACATCTGACTTCCCTCTCTTTCAGAGATTTTTCCACGGTCCTGCATTGTCGCCAATTCAATCGTTCCACCCTTGGGAATATCAACACGGACGACCTGACGAGTGCAGAATTCCCATCCCTTTGTTATGGGCTTGGAGACCTGTCTAACCTCTGTTTTTCCTGAGGCAAACAAACTTCAGAAATTGAAAGTGAATGTCAATTCGTATCTTCTGTCCCTTGATACACGCCCTGTTTTTTGCACATTACAGGGCTTCTCTATCTTGTGAAGCTTTATATCAATGAAAAAAGTTAATGGAACACGTTCTGTTAGTCAACAACTTATTTTCCAAAATGAAAATAACGATTCAGTACAACCTTTCATTTATAAATCATTACCTTATATTCAAGAATGCATTTCGACATAATAACTTTCTAATTTTCAATAGAAATGTCACCACTATCTCTGAATTATTTAGCAAAGTTAAAACCCCAATATTGAACAATCAAAAATCCAACTTGGTATACAAAATTTCATCATGGATTGTTCAAAAACATATACAGGCCAAACATCTAGACCCTTAAATAGTCGCATTATTTCACATAAAAGCGACTGCACACTAAACGTTAATTCTTGCGCTTTGAGTGAACACGTCAACATTGAGGATCACAAGATGGATTTTGAACACCCAGAAATTTTGGATAGAGAAACAAATATAACCAAAAGAACATTTTTAGAAATGACACATATTAATAACGAAGAGCATTCTATGAACAAAAAACAGATCTCAATAATTTAAGCGAAATTTATACATTTCTACTTGAATACGAGAAAGATAGAAGAAATTTCAGAATTTTCCCACATGACATTACATCAAAATTTGACATAAATATATATATAT
>JAVJAQ010003441.1:0-165035 GCA_032362365.1 Zygogramma bicolorata | reverse complement strand
ATGCTTATTGTACCTACTTCTCAGTTCGGGCAGTAAACTTCATTCTCGGGAAGGAAAATAACACTCACCTCCCTTGTTATACAAATAGCTATTATGTAGTATTATTGCAATTCATTTTTTCTTAATTTTTCAACATCAAGGAATTTTTAAAATTAGTATTGACCTCCAATATACATTGAAATAAAGAATATGAATTGTGTTGGAGTTTATAACCAACTCTGAAAATTCCTGTCAGTTTTTAAGAAATGATAGACTTGATGTTGAAATATGAAGAAGAATTAAAATTTTGAAAATGGCTAATCTGCTTGAAAAATATTGTGTGAAAAGTTTGGCCCTGAATTTCTGTTACTCACGTAAATATGTTCCATTACGAAGGAAATACAGAATAGTGTATTGTTTTATTAGGAGTAAAAGTATAACTTTTTGTGGCGAGTCTGAATGTTTGATGGCCGAATGTTAGTGAGGCCGACAATTTCAGACGAGCCACAAAAAGTGCTTTTGCTCCGAATGAAACATGCTATTTTTTCCGCAAACGGCATCCAGACTATGGAACTAATTAATATTCAAATAAAAATTCAAAACGATTGCAACGAAGTTGATAAATTCAGAGAATAATAATTATAAAACTGCGCACTACATTTCCGTGGTTACTGGTTTTGTGATTGCCAAGTCAAAAACAAATTTGACAGTTCAATAATATTTTATAATCTCAGAAATATTGTAAGTGATTTAAAGCAACAATTGGACTGTGCATTTTTGGTGAGTACTTGAGCATCAAAATTTCGTTTGTTGTAGTAAAGTGTACTGAAATTTTCTTTTAGATTATATTATGTCGGATTCAGAACCCAACTGTACACCGCCCGCTACTTTTTTGTACGGCCGTCAGCGTACAAAAAAGTACTTTTTTGTCCGCTCACGGCGGTACAAAAAAGTGGCGTCTGTGAAATCGTACTTCAACATCATGAATTGACGTTAATAATGTCTACTTTTTTGACGTTTGCGGAAAAAATATATTTTTTATTAAATCTCAATCATCTCAGTGGGCTGTGAATTGAGAGTAAGATTGTTATATATCATCGATGAGGTATATCTAAGATGCCTAGAAATCCTGGTGATTCAACTGATTAGATTTTGTTTAGATTTTTGTGGCGAAAAAAACAATCGACGCTTTTGAAGGTTTCCCCTATTTTTTCGGTAGAGGGCGTTATGTTCCCATTTCTCAAATTTGATGACAAGTGTCAAGTTAATTGTCATATTGTCATGTCAGTTTGAAATTTTGAAGTGTACGATGTTTTTATCGTGTTTATTTGTTGATTTCATTGTTTTTAAATATCGAAACGTTGTTACTGGTATCTCATTGTCCACCCATTATCCTTCAGGTTGCGATCTCTTCTCACTAGCCAATCATATAAAAGTGGAAAAACTCGACTGCACATTTTCACTTAGTGCAAATTTAGCTTCAGACAAGACTGACAAGAGCGTGTTGGCGACATCTGTACATATTGTACGGAAACCTCCAAAAGCTCAATTATACACCAAAAATCAAGCAATCCAGATTTCGCCACTTTTATCCCAAACTTCTACAGGTATAAGTAAACACACCAGGGTTTTCAGGCATCTTAGGTATATCTATACCGAATCGTAATTTTAAAAAAATACTTTCCATTAGAAACATGAAAATTGGATGCGCTCTTACTACTTTAAAAAAAAAAATCCTGGTATATCTACTGATCGTTTCATTGTAATCTTCACATTTTTTCGTCGATCAGCCCCCCCTCCTCCTACGAACAATTCCTGACGTGAAGACACTGATTATAACCCACCCACCTATCTATTCATTGTACTTCCATCATCGATCATCTTCAATCTCCCAGGAATTTTATGGGAACACATAACCTCTCACTCGAGCCCCTGATAATGATGGATTACAGTAAAATATATGTAATAGCTTCCATGGAGGAAACAACTACTTTTATTCCTTGCGCATTCCCGATCCATCATCTTTGTGATCTCCAGAAAATGGAAACTATACGGTATAAAATATTTGATGAGTTGTAATATTCTCTTCAACTATCAAACCGATATGAAAATTTCATACGCCCACATAAAAGCGGTATATTCCACGAAGTACGTAGATGTAATATCATTGAAGTTGAAAAGTTTGGCGCAACAGAAATTTCCTGACATGAACATTCACTGTGGTACATTGTGAAAATTCTTTCCCAGGTGCACTATATGCTCTTGTGAGTTTTACATTGGAAAATTTCAAGTGAGCAATAAAACCAATAAAGTTTTTGATCTCTCGACAGAACTTCCTGATGTGTCGTTGGGAGTTACCACAGACTTCGAACAATGTTGTCAGCTCTGTGTAATGAGAAGCGTTCGTTATAAATCATTAATGACACTTTAGTTCTGGAAATGAAGCATTTTGGCTCGCCATTTTTTCGTCCACCATGGATTTACCTGAAATTTTCACAGAAGGTAGGGAATGGCTCAAGGATCATTCTCTATATCATGACGCTGTACGCTAGAGCCTTGGGGTTGCAACCTCATCACGAGGGTGAAATTTTTTTATTACATTTCAATTGTAGGAATCGACGGAAGAAGTAATTCTAAGAAAAAAATGTTCCATACGTTTTTTTCATAAAAGTAATATTTTTTGAGTTATTCGAAGTTGAAAGTAACAGTTTTTTGACGAAAAAAATCGACATTTCCAAATGGTGTTTTGCAAATAACTCTAAAACTATGCATTTCAAAAAAGTGTAGAGAGGCAAATTGAAAAAACAAAAACAATGCTTTCTTTATAATTCTCTTACGACACATACAAACTGAGATACAGCAAATTAATGCTTAGCTTTCTTCGTCAAATGTTTAAATTGGAAGATTTAAAGCGAAATAATAAGAAAAATTTGCATTTTTCGAAGAAAGCTCATAGAATTTTTTTTAAAGTATTCAATTAGAGCTTTCAAACAAATAAAAAATGTCTTCCTAGCATGAAAATTCACCTACTTATGATCAAAATAAGATCGGTGCCCGCTTTTTTATACGAAAAAAATCTGTGAAAACAACCTCCAAAGTACCCCCACGAAGTTTAACCAATTCAAAATGCCTAATTTTAGAAAAATTGGAGTATAGAGAGTATATAAATTGAAGCTTTTTCAATGACAAAAATTTCCCTGTGTGTAGATTTTGTGTAAAGTGAATATTCAGTAAGATATAGCCGTTTAACACCTACATTTACGATCGAACATCACCTTAGTCGAGAGCTTTGAACTCTCCCCATTAAAAATTAAGGGATCTCAAGTAATTTTATTTATATAGTCTTATAGCCCTTGAAACGCTCTACAAAGTCGTTCCTGAAAAAAAATTTTCTATCGCCTAAAATCAAGGAGCTATGCTTAAAAAAACGATCAATTTTTTGATTCTTGGGTGTTTTCCGGGTTTGATGGCCGTAGTCCACAGGTTTTTATTCCTGACGAATCAGTTACCTCCGGCCGTGAAAGTTTACGTTCTTTGATCAATTTTTTTATTTGAAAAAATTGAATTACCCTCTTCGGAGCGTACTAATCTACATAACCGGTATACTCGGCCGTTACGTTATATGTACCACTTTTTCCATTCATACTGGAAGACAGAGAAGAAGAAAAATCTGCTCGCGTGTGTGAGTGCATATTTCGGTGATTTCTCACCAGTGTATTCTAAAGTTCGAAGACATATTATGAAAATTTCAATGATTTCAAGGGTAGGTTGAAAGATTATGAAATTGTATCCTAAAGCATGAAACAATCATTATTCAACTATTTTTTTCCATATTTAGGTTTTTAATGTTATTTTATAATTTTTGACAATTAGGGGTAGTTTTCACCCTTAAAAAACAAAAAGCGTACAACGGCACAATATAGAAAATGAACTAGAGGTGTAATAAGCCTTATCCCAAATTTATGTATAAGTCGGTGCTGGACGAAAAAATTGCCAGGTTTTACCATTTTTTTAGTTTCATTTTCTGAACTACTTTGTTATTCATCGTTTCGCTCGATTTTGAAGATATTCAATGGAAAAATATTGCTGATCCCCACAAACAACCATTGAAATTCAGCAAAAAAATTTCCACCTTTCGAATATTTCCTATCCATATATATCAGAACCGAAAAAAATAATTATCAGAAGAAAATATGGACAAAAAATTCAAACCATTCACATATAAATTTCCTATTTTATCTATACCTACTCTCATGCACCAAAATGCAAAATTCTGACACAAATAACAATTGACAGCTCAACTAACAAATGACAGCTGGAGTGAATCCTAACCTGTATAGTTCCATCTATCGAACTTCCCAAGATACCTGTGTTCTAAGATGCTTTAAAAACCCTGGTGCATCTACTGATTCGATATTGTTTAGAATTTCTTGGCGATAAACAATCGACGATTATGATAGCTTTCTAATTTTTATAGGGGGTGTATTATTAGCATTTTCAAAAGTCTGTCAAGTTTTGGTTTCAGACTGACGTTTGATGTTATTGTTGTCAATCTTTGTTGATATCTTTCATTTAAAACTCTGATATTATTTTTCCTTTTTAGATATTAAGAATGAAAATTGAAAGACTGGGTGCTTCTGGAGCATTATACATTGTGTAAAATCATCTAAAAACCAAATACTCCAGTGAATTGATTTAGCTTACGATGAGATGGATTTCAACGTTGAAAGATTATTTGGGATAATATGGAAAAAAACATTTGATTTCTACCTACCTACCTGTTAAATTATTGTCTTCACTGGCGATGGGGCCAGACGATTCATACAATTCTTATCTTTCTCAGAGAATCCATACATTTGTATTTGCCATCAATGATTCATTACGAAAGCCTTCAAATCACATCCATTGAAAGTGATAAAAAATGGTATCATTTGTATGCATTCATAAATTGTTTTCAACTTGAGCGAAAGTCCAAAGTTATATCGAGGAGGAAACATATATACTTTGTCAAGCACATTATCAAGTGATTGAAGTCTAGTGTTACAAATGGATATATAAACATTAAAAAGTAGCAGTTTACAGTGACAGGTTGTTAACGGTACATTTCCACGTTACATACGCATTTTCTGAAATGCATTCGATTGGCTGTCACAGCTGTCAAAAGCTCACTAGCTGAATGATAAACAGTACTGCAAAATTCGCTTGCACATTCCTGTCTAGTGGAAATTATGCTTAATATTATACATGACGGAACGCCATCTACAATAGCGATCTGAAGTTTTTATGATCTCAGAAATCAAGCAATCAGTTTTCGTCAAGTTTATCCCAAAATTATACAGGTATAAGTCGATACACCAGGGTTTCTAGACATCTAACTGTGTTCTTTTTGGAATCGATAGATTTCAATGTGTTGTTCATTTAACTTAGAGATGTCGCTAATTGGACTGATTCTGAATATTGTTACGATATATCCTTGGAAAATCTTACTTCTAACACCACTGTTACGATATATGCTTGGGTTCGATGATTTAAACACCAAACAACACTAAACTTCTTTCATTAAAACCTTCTATCACAACACAATACAATACAATCGCATGAATTACTCCGCAAACTTTCCAACGCTCTTTACTAAACACTCTGATAAACTCTAATACAAACTCTCTGTTATACAAATTGTACTTCCGCACAAAGCTCTGCTCCACTTAGCTCCCAATAACGTTCGCCACTTAGCTCTGAATGAAACTTGCCACTTAACTAACTTTGCCCGCGACGAAGTCTCTCCCGTATATATACCTGCGTATGCCTATGAAGAATCTTCTTGAATTCTCCACACGCGATTTACGGGTTCCAGGAAAATGACGTTCGCTACGACGCGATCCCTCATCTGCGTTTACGATCTCGTCAGGACCGGCGCAAGGAGAGCGCTAGGAGATTCGTAACAATATCATTGAAGACAATAATATTACAATCAGAATTTCGATGTTTGAAGTGATTGCATTCACAGTTTCGTAGTCGCAAGGTGACACTCGACTGGAGTTGCGGACACAAAATATTTCGAAAGATCTGTTCCTTACGAAGCAGAAGTCTAAATAAGGTGCAAGTGGTGTAAACCTCTAGGGCGAAACGCCATCTGCTGGATGGTCAAAGACTCAAACTCTTACAACACCAAGTAGCCAGCGGCAGAATCGTTACAAATGACCCGCTACGAACGAGAATTGCCTTTGGTCTACTCGTAGAGAATGCTGCAACCCTCCACAGAGACCAGAATCTCGATGTTTGAAATGATTGCATTGAAAAATCCAAAGCCAAACAGGTGTTTCGATCCACTTTGGGGATCCTGAGTCACACTCGGCTGGACTTGCGAACTTAAAACATTTAGAACGGTCTCTTCCTTTCGAAACATTTATAGAGGCATATGATGGTGTAAAAAAAGGCCTGAAAGTCAATTTACTTGACAAGGTACGATTAAGTCTTTTTGTCTGGAATTTTGAATTGGTTAAGATTCAGTAGGGACTCGGGAACATGGATAAAATTGTGTTTGATGGATTATTTCTTGGCTTTTCTTTTCTCCCAATCAAAAAATAGAAATGACAACCTCTATGAAAGAAGTTAAAAAAAACAAATCTACAAGAACTCCAGATAGGAAACCAAGTAATCAGTCATAATTCAGAAACAAAATTTTTGTATTGGCATTTTGATGATGAATTGAAATTGAATCACATTGAAAAAATTAGAAGAAAACTGGCATCAGGATGTTTCGCAGGAAGGACCATTTATTGGGAACTTTGTGAAGAGATGGCAAGAAGTGTATATTATGCTTTAATCGACTCACACCTGAGATATGAAATCTGTTTTTGGAGATCATATAGTCAATATTTTTTCAATATGATTATTGTCTTGCAGAAACGAGCAATACGGTATATGTGTAAAGCTAAATTATATATAATATTAATCACTAATTATAGCAAGAGTTTTTTCTTGCCAATAAAACTATTCTACTTGAAATATCGATGATATAGGGATACTTCGATGGTTACGTTATGCCTTCTTGTATAATACTCAATAATACTTACACATTGTGAAATTCCATTTACTCTCCAAGACGTTAATACTTCTGAAAAGAACCGCATTCATCATCTGATGAGATACCTACTCGTGGCTTTTACAGTGGAATATTCTCCAGAAGATTTTTCATGATGATTAACGATTACTCTAAATATGATTTATGGACTCACGAGGACAAACATTCATTTCGTTTTCAAACCTAATTCCAATCATTTATCATCCCACCAATAATACCTACCTTCACCTGTGACAAAACTGACAATCGTTTGTTCCAAGAGACGAAAGAGAAAAAATATCTACTGCCAACGACATGATACAATCGATTAGAATCTAGTAAAAAGGATAATGTTTCCAATTTATCAGCTAAAGATCAACTATAAATATCAATGCTGCCAACTATAATACAAGGATGAATATTTCAGATGAACGACGAGAAGCCTCATTATTATCATTATATTAGTGTTTGGAATCGCACGTTGAATTTAAAGCCCCCGTTGACCTTGAGCTCGAACTCAAAAAATTATTGTTCTTATTGGAACGAGCTTTTATCTCATATTTTTTATTGCATCTTCAATATAGGCTGGTTCATTTCAGCGGGCTACGTCTGGGATCCCGAAATCCTTGGGGTTAGAAGCTCGGTTGGGATACAAAAAGTTTTCAATTCAACTAAATCAAAATTACCATGGCGTGAACAGTGCATCAGATCAGGTAGGTATGCTTGTTTTTTTGATATGTTATTTGCAATGTGGGGAATCCGAGTTTTCGACCTAGACAAATAAACAGAGCACTGCAGAATTATTGCTGTCAACTTACCCAACGAAAATAGTTTCATTGTTGATTGTTATAGTATAAACAGTTCAGATTCATTAAATATTGAATATAATGGAATACGAAGATTGAGAGTTGGAAAATGCACCTGCAGAAATTGTTCAGAAAGCAATAGATATTTGCAATAATTTGCTACCAAGCACACCAAGAGAAAGATATGAAATCGCTTACAGAAACTTTATCGACTGGAAAATGAAAGCCAAGGTAAATTCTTGTTCCGAAAATACCTCTTCAGTTTATTTAGAAGAGTTGTCAAGAAGATTGAAATCATCAACATTATGGTCTCAGTACTCGATGCTGAGGAGTACCTCAATTATTAGGAACTGTGATGATATATCAATATAATAAGTAAAACTACGTGCATTTTTGAAACGCAAATCTGAAAAATAAGCTTCAAAACAGTAAAAAACATTAACTCCTGAAGAAATTCAACAATTTTCAGAAGATGCACCTGATGAACAGTATTTACTGATAAAGGTATGAATTGAAAATATTTACAGGGCCTTACAGGGGCGTGCCGTTGTGATGAACTTAAAAAATTAAAAATTGATGACATGAAAGATCTTAAATGAAATCACCCGATACTAAAATTCCTAGAAATTCCACAGTCACAGGAGAATTCTACAAAATTTACAAAAAATATGTGAAGCTTCGACCATGCACAAATGAAATACGTTGGTTTTTTTTAATTACAAAAATAGCAAATGTACGAAACAGTTTGTGGGGATAAATAAATTTGGCACCATGGCGAAAGAAATAGCGAAATTTTTGCAATTACCGAACCCTGAATTATTGTATACTGGTCACTGTTTCCGAAGGTCATCTACGACAATTTTTGTTGATGCTGGGGCAGATCTTTTTAACTTTGAAACGCCATGGGGGTTGGAAATCCAGCAATGTTGCCGAATCTCATACCGACAACTCCATAGGTAACAAAATGAGAATTCCAAAGAGTCTAGTAGAATCCATTCAGCCTCCAGCGCTATCAGAACCTAAACATAACAATGTTGTGGAAGCTCAGTACGTTTCCCCACCAACTTCAACTTCGACCGCAGCTAATATTTCAATTAGCGAAAACATATTGGAACACAACCTACCAGGAATTACTATACAAAATTGTTAAAATATATCTGTTCAATTTTAATTAACATATAAAAATGAGCTAATGACATACAAGTATTATTAAATACGTATTTTAATTTTCAAAACTTGAAAACAACGTAACCGTAGAAAAAGTACAGTCTACAATGCGTGAGAAATAAATCTTTTTTCTCACTTGTTCTACAATATATTATTTTCGTTGGACCACTGTGTATAAAAATATTCGTAGCATTGTACAGCAATAAATCATTCAACGAAACAAACCAGGAACTTGAAAAAACAGATGGCCCAGTTGAAGGTAGCGCCACAAAGTTTGTTATTCAAGTTTGTCGGTTTTAATACACCGAAGTTTTCTTGCCGGTACACGATTTATAACTCAGCGGTCGCTTTATTACCTGAAAACTTCGCGGAAGGCAAATGATGATGACTGGTCCCGGAAACTTGGTAAGTAATTCGGAGTTTACAGTTCGACTGAGGAGGAAACAATGTATTCACGTTTGAATGTACGAAATTGCAGAGAAGTTGGATTACTTTCTCGGGGCGATCTCGTCGGGAGATGAAAGTCCGAACGGAATGAGAAGACGGGGAAGTTTTCAGTTTGGTTTTCTCCTAGGGCGACTTGTTTATATTTTCCTTGGAATCTATACAAGACAGGTGGAGCTTTGTGCGTAGGTATTTTAGGTTAGTAACCTGCCATAATCTGGAAAAATCAATAATTAATTTTGGACCCTAGACAAGCTTAGAAGGGCAGATTTGCTCATCGAACCCTAGAGTTGCTACTGCTTTAACTATTGATAGTTCCATCTGAATAAAAAACGTCCTATTAGCATTGTTTATAGAGTTATAGTAAGTCAACCTTAATGTGTTCGTGTCTTTCCTGTAAATGTCAAATTCTATTTCATTCTGTTTGTTCCTTATAACCAATACATCTAAAAATGGCAACTTTCGTTCTTTTTCTACTTCGCACGTGAATTTTATACTATTACATCTGCTGTGCAGTGCCGAAAGGACATTTTCAATTTCGCCAATCCTTTTATCCACCACAGCAAATATGTCGTCAACATATCTAATCCAGACCCTAGGGAAGTAACTGAGTTCCTCCCTAGCATCCGTCTCAAACCTGCCCATGAACAGGTTCGCCACAAATGGGGACTATGGGTTACCCATGGCTGTCCCTTCGTGCTGTGCATAATATGAGCCATTATATTGAAAACAATTCTGATCCATGCATAGCTTGGAATATATTCTTCAACAGCGTCGTCTGCCAAGTTATTCGATTTGAGAAGATCTTTCAAATACTCTGGAGCTTGTGGGACGCTTGGGAATAAATAACTTACATCGAATGAAACCAATGTTTCGCCCTCTTCTAATTCGATATCTTTCATTTTTTCTTGTGAATATTCAACACTCCCGAGAGTTGAGCCAATGGGGAGATTTTCAAATTCTTTTGTTAACCATTTAGCAATATTATATAAGGGCGAATTCATTGCTGAGACTATTGGTCGCATCGATTTTACAGGTTTGTGTATTTTTGGCAAACAATATATCTTTGGGACTGTGGGAATCTATAGTTGTAGTCTCCTGTTCAAAATCGGTGTGATCAGTGTCTTGCATTTTTTCAATGTTGTTTTTACGTTAGCGATCAACTTGGGTAACGGGTTCCGTGGTAACTTCTGATATGGACACCTTTAATCAAGTTATCGACTCTTTCAAAGTAATCTTCTTTATCTAAATTCTTGTCGCAATATTATTTCATTTATTTCGTTATTTAAATTTTTTTTTTCGACTCATATTTCCTATTCGTTATCGCGATTTTCTGTAACGACACTATTTTTTTCTTTGATCGATCAATCCCGAATTTAATGATCCGTTTCAAGAGAGTCATGGATTACATATATTGTTAGAGAATTTTTCAGTTTATTCAGTAGCCCTACTCACATATCGATTGCCTAGTTATTCCCTGCCAGAATCCCCAATCCCCTGATTAATGTTAACTATCATACGTATCCATTATAGACCAGCGATTATCTCCTACCTGGATATTGCATATAGGATATTCGATATTAGCTATCGAGCTAATAATAGTTATGCTCAGAATGTGATCTATCTACTTGCTTCCGAATCGATATTCGCGGCCTGCTGGGGTTGGATATTCTGCCAACAAATATGTATATTGGATTGTCAACTAGTTGGAAAATGTTTCACTTCATGAAGTAAACGCGAGTTATACAAAATGAAATTATCTGTAGTATTTTATACAAGATATTTTTCTACCTTCTAGTTTTTCTAGGTTTTCAACCTACCACAATCTGAAAAAATAAGAATTAATATTGGAATCTATACAAGTGTAGAAGGGAGATTTTCAATTTATTCCGATTATTTTTTTCACTTGTCAAAATGTGACGTTTTTGGCATTTCAACCAATAGTAGCGGGTTATTCTATGGTTATTCTAGCCAATCATTGGGTATTGTACCGATTATTTCCCTCATGCGAATAAACGATGAAACAGTTGAAGGCTAGACTGCTTTTACAGAGTTTTACAGCGATTAAATGCACTAGACCTTTTAACCGATTAAAATGTTCGAAATAAACTGGGCGTTTGGATCACTTTTCAGGTACTATCTCTGGTACTATATTGTTCCTGTGTTCGATTTTGATGTTTCCTGAGTTTACATGTTTTCTGGAAAAAAAACTAAACATATATCCCTCCTTCACCAAGTTCAATCGACCAAAATACGCGCATTTCCATGATTTTCAAAATTTTGCTTTCAAGCAAATGCTTTCGTGTATAATAATTTTAAATAAAATCCCGAGACCGCAGGTATCAAATTATCATACACTCAAGTCATTTGCTAAGCAAAATTTCGAGAATCATGGAAGTGCAGCACATATTTTAACCGATTAAACTTGGTGCACTCGGGATATAACCCCCGATAAAACTGCCTGGTCCTTTCGATTGTTTCGATAAAAAGTTGTTTACCTTTGAACTGTCAAAACTATAAGGTTTACCGCGTCGATTCTATTGAACTGGCTCATATTTATATAAATTATCATGAATGAAGAGTTACCTTATTATTAATAGTCATTCACTTTTCACTTTTTCAGCATAATAATAAGATAGCACATTTCAATGAACACTCAAACACGTGAATAGCTCAAAACCTCAACTTTATGACAGATATTAAGATATAGCGAACGCGATTCAAATATTTAAGGTTTCCCTCCTTCAAATGAAGATGGCGTACAATAAGTATTTATTAAATACAATTCATTTTTTGTTGTATGAAGATTTCGATACAACGACCTAACGAATGATTTTATGTACCTTCTGGTGCGATTTGTATTTCATAAGAAATTTTCAATTATCAACCTTGAACAATGAGAGGTGTGAAGCCATCTCTTGGTATCGTCATATCATATTCAATGCGTAAGCATCATATCTCTTCTGGATCATAGAGGGCATACATCGTTGTTTGACATTTCAAATTTGTAAAATTTTCACCTTTTCTCTTTTCCTTCTTATGTGAATGAAATACTGATCAATTAAATTGTTCTTCCTTCTATTTGATCAAAAAATAATCTCTCCAAATACAACTCGTTTTTCAAATTTAATAAGATAAATTTTCATTTTCGAAACACTCAAACTTTTTTATTTTGAGGCAAAAGCATTCAAACAAACCGAATTAGATAAAATCACTCGTCCTACGGACTCGTAATTTTATCAATCGGTTTGTTTTCATACTTTTGCCAAATAAAAAAGTTTTTGTAGAAAATGAAAATTTATCGATTAAATTTGAAGGACTCGTGGTATTACCTTTGATAAATTGCTGACATTTACAAAAACAAACCTAAAGACAAAAGTACAAGAGAATAATTTGTGAGAGTTTCGAAAGCGGATGGGGATTTGCGTTCCGAAACGTCCACGCTGAGTATTTCGATAAATATTAGTTCTTGTATTACTACTTTTTTTCGGGTTTGAAGGCCGTCGTTCTTTGGAATTTCTTCCTAACGTTCCGCTAGAGCGAGTGGCTAGCTTCTTCAGAGACTTACTCATCTCACATCTATTATTCCGATGACTAAACGTTTCGATTTCGTGAGGCGTATTTATATTGATACAGGTAGTCTGGAGTGTTAATTACTTCTGTTGGGTTTGGAGAATAATCATCATTATTAGTTACCGCACTACCTGCCGTGATTTCATTAGTTATTCTTGATTTTCTCAGAATGGGATTCCAACTTATGTTTAGACTCAACGATTCTTCTTTTCTGTTGAAATTGTCCGTGTGTTTGTGGATCTCTATAGCCTCCCGTACCAGTCGGCTATGGTTACCCTGGTTGGGGGCAATCAGTTTAGCATTTTCAAACAGAATCCTGTGCTTACCCTCACACAGTGCATGTTCCGCCACAGCCGATTTGTCAGTTTGCCCTAACCTGCAGTTCCTTTCATGCTCTTTGAGCCTTGTTCCCATGGATGTTTTCGTGGTACCTTTCCACAGGTGCACGGTATGCGATAAACCCCTGCTGCTGACAGTGGGTCTCTTTTGTCTTTAGCCGACCTGACGCTTTGTTGGATCTTCTTGCTCGGTTTGGAAACCGTTTTTGTGTTATATTTCCCCAAGAGTTTCTGTCAGTGACCCTCGGAATATTAGGCAGATATGCATTTGCAACTACCTGTTGAGTGTCCTCCTTGTTGTGAACCGTGGAACTCTTCAGTTTCATGGCTCTGTTTATATCAGATACACTATATCCAAGGTCACTTGAAGATGTTCCAATTCTTGCTCTAGATGCTCTGGTTCACTTATTCTTCGAGCACGTTCCGTTAGAGTAGATATGACTCCTCTCTTTTGGCTGGGATGGTGGTGGGTGGTGGTGCTAACGTAGCCACAGGGTCGGCTTCAAATCGAAGGCGTCGATTGCCTTCTCTTCAAGACGTTCCATGAAGAGGTTGGCTATCACTGGGCTCAGTGGACTTTCCATCGCCACAACATCCAATTGTTCATAGAAGTTTCCCCTCCATTGAAAGTAACTCCCCGTAAGGCATGCTCTAAAAATTCCGACGAAATCACTTGGGAACAGGCAAGCTATCGCACTCAGAGATTCTTCCAGTGGGACGTTGGTAAACAGGGACACAACGTTGAAACTGACCATGATATCTGTCGGTTCCAAAGTCAAGCCTCTAATTTTACCAACGAAGTCTGTCGAATCTTCGACTTGGGAGTTTGTTCTTCCGACATGAGACTGGAGGAGTGAGGCCAGATGTTTTGCCAAGTGATAGGTAGGTGAACCTGGGGCATCTGGGGTTCCCCAAAGGAAATAATGTTGTGAAAAAAAAATTGAAGTATCGATTATGGAATATTAGTCGAAGAATATAAATAAGGAAACGAATGGAATAGTATGAATTAGTTCTGAAGCCAAGTTTCAAGTTAAGTGCACTCACGACGTTCCGATTGCTGATATCCGCAACCGTCTTGATAGTGAGGGTTTTTATGCAAATCACCAAAGTTTTCATGCATCTTGGGTATAATATTGCAATTCGGATGCACCATTGATTATGAATCATCATTAGGAAATGTAAACACTAAAAACTAAAATATCAAAATTCAAATCATCTTTTGAACAATTTGTTCTGGCCAGTCTCAAAGTAACTACACAGTAGGTTTTGGCTGGAACCTGTCAGAAACCAACTACTCAATACCAGGAAATCACGCCAGCAACGTTTCACGCAGAAGGTTCCATATACGAATTCGACATCACATGAATCAGCAATCCTGGTGAGTATTTGGTTAGTACATGTGAGTGAAATTAAAAATCCCCGAAGTTCAAAGAGATAAATAATGAATGGTCAGTTTCGAAAATAAAAACTGAAGTGATATTACTTGGAAAAATCAGAATATCACTTTTTGATAAAAACATACACAGTGGCGAATGCTGAATACCTGAGATATCCTCATTGATCCAGACCTTTAAATTTTTTAATCACTTCCGAGAAACATATATACTAAGTTAAATTGAGCTTGCCAACACATCTACACCCTTCCATCCAACCCACGAATGGAAATATCCCAACGTTTGAATAATACGTGTCTCAATTTCCCTCTGCTCGAAAATGATGGGGTATGTCGCCCTCGGCCATTATTTTCACTCGACCTCTCTTATTTATCAAGTAGCTGCTGTAAACCTTACAATGTGTCGTGTTATTGCTGCATCAAGGATAGCTATCATTTCTCACTCGCTGCCTGTTGAATAATTATTTGTTTGTATTTATATTTGAACGCATTGTATGATAAAAACAATTAATGTAGTTTGACATGTTTATAAAAAAGATGAAAAAAGTCAATGAATAAAAAGTAACTTTACAATTTTGAAGACAGTTTTTTGGTCTGAAAAGCTGGTTGCTTCATAAAAATATAACATTTGGTCCTTCGAGTTTAAACTGAACGTCTGTGGAGAGTATGTCCTTAATACGAAGAAGCGAAAGACAGAATAAAGGTGTTCCTCCTCTAAGATACACTGATAATGGAAAGAGGGAGCGCGACATGGTATTACAAGAAAAAAGTCAATCCTTGAATGCAATTCAAGCAATAGATTCCGGTACAATAAGCAGTCAACGAGGCAAGAATCATTCAATCAATGTGGTTCAGCGAGTAGTATCAAAAACTAGCTGCAGCAGTTCTGTGAAGAGGAGGCAGATAGAAGCAGAATTAAGAGCAGAGAAGTTATTATTTGAAGCTCAAAGAAAATTAGATGCAATTGAAGAAGAAAGGCGTCTAGAGAAAAAACAACTAATAGAAATGGAGAAAAAGTTAGTGATGAAAGAATTAGAACTTGAACGAGCAAGATTAGCCGAGGAAAAAGAAGTTAAAGATGTACATGTTACTGAAGAGTCTGTAGTGGATAACACAAGAGTTCAACACTGGATCGATCAACTACCAACAGTAATATGTAACAGTAATAAAAGTGATTCATGTTCTAGGTCTGGCAAAGGTACTCATTCTGCAATATTGTCGGGAAATTCACAGAGGACAGGAAAATATACTAACTGTAAAGTCCAAAAGGAAAATGAATCGTTTTCAGAAGCAGTTGATGTTGAAAATGATAAAATGATGCAATTTATGGCTAGGCAGTCATTGAATAAAGAACTTCCAGTTTTCACAGGAGATCAAATGGAATGGTTACAATTTATAACTCAGTTCAGAGAAACAACAGGTATGTGTGGCTTTACAAAAAGGGAAAATATGGCACGACTCCAGAAGTGTCTGAAAGGAAAGGCAAGGGAGTGTGTGCAGGCGTTACTAAATTTCACTACTGAAGTAGATAAGGTCATCGAAACATTGGAAAAGCGATTTGGTAAGCCTGAGTATATAATTGAAGAGTTGATACATACGGTAAGGAAATTTCCTACTTTGAAAGAGGATAAATTGGAATCTATTATGGATTTTTCATGCTCTATTCAAAACCTTGCTGTCACAGTGACATATCTGAAACGTCAAGAATATCTGTCAAATCCGCAACTTGTGAATGAAATAATCAATAAGCTGACTCCGAATTTGAAATTTGAATGGGGGAAAACTGTAAGTAAGTTGAAAATTGATAATAAATGTGTGACAATTTTAGATTTCTCGAGTTGGTTCATGGAGATGGCTGATGCAGTGAACCATGTAACATTTTCCCATGCTGATTCCGAGAGAAAAAAGAAATTCATTTTTTCTACATCTGAGGTTCAAAGTCGTCAGAGCTGTGCATATTGTAGGAAAGAGAACCATAAGATAGAGGAATGCCATTTCTTCAAACAGCTTGACATCGACAAAAGATGGGAATGGGTGAAGACTAAGAAGGTTTGTTTTTATTGCATTGGTTTGAGTAATCACAACTTGAAGAGATGTAGGAGGAAAAAGATGTGTAATAAAAATGGGTGCAAAAGTTTCCATCATTCATTGCTACACAGGAATTCAGCAGGTGAGCAAGATATTTCTTTCAATCCTAATTCAGAGGAAACAATATGCCATTCATATAACACTGGAAATGAAGTGCTATTGAGAATCGCTCCGGTTGTTCTGTCCGGCCCTTATGGCGAAATTAGAACTTATGCTTTGTTTGATGAAGCATCCACGGTCACTTTAATAGACAGTTCTTTGGCTGATGAATTGGGAGCAGTAGGGCCTATTGATCCTCTGACATTAAGGTGGACAAATTGCATAACCAACAGAGAAAATGATTCACGAAGAATAAAACTTTATGTAAGAGGGGAAAATGAAAAACAATTTTATTCATTATCCGATGTTCGAACAGTGAGTAATCTCAACTTGCCACTTCAGTCAGTCAATACGAAAATATTATCAAAAAAATGGAAACACCTAGCTACAATTGATATTCCTTATATGAACAACGTTTCTCCAAAAATTTTAATTGGTCAAGATAACATAGATTTGATAATAGCCCGGGAAGTAATAGAGGAAGGGAGAAATGCGCCTGTTCTATCGAGAACCAAACTGGGATGGGTTATTCACGGTAATGCACAACGTTATCGAAATCGGGTTGATGATGAGTTCGCGTTTCATATTACTCGAATAGAAAACAGTGATGATTATTTACATGAACTAGTGAAAGAATCATTTAGTATTGAAAATATGGGCATCAAGATAATGGAACAAGAATTAGAATCGAAAGAAAATCGAAGAGCACTGAAAATTATGGAAGAAACCTGTAGAAGAGTCGAAGAAAATAAATGGGAAATTGGTTTACTATGGAAAGAAGATCATATAGAACTCCCTAACTCAAAACCTACGGCGATTCAGAGATTACAGTTCATCCACAGAAAAATGGCGAGAAATCCGATTTTTGCTGAAAAATATCCTCAGAAAATTGAAGAATATTTGAAAAAAGGATACGCAGAGAAGATTACATCATCAGAAGATGACAATAATGGAAGAAAATGGTATTTACCCCATTTTGGAGTGATCAGCACAAAAAAACCTGATAAACTTCGCTTTGTCTTTGATGCTGCATCGAAAGTTAATGGAGTGAGCCTCAATGATGTCCTTCTCAAAGGACCAGATCTTCTGAATCCATTACCTGATGTACTTTTCAAATTCAGATTGAGTAAAATTGCCTTCACAGGAGACATTCAAGACATGTTCCATCGAGTCAATATCAGGAAAGAAGATAGAGCTGCCCAAAGATTCCTTTGGAGCAATGAACATAATAAACCCGAAGAATACGAAATGAATGTTATGATTTTTGGAGCCAAATCGTCACCAGCGTCTGCTCATTATGTCATGAGAAAAAATGCTCAGGAATTTCAAGAAGAATTTCCTCAAGCTGTTAGTGCCATCCTCAATCAACATTATGTAGATGATTATCTAGATAGCGTTGACACTGAGGAAGAAGCTTTGAGTTTGATTCACTCTGTAATTGAAGTCCACAGAAGAGGTGGTTTCAGAATTCGAAATTGGACGAGTAATTCTAGAGAAATTTTGAAGAAAATTCCTGAAGAACTTAGAACTAAAGAAATAAAAGAAGTGGACATAGATAAAGAACTTCCGGTAGAACGTGTTCTGGGGTTATTTTGGGACCCAAATGATGATCAATTTTTATTTAGAGTCAAGATGGACGAAGAGACAAGGAAAAAGAAAAATGAGAGGAGTACAAAAAGAAGAATATTGAAAGTAGTGATGACAGTTTTTGATCCCTTTGGTTTCTTGGGTAATTTCATCATCAAAGCAAAGATACTACTTCAAGATATATGGAGGCTTGGGATTGGATGGGATGACGAGTTGGATGAAGAAACAGACAAAAAATGGAGAGATTGGTTGAACGAAATGTCTCACATTGAAAAATTGAAAATTCCCAGATGTTTTATTTGTATTCCATTTGTAAAAAATATACAGCTCCATATATTTTGTGATGCTGGAGCAAAAGCTTTTTCTTCTGTAGCATACTTTAGATTCGAAATAAATGATGAAGTTAAAACGAGTTTCGTTATGTCCAGATGTAGGGTATCACCTCTCAAGGCAGTTTCAATACCTAGACTTGAGTTACAAGCCGCAGTTATGGGTAGTAGAATGTCGAAATTCATATCGCAAAAGAACTTGTTTCAAATTTCAACAATGTATTTTTGGTCAGATTCCCGCACTGTTCTGAGTTGGCTGAAAACCGACACAAGAAGGTTCAAACCATTCGTAGCTCATAGGGTTAGTGAAATATTAGACCTTACTGAACCCTCCAATTGGCATTGGATTCCTACTGGTCACAATGTAGCTGATGAAGGCACCAGAGATAATATGAAAATCGATTGGAGTAAATCGAACAGATGGCTGAATGGTCCGAGTTTTCTCTTGGAAAAAGAAAATGAGTGGAATTTCGACAACTCACAAGAAATAGTGAGTGAAAAAGTGGATTATTCAGAAATGAAAAAAGAATATGTTCCGAACCAGTTAGAATTTGTGACTCTGATAATTTCAACTACAAATTTATCAGAAGCACTCCCGGATATAAGAAGATTTTCATCGTGGATGAAACTCATCAGAAGTACTGCATGGATTTGTCGAGTACTGAAAAAGAAAGAAAAACTAACATTGCCTTCGGAATTAACGCCTCAAGAAATCTGGAATGCTGAGAAAATTTGGATACGCTTTGTTCAGTATGAAGATTTCAAACAAGAAATAAATTCCCTGAAGAACAACGAACCGATTTGTCTATCAAGCAGACTTTTTCAACTATCTCCAATGTTGGATAACGAAGATATCCTGAGAGTGCGAGGTCGTCTTGTATTGGCCGAAGTTGAAGAAACCGTCAAATATCCTATAATCTTGAACCCGAAAAACAGATTTTCACGTTTACTCATTCAGCATTATCACGTGAAAGCAGGACATATCGGACAGGAGTATGTGCTGAACGAAATTCGTCAGAAATATTGGATACTTCGTGCTAGGGCTGCAGTGAGAAGTTGTTGGAGTTCGTGCCAAAAATGTAAGATTTCGAGGGCGAGGCCGATCGTACCAGAAATGTCCCCTTTACCCAAATGCAGACTGAGTGGTTTTGTCAGACCGTTTACATTCACTGGAATGGACTACTTTGGTCCAATGAGTGTTACTGTTGGTAGGAGAAAGGAAAAACGTTATGGAGTCCTATTTACATGTTTATCCACAAGAGCAGTTCATTTGGAGATAGCCCATTCACTAAACACCGACTCAGCGATAATGTCTATCAGACGAATGATTGGGAGAAGAGGAAAACCAAAAAAGATATATTCTGATAACGGAACGAATATGAGGGGAGCAGATAATGAATTGAAGAAGTGCCTAGAAGAGATGAATCAAGACCAGCTGATCACGAAATTAGCCATCGAGGGGATAGAGTGGTCGTTTTTACCACCTGCAAGCCCACATATGGCTGGAAGTTGGGAGAGACTAGTCAAAAGTGTCAAAGTAGCATTGAAATCAACACTCAACGAACAATCTCCCAAAGATGAAGTTCTGTTAACTTTGATGGTAGAGGCAGAGAATGTGGTGAACAGCAGACCTTTAGTACATGTTTCTCTGGATGTCCATGATGAAGAGGCCCTAACACCAAACCATTTTTTGATGGGAACCTCAAGCTCAGTCAACATTCCATGTATTGTATCCGAAAACGACATAGTCACTAGGAAACAATGGAAAATTTCCCAGTGTTTGGCTGAACATTTTTGGAAGCGATGGGTACGAGAATACTTACCCACTCTCACAAAGCGAACGAAATGGTTCCAGAAAAGCGAAAATTTGAAGATAAACGACGTAGTCATCATAATCGATTCTAATTTACCCAGAAATTGCTGGTTGAAAGGGGTTGTGACAGCTGTCTATCATGGAAAAGATGGTTACGTCCGAAGTGCAGATGTGAAGACGAAGATCGGTACTTACCGAAGACCAGTGGCAAAACTTTGTATTTTGACGATTTCAAATGATGATTAGTAAAATTAGTTATTTTACTAGGGGGGGAGAAATGTTGAATAATTATTTGTTTGTATTTATATTTGAACGCATTGTATGATAAAAACAATTAATGTAGTTTGACATGTTTATAAAAAAGATGAAAAAAGTCAATGAATAAAAAGTAACTTTACAATTTTGAAGACAGTTTTTTGGTCTGAAAAGCTGGTTGCTTCATAAAAATATAACACTGCCTTCCAGATGATGGAGACAGTTTGGAGGATTTTACGTTGGCTTTTACTATCGGAGTCCAATTTACTTCAAATATGATCAACTAGAGACATGAGGGTTTTGTGATTTTGTAACACTTTGTGTATATAATTGGGAGTATCGCTGCAAGATTCCACAATTCCATCACTTGTTTTTATGTTCATCTAGAACTCAGTAAGAGCAAGAGAAAAAATTGAATTATAAAATTATTGGTGGTGTTGTATCAAATATTTTGATGTAGTGTACATATTCTTCATTGAATTATTATAATATTATGATATTAGAGAGGCTTCTTGCATTTTACTAAACGGAAATGGAGAGAATGCTACTCGTTCATTGAATATGTTGCATGTGAAAAAGAAATTGAACTGGAAAGATTCAGTTCGAAGTGGTTTTTGTCGAAATCAACACTTGATGAAACTATTGTTGAATTAGTCATACTCATAGACATTATAACTAATAGACTGGCCTTGATGACAGTTTTCCATATAACACGAGAAGAGAGAGAGAGAAGGAATCCATATTTCAAAGTGGATAGGAGAAGGATGACTTAGCCTATACTTAAACTAATCCATCCTTCACAAGCAATCTTTCTCCAAGTCAAATACAGGAGGGTATTCTGAAACGCCGAATAGGGGTTTTACTCCAGTCTATGACGGTAAAAAAAGTGTAAATTGTGTATTTATCCCATACAGCACCGATTCGTATGAAAATTTGGATATAGGTTCTACTTACCATCTTTTTCAAAATCTACCCTGTGCCGAGGGTTGCTTTTTCGGAGGAGGGTAAAAACCACTCCTATTCGAAAAAAAAAATCAAAATTTTAGATTGGAGCATGTAATAAACTGAAATCATATTTATATCTGTAAAATCAATCAATTGATAATTTTTAATATAATTTATGGTTCAGTAGTCAGTGTCAGCCCTTAACACCCCCCCCTTGTGACAGAATATCATCATAAAATAATAATTAACATGTTACTTGGCAGTTATTCAACTTATTCATTATCTATTCGCATTAATTTAAGATTTAGCTTATATCTACCATCTACTTCAAAGTTGAGGTTGTTCCTGCGGTTGATTTTCATTCATCAGAGGTGAAAACTACCCCTATTCAAAAAAAAATTACAAAATACTAGTTTTGAGCGTGCAATCATCTGTGAATAGGTTGAATTAACCTTGATAGAAAATTTCTGATCTATTAAACAGTTTCGACCCCTAAAAACCACCCTTATGATAGTTTTCATTAAAAAATTATATCGAAATTGTTATTGAGTAACCGGGAAACCCAACTGTATGAAAATTCAGATTGAGTACCTCTGTACTCGTGGTTGCTTTTGATTTTTCAAGGGTGAAAACTACCCCATTAAAAAAAGGTTGAGTCTAGATTCGGATGTGTGATCGATTGAAATCATATAGTACCACTAGGCCTAAAATATAGTTACTATGTCTATTCTTCAGTATACTAATGTACATAATCTAATTTCTACAAGAATTGTTTTTGGATTTTTTCCCATAACTCGCTTAGTCTTTAAGCAATCAAATCCACCAAAAAAGTACTTTCTAGCTTCTTTCAAGAGCTACAAGTTCATTCACATGATTTTTGTTTCGGATTATATTTTTGAAAAGGTTCATGCTGAAAGGGCTCAAAAAAAATACTTTGCGCCAACCCTCCAAATATTTAACTGGCCATATCTTACTCTATTTTCATCCAGCAGAAAAAAATGAAGCACCAAAATTTTCAGACAAGAATAACCTTCAATTTTGTACTCTAGAAAATTTTGCATGTGATCAATACTTTTCGAGTTATTTCGAAGAAATGGTGATTTTTCCCTGAATTACGTATATGATTTTATCTCTTCAATCTCAATTTTTTCCAAAACTACGTAATTACAATTGATGAAAAACTCAGAACTCATTATTAGAACATGAATGAAGTAAATTATGGAGCAACAACGATTTTTTTCAAAGTGGGGGGGAAGAGAGGATGAGTTATTCACAATTTTTTTTCAACGAAAAAATAGGATTCAACATTATTTCCTTCATACCTCAGTCAGTTTGGATGCTAGAAACTTTTATAAATAACAAAAATGAAGGATTTTTGGAGGACTTCAAAAAAGTTAAATGTGTTTTTCCCGAAAAATGCATTGGTTTTTGGTTATTGTACGTAGAATCTTTCCATTTTTGCGTTTGAAAATACCTATCAATTTTCAACAAGCAATTATTCAGTTAGTGGGTTAGCATGCATCACAAATAAACGATCGCCTTTGTTTTTTCAAAAGCTATAATTTTACTCTCCGTAGGTTTTTTGATTAGATGCATATTTTTCCAGTTATTCGCGAAAAAGGATCTGAAAACGTGTTTTTTTTTTGCCTGAAAACCGACAATTTCACTCGCGAATAAGTCGAAAAGTATTGCTTTTCAGAAAAAACTTCATTGAACAAAAAGTGCTTAGAATTAGTCAATCTATTGATTTTTGCACTTATTTCCAATACAAATTTTTTCACCCCCAAGAAGGGGTGGCATCCACCCCCAGGGATAAAGCAACCCTTGGCACAGGGTAGAATTTGAAAAAGAGGGTATGCAGATCCTGAATCCAAATTTTCATATTTTCATGCGAATCGGTGCTGTATGGGATAAATACACGGGAAAATGGTCATAGACTGGACTATTTGTGATCAGTACTTATTTGTGTAAGTACTCATGTATCCAAATCATATCTGAAAGTCTGTTCGCTATTACATGAATTATATTTTGTTTTTTGTATGAAGGCTGCTTCTCTCAACGATTTCGGTTGTCTCAATAGTTTCAGCATGTATTTTGGTATCAACTTTTGAATTTTAGAAGAAAGGTTATTGTTCTTTCTCTTGTCGGAATACTCATCAAATGGTTCAATTGGTGTATGTACTTTTTTAATCCGGAATGGATTACTTGAATACAATTGGAGGTAATAATATTAAACGGCATGAAAATCAACATGGCGCAATCAAAATTTTGATATACAAAATTATGAATTGGCATATATGTACAAATGCAGTAGTCCTGTTCACTGAAATGTTCGCTACAAATCACTGTGGTTTTAGAAGGATTGTAATCCCTTTTTTTGAGAGCTACCCCCAATTCCTCTTTCAACTCTTGGTCTGTTGAAAATCTTTTATTATTCGTGGAAAATAATAGAAGAAATAATATTTCTCCTATGGAATTTCAAGTTGGGTTTTCTTTTACATCTGCTGAAGCACTTGAACACTGCACAAAATGAGGGCATTATGAATGTTTATGGATTGAGTAACAGTTCAAAAACAGTAACTGAATTCGAAGTCATTTGAAAAACAAACGTTTCAGATTTGATAAAAATTCAAATAATGTAATGATGACATAAAATATGTAAAGCATTTCAAATTTTCTTCGGCTATACTCATTACTTTTTCACAAAAATATATTACAGTTTCCTGTATGATTTTCACTCACAATGGGTTTACAAAACCGCGACACGTGTTTCGCTATTACAATAGCTTCTTCAAGCAAGATAAATAAATTACTATTCTATAATACGCTATTTATATACAGTAGGTCGAACGTCTCTTACAATAAAGGTCCGACTTAGGTCCGATATTCGACCCATAATTTGTCCAAATACTAATTAGTTACATACGAAGATTATTCCTAGAAATAGAATTATTGGCCGGGAACATATTCAACAAATATGTAATGTAATAACGAAACACGTGTCGCGGTTTTGTAAACCCATTGTGAGTGAAAATCATACAGGAAACTGTAATATATTTTTGTTAATATGGATTTTCATCAAGTATCGGCCAGTTCAATTCAATTACTTTTTCAGTTGTGAAGTGGTAGTTGATACTATTAATTTTTTTCTCCTGAATATGCTAACCTTTGGCGAAACGCGCGACGAGTGCAAAAAAATATCAGTTTGGTGTTAGGATAATTGATCTCTAGAAAAAGTTTTCAACTTTCACACCAAAGGTTCCAATCTCATCGCTTTTTATTGAAAGTGGTTGACAATGTTCTCTGCTGAATGGTAATGGTTCAGACTTCCATTGTCTATATTATTAACTCTTTTGAAACCTGTTGCTAAGAACGGAAGCATTAAAATACAAATTGTTCGTTTCCGTTAACCAGCTGACGAACGTCAACCCTCAGAAGTCGAAACTTGTGCGAGCAATGGATCAACGAGGCCTTACCTTTTAACGTGCGATTACCCAGCACGGTGGCCCGGCGAGGATTCGAACCCCGGCCTTCCGCTTGATAGGCAGATATGCTAACCACTACACTACCGAGACCACAAGTGATAATCAAATCAAAATCAAATTTTTGTTCAATAATGAAATTAGGGATTGAATTATCAAAGAAAATACTGTTGTTACAAAAATCGAGATATCGAATATGAAATACTAGTCAAAAAATGTAAATAATAAAGAAAGTGAATGAAATATTATGAAAAAATGTTTGGTGTACTCACAACGTTTCGATTGCTCGTATCCGCTATCGTCTTCGGGTGATGACTGTCATCACCCGAACTATAAATGTATTCTTTCAGTGAACAACTGTTATTTTGAATTTCCCATCTCATTTATAATAACTTTCTCAAATGCAATATCATCAGCAGAAATGGTTTATATTGTGGTAAAACGGTTTGTTGCTTATGTGCCTATTTCTTCTATCAACTGAACACTCCGAGCAAACTCAGTTAAGTCAACACGTCACGGTTTACGGTATATAAGATGCCTAATAGCCTCTTTCGACGATGCAAGTTTTTCGTTGCAACTCCAGAAAATTGCATGTGTTCATGCAAGTTTTTCGAGTTGCATGAATCTTTTTTGGTGCGAGAAGTTGCAGCGACTCAGTTATTTCTATGGTGAATTTGTTGCCGCAAACCACAAATATGTGGTGGCATCACTGTGAAGAATATTGATTTTGAACATTTCAATTATTTTTCAAGACTTGAGGAATCAAGTTGAGTAATAAGGTGATGTAGTCACAATATCAATTAATAGAAATGAATGAAATTATATATCAGTTGTAATAATGTAGACGTTCATCTTGTAAACATTCAGTGCTATTTATTAATATTGGCAATGCAAACTGACAGCTAGATGACATATCTCGCAGCGACAAGTCGCCGCAAGAAATTGCAGCGACAAGATGCATCGTCGAAACGGGGTGTTAAAAACCCTTGTGTTCGGACTTGTAAAACTATGAAAGTTTGGGCACAGAATAATTGAAATACTATAAAGAAGCGAATCCAATGACATACTCGGTAAAAGCTACACCTTCCAAATGGGGAGCACCCATAAGAGCGTATCAAAATATTCTATCGATTTTGCCCCCAGTGCGTCAGCACAGAAGAGGGAGGGTTACAGAAGCGACATTCTCCTCATTTGACAGTTCCAAATTCCAATGCGCAAGTGGTAGTTTTTCAATCAATGTCATTATTGTCAAATGTCATTAATGTCAACCATTTTGAATGTTATTGTTTGTGTGTGTTTATGATATTTGTATCGTTGCTTTAGCAAAGTTTGCTAAACATAATTCAATAATTATTCGTCAGATAACAACTTGGAAAACCGAATCAATATGAGACGTAGAAGTAGTATCCTCCGAAAGCGAGCTGGCTAAATTTTCCTGAATGGAGGCAAAAGTCATCTAAATGTGACAGAAAAACTACCCAAGGTCATTTTATTTGGGATCACCAAGATCAAAGGTGCCGCCGGACTGTGTCGCTTCTGTAACCCTCCCTTTTCTGTGGCGTCAGATGAAGGCAGCTAATCAATTTGACGCATGTCACTTGAAATTTCTCAGTGTAGATACTTTCAACAGACATTACAACTAATGGACTGACCCTAAGAGAGAGAGATTGTAGAGTGAGCAAGATAGAATACTCCAAATATATCCTCTAAGCAAATTCCTCCCTTAAGTAGCAGATAAAGAAAGCTTAAAAAGGATAGAGTAATTCTAGTATCGAATTATCATTCTATCCTTCACAATATCACTTCAATGTGCATATCCTTTCTCTATCTAATGTATTCCGCATCGTGTTATTGGGATTTCAAATTAAGATCGCAGCGCTTTATTCAAGAAAACTCCAACTAATAAGCACCAAGAACCACGTTTTCTAATTAGAAAAAATATCAATCGACCCATCATTCCTCAAAAACACACCATCCACGCCTGCGTATTCCTAGCAAGAATATTTCATCACGAATTAACCACAACATTGTAAGAAGGACGACAGAAGGAACTCACCCCCCATCTCTGTCTCCAGCGATAAAACTTCATCTCCCAATGCAACCATACGTTGTGTTGTTTGTTGTTCAATTTCCATTGTGCTGCCTCCCATAGCGCATTCTCTTACACTGCCATACGACTAATACGTCTTGAAATTCTCCTTTTTGTTATTCACAAGTTGGTTTTTGTTGGGATTAGGTTGGTCGGTTATGCACCACCTCGGCTTCATTCGATAAAACCTTTTATTTTAAAAGCTTTTGCGAGTAAGAGATTGAACATCTTTGCCGCTCTTTCATTTCCGAAAAGGGAAACATTATAATGGATAGATGATGGCTGCTACTGGAGGGTTTTGATTCCGATTTTGATTGCGGCAAAAGCCAGAATATCGCTTTGATTCTCCCTGTGATGAATAGTAGTGACAGTACTTGATGAAACTGTGGAACTGGTAATTTTTGTCTAATGAGACCCTCCACAGGCATATACAGTTACAGCATTGTTGTTCTCTCTTAGTAATGAATATGATTGAAACTTGACTCTTTAATTATTGGTCCCAGCTTGCATACTTTCTTGGATTTATCAGATTCAAATTACCTATCAAAACAAAACTTAGAAGGATAATTTTTCCAGAAATGAAGGAAAACATTCAGTTTTGATTTTACGAGATCTGTTCTGTTTTCACTAATTTTTCATATGCAGATTCACACAAGCCCTGTATTGTTCAAAGAACACCGCGTGAATCAAGGGACAGGAGATACAAATAAACATTTACTTTCAATTTTTGAAGTTTGTAAGCCTCAGAAAGAACCTCTCTTGGCAAGGAGTTCCAAAGCTTAGCTGTTCTATTAAAATAAGATTCCTGAGCAAGACAGGTTCGACAGGTTTCGAAATTCACAACAAAAGGGTGAGAATTCTGTACTCGTCGAGTCATCCTTGTGAATATTGCCAAAAGTGGAACGATTGATAACAATTCAGAAGAGCACCTACCGTAAAAATATCTATAGAAGAGAGACAAGCTACCCGACCCTTCTACGATGTTCCAATAAAGTTAGCGAGTCTGTGAGCGAAGAATCACCAACAAGACAGATTGCCCTTTCATGAATAGAGTCTAGAAGCTTCAATGAATGTTTTGGTGCCGAATTCCATACATGAGAACTATATTCCAAGACAGATCGTATATGAGCCTTGTAGATCATTAGAAGCTGACGAGAAGTGAGGTATTTCTTCGCACGAAAAAGAAATCCAAGTTTCTGAGAAGCACCTTTATTATTTATCATTTATTACTTTATTATTACTGATCGTGATTCCTGCGTTTCTGGAATTTCCTTTTCTTATACTCTCTGCCGATTTGGACTAGACATAATTCATAGTTCACCATTTTCAATGAATACGAGACCTGCATGTTGTATTTAAAGTGGATGTTTCCTGAGGTAGTTGAACTTACGTTGCAGTCTTTTCGTGTTCCCTGTACGACGGCGTATGTGTATGTCACTGTGAAAATGATAGATCAAAATCTGGCAATGCTAGATTAAATTCTGACAAATTTTAATCTGATCAAAGAACGTAAACTTTCACGGCCGGAGGTAACTGATTCTTGGGTGTTTTCCGGGTTTGATGGCCGTGGTCCACAGGTTATTATTCCTGACGTTTCGCCTACGACTATGGTAGGCATTATCAAAGTCTGTGAGGTAACGGACGCAATGATCTCGTTCTCACAGTAGATACTACTTCATTGACGTTATAGATAGATAGATAGATAGATAGATCTTTATTTCCAACAGGTATGCACCCAATTACAGGAAAAGTAGTGAAAATTCTTAAAATAACAAAAAACAAATTGAATATCAAATCAGATTATCAAAATAACAATCATTCATTTTGTGTTCTATCAATTATACAGGAAAAAATATGTTCGAGAGAACTGTTATTTAGGTCACACAAATCACAAATGAGATTGAAATTCCAACACATCAACGACACAGGTGATCTACGCATAACATTAGTTCGGGAAGCATCACAATAAAATGTCATCTCATATCTGGAGTTCAAACGGGGTATGAGATAGTTAATTTTTTGTAAGAGTGAGGAACAAAGAATATTATTGTTCATCAAATTATAAAGAAAAGAGATAGTAACAAAAACCCTACGGGTATTCAACGAAATTGCATCGAAACTGTCAAGAAGCACAGAATAGTCAATTCCCCGTTGCGGATAAGTCCCTGTTACTTTAAATAACAGGAATTTGAGAAATTTTCGTTGCACAGTTTCAACTTGATGTGTATGGCAGTCATAAATGGGATACCATATCAATGCCACATATTCAAGTTTAGACCTCACATACGCGTAAAAAAGTGTGAGAATTGCACCAATGTTATTGAAGTCCCTGGTGTTCCTCATTATGAAACCCAACATTCGATTAGATGAAGAGACAACTTGATTAATGTGTGGTATAAAAGTGAACTTTTGGTCGAAAGTAATTCCGAGATCCCTCATTTCGTTGATCCTGTCAATAACGTTTTTATTTATTTCATAGCGAAACTCAATATTTTTTTGTTTTCTAGTGAACGATAAAACATGACACTTTGATATGTTTAGTTTTAGATGATTTTTTGAGCACCAATCAAATACTAGATTTATTGAAGTCTGTAAGTTTTGACAGTCCTCGCAGTTATTGATGACTCTGAATATTTTCAGGTCATCGGCATAAAATAGCTTTGAGCAGCTCATATTCTTAGCGAGATCATCAATGAATAGTAGGAACAGAAGTGGTCCTAGATTTGAACCTTGCGGTACTCCGGAACTGGGAGTGTATAGAGGTGACTTATAGTTTTCGTATTCTACAAATTGTTTCCTATCGAATAAATAATTGGTGAATAGCTCTATCAAATTTTCGGAGAAGCCGAATGATGATAATCGCTTGAGAAGTATATAGAAATCAATTTGGTCAAAGGCTTTTTGCAAGTCCGTATAGATGACGTCAACTTGCTGACCCATATCCAGAGCATCAGACACAAATTGTGAGAAACATGAAAGATTGGTTAAGCAAGACCTTTTCTCTACAAAGCCATGCTGATCGTCGGAGATAATGTGTGATCGGCTTTATACCTGTTCTCCTGTTCGACGTCCGATATTATTGTGTTGGAGATGGGCGTGGCTTGTTTCCTCTTGACTGGTTTGGGCCGTGTGTGCTTTAGAGCTGGTAACCAAACTTTGTTGATGTGTATGCCTTCTTCTTTTCGGTTGAAATTGTCTTTATGTTTGTGAATCTCTATCGCTTCTCTGTGTAACCTGGGATAGTAGCTCTGCGTTCTGTCAATCACTTCCGTTTCGTCAAATGCAATCACGTGATTGCCTTCTCCGAGTGCATGCTCGGCTACTGCCGACTTGTCTGACTGTCCCAGGCGACAATTTCTCTTGTGTTCGGAGAGCCGTGTCTTGATGCTTCTTTTAGTGGTTCCAATGTAGACTGATCCACAGCTACACGGGATCCGGTACACACCTGGTGTTAACCACGGCTCTCTTGGATCTTTGGCTGACCTTAAACTATCTCTGACGGTTCGTGTTGGCATCAGTATTGCTTTCACATCGTGTTTTTCCAGCGTTCGTCCTATCCGATCCGTCACACCTCTTATATATGGCATAAAGGCTTTTCCCACAACAGGTTTATTTACAGTTTCCTTCGCTTGTCGCCTGGGACAGTCAGACAAGTCGGCAGTAGCCGAGCATGCACTCGGAGAAGGCAATCACGCGATTGCATTTGACGAAACGGAAGTGATTGACAGAACGCAGAGCTACTATCCCAGGTTACACAGAGAAGCGATAGAGATTCACAAACATAAAGCCAATTTCAACCGAAAAGAAGAAGGCATACACATCAACAAAGTTTGGTTACCAGCTCTAAAGCACACACGGCCCAAACCAGTCAAGAGGAAACAAGCCACGCCCATCTCCAACACAATAATATCGGACGTCGAACAGGAGAACAGGTATAAAGCCGATCATAACGTCAATGAAGTAGTATCTACTGTGAGAACGAGATCATTGCGTCCGTTACCTCACAGACTTTGATAATGCCTACCATAGTCGTAGGCGAAACGTCAGGAATAAAAACCTGTGGACCACGGCCATCAAACCCGGAAAACACCCAAGAATCAAATTTTAATCTGATTCTGGGGTGTTTTTCGGGTTCGTTTGCCGTGGTCCACAGGTTTTTACTCCTGACGCTTCGCCTGCAGCTGTGGTTTGCATTATCAAAGTCTATGAGGTAACGGACACAATGTTCTCGTTCTCACAGCACATACTACTTTGCTCATGTTTTCTTCCTCTTTATATCTGCTTTCGGGTCGGACGTTCTATGTGTAGGCGATGGACGAGGCTTGTTTTCTATTGAATGGTTTTGGCCGTGTGTTCTTCAATGCAGGTAACCAGACTTTATTGATGTTTATGCCTTCTTCTTTTCGAGTGGAGGAGGCAATCACGTGATTGCTTTTGACGAAACTCAAGTGCTCGACAAGACTCTGAGCTACTATCCCAGATTACCCAGAGAGGCAATAGAGACACACAAACATGAAGAAAATTTTAACCTACAATTTAACTCATGCATAAAATATCCCATAAGCCGCCGTGATTTTGTCATTATGACGGCGAAAAAAATTTGCCCTAAGTTTTTCAGCGACAAAACGGAACCTTACTCTTGAAAGCATGGCAACCAGAATTGTAAACAAATCTTTGACGGCGTCTTTGTCAATTTTTCACTTGCGTTGTCAAAAGAGTATATCTGATCTGTGGTAATGAAATATAAGAATTGTGTTTTTAACAATTGTACTTTTCCGATGAATTGAATAAACTAAACTTAAATTGTCTTACCGAATTACACTCGAGGTTTTTTTTGTCGAAGAAAACTTGACATTTATGATTTGAGTTTATTTGCCTTCCGGCAAATCAACGCAAAAAACTACCAGAAAAAATTACTCGTCCTGCGGACTCGTAATTTTTTCATAGGTAGTTTTTTTGCGAACCTGAATCACTGGATGAAGAGCTCAACCACCTTAGACACGCTTTGCGAGCTAATGGTTACTAAAACAGAGGGATAGACAGAGCAATACGACCCAAGCCAACTACAAATCCACACCCGCAAACGAAGGATGTGATTCCACCCTCAGGAACCGCTTTTTTGCCCTATCTAAGAGGTACCATGGATCGCATTGGAAAGATATTGAATAAGCACAATATAAAAACAATATACAAACCAATGAAGAAAATAAAAGAAAATAGAGGAACAACTAAGGTCAGCTAAAGATCCAAGAGATCCTCTATCCAATGCTGGGATATACAGAATTCCATGCTCATGTGGAAAAGTATATATAGGGACCACCAAACGCAGTTTTGAGACTCGAATCAGTGAGCACAGTCGAAATTGTCAGTTGGGGCAAACGGACAAATCAGCTGTAGCTGAGCACGCCCTTCTGAACAACCATAACAGAACTTCAATTCTGTCAACGACGACGCATTACTCCACTCGCTTATACCGGGAAGCAATTGAGATACATAAGCACAAGGATAAATTCAACAGAAAGGAAGATGGACTAAATTTGAACAAAATTTGGTATCCAGTTGTAAGAACAGCTAAGACGAAGCCAGATAAAACCAGGGAATCGGACGGCCAACAGAACGCTGTCGGACCAAAAGTTCAATTCCAGATTTGCAATCAGTCATAGTGAACTCACATAGAGGAGTTCAACTAAGACCACGCCGCTGAAGATGGCTGCCGCAGATGTAGCCGAAAGCTCCGGAAGTCAAAATTCCAGCACACGGCCCTCAAGCCCGAAAAACCGAAGATGTATTAACACCGGCCGTGAAAGCCTACATTCTTCCAATAGACAGTTCACAAAACCACTACACGAGTTTCATTATACAATAGCTACTGTCTGAACAACAACAACAACTGAGCTTTGGAAGAACTTTCAGCAATTTTGAATTCAATTTAAACAACCCAAGGGAAAAAAATGTTGAATTTCTGAACCGTTATTTCCAGAACATGTTCGAGATGTGAGATGCAGATTGAATGCCATATCCATTCCTGGAATCATTGCAACAGCACAAATCCAACGGACCCCCATTGAGGAAATTCCCGTAGGAAATTCTTCAAATTCTTCTCGTCATTTCCCGAAAACAATTTGTCTTATTTGCATCCGCTCCCTCGAGGCGATACAAAAGGCCCCCTTTGCGGCAAAAAGGAAATCGAAACAAACTAACTTGCCGCGAAACAACAATTCCGAAATTGGAGCTGCGATACTGTTCGTGCGCACATATGTAGCTAGAATGTTTCTTTGTGGTTCGAACACAGTTTTGATGTGGAATCATCGAGATGTGAATCGAAACGAGGGAGTGTTTATAGTGACTTCAAAGGGATTGGAATTGTATCAGATGGATGAATATTTAGTCATGTTATTACACAATATTGTTTCTACATGCGTCAGAAACATACAAAATTTTCGTATTCAGAGTAAGTTACAGTGGAGGTTTTCACGTATAGTTGAGTATGCAAAGCTGTCGTTGGACAAACTACTAGATCATTGTATGGTCGTATGAATACTCATGAAAGTGATTGTACCAAAAAATCATGTGCATTGGCAGAACATTTTATATCAACAGGACACAAAATGTATTTTGAAACCCCTGCAAACCGAACAAAATTATAATAAATTAAATTTTCTCAAAATGTTCCACATAAATAAAAATGATAATAGTTTGAATGAAAAATCAGATGTTGAAAATCTCAGCAAAATATACACTCACCTCTTCAAACTGGTGCGTGACAGTTTGCGTCATTTCCAAACACAGAATTTGAATTCAAATTTCCCGCACAAATTCAAATCGACAATACAACTAAAATACATCTGTCGTTGTTTTCAATGCGCCTGTCCGAGTTTCTTCGAATTATAACGGTCATTTTAGTAACTTCCTTCTTTGTGTTTCACTTGACGTGCTTTCAACGATTTTATTAATAATTTTAAACAAACTCAATTTTAATGTGCGTTGTTTTTTCAAAATTCAATTTAGCAACTTTATAAAGTTTTAAGAATATGATAAATATTAGTTCAAATGTTCCCTTGGTGTTTTTTTTGCTATTTTCATTCCTATTAGGAAGTTTATATAGATTGGTAGGTAGTCTTTGCTCACTAGTCAGGATACAAGGGGAGAGATATTGGGTGAAGCAGCAAGTAAAAACTGTATTCTTTTAACACTTTATTTCCAATATTTCAATAGTTGGTAGTTGATGATTTTATAATGTTCAACTACCAACTTTTGAATTGCAACCAACCTCGTTAACACAGTAAGTAGTTTGCTATAACTTTTCTCCATTTTTCTCAACTAAGTTTGTAATTCTTGTAGCTTCCCTGAAGATGACAGTATTCACTGTCGAAATATTGGAAATACAGTGTTAAAAGAGTACACTTTTTGCTTGCTGCTTCACCCAATATCTCAGTGTGCTCAGATAGGCCTCCGCAGTCGGAAATTACTGGAACTTCCGGTCGAATCGCATCTGGAATCTTTCTTATGTCGACGTTTCGACTCCCACTTTGGAGCCATTCTCAAAACTTTTTCGCGACTTGGTGCCGAGGTCTATGTCTCCTTAACCCTCAGCTCTCATCTTGACAAAGTGGAGACTGTTTTTTGTGGAAAAAGGGATGGTATTTATGGCTACATGAGAATCCGACGTTGTTGAAACTGTTGGACACCATGTAGGTCTGGTTTGAGAAGGATTAATTGAAGGATTTGTTCGATGAGAGAGATATGGTTTCCAGGAATTGGGAAGCCTTTGTGAGTCGTCTCTTTTGTTGAGGCACTGATGGCGTTTTTCTATTGCTTCGCGAATCATTATGGAGTGGAGTGTTTTTGCTGTGGCATTGGTCTTCGTGTTGTTGAAGTCAATTTTGTATCCAGTTTCGTGGTGATGTTTGAAGAGAGTCGAGGTCATATCCGAATCACGTACTGCTAGTTAGTGGGTTGACTAGGTTGGCTGACTTTTCAAATGAAATCAGTAAATTGTTCTACTCTGGGGCCGTTCATAAAATACGTTCGCATACAAGGGGAGGGGTCTGGCTGAGTGTGACAAGATGTGACAAGGGGGGACGGGGGGTATACGGCAACGTGACGTTCGCCGTTTATTATTTTTTGACATGAGCGCTAGAAGCCAGCGTGACCACTTTTGGTAAAAATCTACTTTTTTAGTAGATTTCTGACGAAAATTGAAAAATTTTGGTAAGAAAGAAATCTTCAGTAGATTTTGGTAGAAATCTACATGTGCGACATCTTTCTTACGAATTCCTAAACTCGTCAGATTTTTCAATCAAATCTGTAGTGACTCCATCTTTGCGAATGAATTTTTAATTGCAAATACGAATTAATCTTGTTACAGTACACTGTATTTCACTATACAAATGAAACAAAATAAAGCGATTTTTTACTGTTTCATTGTGTTATTAGTTATTGAATCTTCTGATTATGTAAAATATGTATATTATTTGTGGCCATCCATAAATAAATATTTTTAATTTTCAGAATTTGTGTACTATCATTTAGAATTTATCATACTCAGCAGGGGGTAGTTTTTGTGACGAAATAATTTTAGGGAGGGTAACAAAAAGTGTGACACAGCGTGACAATTGGGGGGGGGGAGGGAGTCAAAAAAAGCTGATTTTAGTGTGACGTATTTTATGAACGGCCCCTCTCCAGAAAGCTAATTGTTTCATTGTCCAGATTCTTTTTATTTCATAATATTCTAAAATTGCAAATGAATCCATCGATATAAGATTCACAGAGCTTACAAGATAAACCTCAGCCAAAATTGACCAGGCACCAATCCAAAAATAGTAACAATATCATTAGCGTGAGTACAACCAAAGCTTCAAATTCGAATATTGATAGAAATTAAAATTCAAGGAAATGAGTACTTATGAGTTCAAATTATCAGACTGCTAATCAAGAAGTCCTGTCGATCGCATACTTCGACCTCTCATGTTAAAAAACCGGAGTTTTTTATGTCTTACTAAAAAAAGAGCGGTCTACTCTATTTCCGGATACAATTGGAGCTCCTGTTATATCATAAGTGATAATTCGCTAAAATCATCGACTTAAAAAAAAATCAATTAGGTAGACAGTTCAGCGTTTCTACAAGGTTGTCCCTAGTAACCAAGTATTTTGTTCTCTGTGATTGGTGGAATTCATATCCTACCTTGTGTGGATACGAAATAATAACGATTCAGTTTACTGGAATCACCTACTTATCCGTTCAATAAACTATAAAGAAATGAGCATATTTATGGGTGAGAGTAGAAAAAAATCCCCAACACTGTTATCGAACCATTCTCAGCTATTCGATCAATAGAAAACGAGCTTCTCCTATAACAAAGTGGACACATAGGATAGAAATTAACAAGTTGTTTCACAAAATACGCCTCGAAAAAAGCCCCAGCTGGAAACTGCTTTCGAAAAATCCCATCACCCGAATAAAAGGCCCGCAAATGGAGGAAAAAACTCGTTCGACGCCCACAATGGAAACTGGCCAGATCAGCTGACAGCGATCCGGACTTATTCCGCCCTCAACAATTCCTATTCTGCGGCCCAGTTCCCGTGGGAAACCGAAATAGCGTAATTCCGGGAGAAGAAAGAGGAGCACTCGAAGCGGTGGACAATGCTGAAAAAGCGCCGGGGACTTGCCGCTACAACACCTTTCAAGAATTTCGCACATGTGTGACACTTCTGGGAGAACTCGACGTGTTTTATTGTGGTCTCGACGAACGGGCTGCGCCACTGGAAAGGGAAGCGGACTGAGGACTGAACGATGATGGAAAGAACGCTGAAGTCGGTAATACCTAGTATATGGTATATACAGTGTGTACATAAAGTATGGAATAAATTCATTATCTAGAAAAGGAAAAGCTTGTCGGACAAATCCTTGGACACGTCAACTTGTGTTACAAGATGCGCAGCTTTTAGCGCCCTAGTCGGTGTGGTGACGTCATTATCCTGCCTGAAATGACATCATCATTTTTTTTTTCAAATGGTAACCTATATTTTTGATAGTGCCATCTGAAAGGGCATAGTTTTCTCCGCACAGTACATCAAAAGTTTAATAATGTTTCATTAGGAAATTTTCGAGAAAATCAATGTTATACTGATTTCAAATTAATTTATTGTACACAGTTGATTGAACAAACTAATTGATCAAATGTTCAAACTGAAGTCCTTCCTGCGCCTGACAGTATCCAAGACGGTCAATAAATTCTCGCTGGACCTTAGTGACAGTTTGTTGAGTAATATTGTTACATTCATGTGTAATCCTAGTTTTCAATTCCTCGATATTATCAGGTCTAGTTTTATACACGACATTCTTCAGATGGCCCCAAAGAAAAAAATCTAATGGAGTAAGATCCGGCGATCTTGGGGGCCATTCAATATAACCACGCCTACCTATCCACCTGTTTGTAAAGACTTGGTCAAGATAACTTCTAACATCAGCTGCATAATGCGGCGGTGCACCATCGTGCTGGTACCACAAGTTGTTATTTGGTATAGCAGGGTTATTTGCGTTAGGAAATAAGATCACCAAGCGGGGTATAACATAATCCTGGAGGAATTGAAGGTACCTTGGACCATTCAAGGTTTCTTCGAAATAATAGGGTCCAATAATTCTGTTTTCGACAACCGCCGCCCAAACATTTATTTTTTCAGAATACTGTGTGTGATGTTCTCTCATCCATTTTGGATTCTCCTTAGACCAGTACCTGCAATTCTGCCGATTCACTGTTCCTGTTAGTGTAAAGGTGGCTTCATCAGAGAAAACAATGTTTTTGACAAACAAAGGGTCAGCATTGCACATATCCATTAACGTTTGGCAGAACTGCATTTGTCAGTCTGGATCGTCTTCGGAAAGTTCGTGAGTCAGGGTAATCTTATAGGGATGCCACTTTTCCAACTTCAAAATTTTATGTATAGTTGCAACTGGAGTATCTTGATTTTGGCTAATTTTTCTTAGGCTATTATGTGGATTTTCCTCTATTGCTAAGAAAACATTCAATTTGACCTCGTCATTGATTTTGGGACGCCCAGCTTTAGGGCGATCATCAACACTGCCAGTGTCTCGAAACTTTCTCTCAACTTTGCTCACTGCTGATTGAGTTATGGGCCTATCCGAGAATTTCGTATTAAACAGTCCAACTACTTCTTGTTGCGTTCGTACTCTATCACCGTATCCAATCATCATCAGAATGTCGATTCTCTGAGTAACAGAAAGGTGCATTTTATAAATAATTCTTTCGAACAGAAGTGAAGAATCACAGCAATATGAACAGTCAAACTGTGACATACGCCAACCAAACGGCTAAATCAGCAAGATATCAAAAACAGTAAAATGTATTTTTACTATACTCCAAATAATGGTTTTTTGAGGGCTTAAAAAATACGAACACACAAGTGGCGTGCTGAAAGAGAACTCTAAAAGCTAGGAAAGTCTTTATTTTGCACCCTTACGTGACATTTGATCGATTAGTTTGTTCAATCAATTGTGTAAAATAAATTAATTTGAAATCAGTATAACATTGATTTTCTCGAAAATTTCCTAATGAAACATTATCAAACTTTTGATGTACTGTGCGGAGAAAACTATGCCCTTTCAAATGGCACTATCAAAAATATAGGTTACCATTTGAAAAAAAAATTGATGATGTCATTTCAGGCAGGATAATGAGGTCACCACACCGACTAGGGCGCTAAAAGCTGCGCATCTTGTAACACAAGTTGACGTGTCCAAGGATTTGTCCGACAAGCTTTTCCTTTTCTAGATAATGAATTTATTCCATACTTTATGTACACTCTGTATATTTTATTACTAGAGCGGAAAGTGACATTCTTCACGCGAGTGGGAAATATTGTAGCACGAGACGTAAGATACAATCCCACAAGTGTGAAAAATCACTTTCGCACAAGTATTGAACACTATTTTTCCTACGACCACCTTTTTTATTAAACAATATGTAAATATCAGATCGTTTTTATGTAATATACGCTACAGTATGAAGTCACCTTAGCAGCGAACTGACAGCTGACAGTTCCTAGAAGGGTATTTGCAATTGAATATGAAGTCACCTTAACAGCGAACTGACAGCTGACAGTTCCTAGAGGGGTACTTGCAATTGACTATTGATGAATATAGATTAAATGGCGTCGGCCAGAATCGTTGCTTCAGTGTAATGATTTTTGTAATGAATACTGTTGAATGGACCTTACTCTTGTGTGAACTGTGAGTATATTGAGTTGCCTGACTAATCTCAAGTCTTTTTTGTTTCAGTCTATGTTTGAATATTGTTGCACATGAATTTGCAATCACTTTTATAGTGAAATGAAGAAATAACGATAATCAACGTTTATTTGAAAATGTGACAAGTACTTAGAATATAACACTTCTTTTTCTTTACTTTATTTTTTATGAATAATTAGTTACCTATCAGTCAAGTTTTAATATAAATAATAACGATAGGGAGGAGCAATTAATAATTGCATCTGGGAATCTTACAGGATTCCCGGGATTGACGGCTTATTGAGAGCCGTGCTGAAAGTACTTTCCGCACAGACGGACACGTTTTGGTACATTCCTAAAGACTCGAATCATTATTGTCCACAACATAAAATGGCAGTACTGAAATTTCTTATGCAAAGGTGAATAACTTTCAATTTAAAGAAAAGTACGATGATGAAAAAATAGTGACTTGAATCATTGTCCACAAAATAAAATGGCAGTATTGCAATTTATTGTTCACAGGTGAATAACTTTTATTGTAAATATGAGTACGATGATGAAATGAAAGTGATAAGGTAGGTAGCTGAAGTGAACGGTTCTAACCCAGAGATAGTTGATGACATAATTAGACAATGTAAATTTGGGAAAACAGTTCGTGAATCTTCGACTTTTCGAAAATACGAGAGTAGTAAAAACTTTATAGTGAACTCATATGGCCCTTCGATACACTAGAGGACTTGAACAGATATTCGATAAAGTAAACATGGAAGTTGTATATAAAACTTTTTATAAATATTACAGCTAAACATAGAAAAGTGGTGAATATACAAAGTCAGTTCTCAAGATTGCAAAAATAAATGAATTGAACAGAGACGACGAGATATTGAAACTGGTTTCAGAGAAAATTTTGCAGATATGGAAAGGTAGAAGAATCGAACGTCGCCAACATGCTCTGGACAATGACCACAGAATTGGCGGAAGCAATCCGAAAATGATTGAGAATGTGCTTGAAACAAGGCTACTTGATACATGTGAGAGTCTAGAATGGCACCAAAGTTTCCAATCTTATCGTTTATTCTATTCCAAACAGACGAGAATTCTTTGGGAGAACAAATTAGGCGAATGGCGTGATTATAATCATTTCATTGTTTATCCGTGGTCAACATAATGGATAGAAAATCTCCCTGCTCCAGAAGTCTTACGAAGTTCCCGACTTCCAAATGAGCCCTATCTAACTATTTCCTCAAACTACCTCGTCTTTGCCCGGACACGGCAACTCCACACCTTTTGTGAAGTTTCAGGACTTCGGGGCCTCCTTAAAAGAGGATTGAGGAAACTGCGCCAGGTTCGCAAACACATAAAAGCAATCAGAATTTCATTGGAGCTTTCGCCCGGCCATGGGAAAACCGTTTACTAATGTTGGTCACTTTAGCCAGCCACCAGTCCGGAAATGTCAGCTTGGAACTGGCAACTTTGTTCATGGGGCATTAGTTTCGCTTCTAAATCGGTTTCGAGTTCCTGGACATGGAACGTAATAGAGAGCTCATTTAAACAATTTGGTGCTCGTTTACGAAAACAGAAAAAAAAAGAAGTGAGGCAATGCGCACGACTAACGTTTGGTATTAACAATGATGGAATCACCGTTCACTTTCAACCGTACATGGATAAACCGAGCCTTATACTCCGGTAATACTGTTTCAATTCTTTCAATTTTGGGATGAGTTGATAAACAAAGTTAATTGGTATAACTTCATTCAAAATATGACAGTTGTGTCCTTTTTTCCTCTTTAACTCAATAAAAAATTTTTAACACATGCGATATATATATATATATATATATATATATATATATATATATATATATATATATATATATATATATATATATATATATATAGGTTTTCCGCGGTCAGTTATATGTTGTTGTTGAGTTCGGAATGAACCGCGTCTGGAGTTTTGTTCTCGACGTTTCGGCTCCGATTTTGGAGCCATTTTCAAGAGTAAATGTGACTTCACACTGAAAAAAAAAACACTGCAAGCTCGTATAATTCGCGAGGCCATCGAAATCGAGAAGCGACCTTCCTGCTTAAATAAACGTGACGACGGTCAGATACTTCCAACTGCATGGAAACCCCTAATTTCCAGATGCCCAATCCCCACCAAGACATCCGACGGTGCTTTAGCAGCACCCGCTGCTATAAATACCACCCAACATCTCTCGATACCTCAGTTCGATCTAAGGAGTAGGCAGATTGAGACCTTGGAAAGAACTCGTGACGAGACCTGGGGAGTAGGCAGATTGAGGCCCCGGCGTCAAGTCACAAACCCTTGCCCCCTGTGAGAACACCTGAGGAGTAGGCAGATTGAGACCTCAACGTGAAGTCACATTTACTCTTGAAAATGGCTCCAAAATCGGAGCTGAAACGTCGAGAACAAAACTCCAGACGCGGTTCAACCCGAACTCAACAACAACATTATATATATATATATATATATATATATATATATATATATATATATATATATATATATATATATATATATATATATATATATATATTTCTCTTTCATTTAGTTGGACAACTAATTTGTTTACACTAATAAACACATTTCTCATTAAAAATTAAATTAACATAAAAAGTCAACATTGAAAAATCATTCTTAATTATTATAATATTATTATTTTACAATATTATAATATATATTATATAATAATATTCTATGGAGATGGGTATCAGTTTAGGCACTATTACCACCACACACGATACAAAATTCCCCGTTTATAAAAGTAACTAGAGGTAAGAAATTCAAATGAACGATGAGTTTGGAAACTTTGGTGTGAAAGTTGAAACTTTTCCTAGAGATCAATTACCCTAACACCAAACTGATATTTTTGCACTCGACGCGCGTTTCGCTATTAAGGGTAGCATCTTCAGGAGAGAAAAAGTGATGCAGTATCAATTTTCTCCTCCTGAAGATGCCAACCTTGTTAGCGAAACGCGCGTCGAGTGCAAAAATAACTGGTTGGTATTAGGGTTATTGATCTCTAGGAAAAGTTTCAGTAAGAAATTCAGTCAACATTAGCAATAGTAACGATAAAAACGTACAACGTGAAGTAAAACGTGAAGTAAAACGAACAGAAGTAAATGGAATAGAATTAAATATCGACTTCATTAGAATTGTCGAACGCATTCAAGTATGAAACTGTCAAACTTGTATGAAAGGGGTAGGCTTTCTGTAAGGTGGCTTGTATACACAAATGTTGTGTACTAATAATTTCATTGGTGAACGAAAGACTCTGACAGAGTTTAGCCAAAAAGATGGCATCATCACCTACCGTCAACAAATTGAAGCTCTCACTCCGATGTCTAATATCAAGAGGAATTGTTTGAACACGAGCATAATATGAGTAAACCCAACAAGGTTTTTATGCGTCTTGATATGAAAGTACTTGAGTCTAAGTATTACTATAAACTCTCCGGGTTTGAAGGCCGTCGTTCTTTTGAAGAGGCTCACTCATCTTGAATATTATTCCGATGACTGGATATTTCGATTTCGTGAGGCGTATTTATATTAATACACGTAGTCTGGAGTGTTAATTACTGTCGGATGCAGAGAATAATCATCAGTCGTGATTTTATTAGTTATTCTTGATTTTCTCTGTATGGGATTCCAAATTCTGTAGAGATTCAAGGCTTCTTCTTTTCTGTTGAAATTGTCTGTGTGTTTGTGGATCTCTATCGCCTCCCGTACCAGTCGGCTGTGGTAACCCTGGTTGGGGGCAATCAGTTTCGCATTTTCAAACAGAATCCTGTGGTTACCCTCACTTAGTGCGTGTCTTGCCACAGCCGACTTGTCAGTTTGATAGTTCCATGGTTCAAAACAGGAAGAACTCTTAGATAGTTGCAAATGCATATCTGCCATATATCCCGAGGGTCACTGACAGAATTGGGAAACTCTTGGGGAAATATAACAAAAAAACGGTTTTCAAACCGACCAAGAAGATCCAACAAAGCCTCAGGTCGGCTAAAGACAAAAGAGACCCACTGTCAGCAGCAGGGGTTTATCGCATACCGTGCACCAGTGGGAAGGTATACATCGGTACCACGAAAAGATCCATGGGAACAAGGCTCAAAGAGCATGAAAGGAACTGCAGGCTACGGCAAACTGACGAGTTGGCTGTGGCAGAACACGCACTGAGTGAGGGTGACCATAGGATTTTGTTTGAAGATGCTAAACTGATTGCCCCCAACCAGGGTTATCATAGCCGACTGGTACGGAAGGCGATAGAGATTCACAAACACACGGACAATTTCAACAGAAAAAAAGAAGGATTGAGTCTCAACAGAATTTGGAATCCCATTCTGAGAAAATCAAGAATAACTGATAAAGTCACAGCAGGTACTGCGGCAACTGATACTGAGGATTCTCCGAATCCAACAGAAGTAGTTAACACTCCAGATTACCTGCATCAATATAAAAACGCCTTACGAAATCGAAATGTCCAGTCATCGGAATAATTTTTGGTAGGTTTGGTGATCCAGAGTTAAATTCTTCAATGGTGGTATTGGTGGGATAGGGATCAATTTAATTAAAGAAAAATCATTGTTTCTTTGCCAACGTTTCGAATTTTAATAAATTCATCATCAGGGCTCAAAAATCAGTTTTTCCGAGTTTTAATTTTTTTACTCGGAAAAACTGATTTTTGAGCCCTGATGATGAATTTATTAAAATTCGAAACATTGACAAGGAAACAATAGTTTTTCTTTAATTAAATTGATCCCTATCCCACCAATACCACCATTGAAGCATCGGAATAATAGTCAAGATGAGTGAGCCTTTGAAGAAGCTAGCCACTCGCGCTAGCGAAACGTCAGGAAGAAATTCCAAAGAACGACGACCTTCAAACCCGAAGAAGAGTAGTAATACTGAAAACCTCGGCCGCGAAAGCTTCAACCACTTGAGTCTAAGCTCACGACGCAATAACATCTCACAATCGAATAATCCATACTGAATTTATCACACACAATACTTTGTCCATTCCAGAACATCCCTTTCCACAGCCACATCCGATTCCAGATTGAAATAAGACGTGCCCCGACTATTTATTCAACGACAGAAACAACCGCATCCCAGGAAAACAGCGGCGAATCAATTCTTATTTCAATTCAATCAGCCGTCTTCTTGTTTTCCCGTTTATTTTGCTAATAGGCAGCTGTTCCGTACCCTGAGCATCCAGAGTTGAGATGGATCTGCTCTGAATCGAATTGATATTTGAATTCACAATAAAAGCCATCGAGATGGCAAAAACGAATTCCAGATCGCAGTAGGCTTGAGTGATTGCAGAGAACGGAGTTTATATTTTCATTTCCTTATTATTCTTGTTTTATTCTCTGTGTTCATAACCGAGTTCAGTTGTTCTTTATTATGAATGCCAGTATCAATTTTCTCCTCCTGAAGATGCTATTTGTTAGAGAAACGCGGCGTCGAGTGCAAAAGATATCAGTTTGGTGTTAGGGTCTCTAGAAAAAGTTTCATCGGTAATCAATATTAATAAAAATTCTCCGAATCCAGAAAAGTAATTATCACTCCAAGCTACCTGAATTCATATAAATACGCGTTACGAAGTCGTATTACCAAGTCATCGGAGTCTAACTCAAGATGAATGAGCCTCTGAGAAAGCTAGCCACTTGCACCAGCGAAACGTCAGGAAGGAATTCCAAAAAACGACCGCCTTCAAACCCGAACCAGAGTAGTGATACTACATTTTTTCTGTTCTTGATGTTTCAATAAAGGAAATTGTGAAAAACGAAAATTGAAGAACAGGAATTTGCGAATAGGTTTGGAGAACGGAAGTGGATATAGTTTCTGGGACGTTAACGATAAGTTTTTTTGTATACATATTATTGGTTCTTGTATTTTTTTTGAGTCAAATTCGAGATATAAGATGAATCGCTGACCACTTCGACGTCTTCTATCAAAAAGGAACTGTTTTTGAAATGACGGAGCAAATTTTGAAAACCCAGAAAACTAGGAAGAAACAATGAGCTATTATTCCATTAATCATATCGAGCCTACGGAATAAAACAACAAAAACCAGTTATAATAAATTGTTGAATATATTTCGTTAAAACAAATCCTAGTCTCCCGGTTCGTATACTGGAAAAAGAGCCAACTCTCCAAAAAACTATCCAAACAAGTGCCAGCCACATTATCAGCAATCAGCGCGCTCCGTGACCGGGCCTGAAACCATTACGGGACATGTTATGCCAGTAAATGTGTACCCGTTTGGGTTTCAGAAAGTAATGAATAATTAAAATGCAGGGAATAATCCCTCCTAACTGCCTCTAACGAGGGAGACCCATTGTTCCGGAACATTCCCCCCGACACGTTCGCGGTGCTGTTGATAATTGTATGATAGTTTTTGTAAACGATGAGCCATATCGTTGCAGAAGGCACGTACGGTAGAAGCGTTTGTGAAATATCGGTATCATTTGTGGAAATGCGTGCTCATTTGATTAACACGATTCAATTAGAGTATGTGCCTCTACAGCAGTAATGACATGGAAATAATATAGAAACGGAAACAGTTGAAGCAACAAAAACTAGCAAAGATATTTTTTCTACAAACGTCAGTAAAAGTATAATTTTTGAAGCACGCTGTCAGTGTCTAAAATGCCATTTTATGATACTGGTGTTAAAAGTAAATCATTTTTAGCAGTAGTGCTGAAAGTTATTTATTGGTAGAGAAAATATAAAAACATAATTCAAAATGAAGTGTTCATTCAGTTGAACGTACAATTAGTGAAACTACTTATTTTATGATTATTTATGTACATCATCGACTTAAACATAGAGTAATTCGACCAAAGCGTTGACGATTTCCATATTTTGGAAATTTCTTCAAAGTATGCAAGAAGCACTTTTTCACTGGCTTCCTTGCCACTGACATTTTTCTGATCACTCCATTTCAAGAAACGATCGTATGAAAGCTCGTACTGTCGCTTCGACTTACTAGGCAATAATTCAAAAGCAGCTTTATTGGCAGCTTCTTCAATTTCCGGCGGTGAAAATTCATTTTCTGGATCACTTTCCATCGAGGAATGAATAAAAAGAGAAAGAATGATTCGTGATTTATTGACGTTAGTTATCAACAAATAAACAAATTCTGTTTTTGATTACCTTGGCAACTTGTTTCCTGAATAGATTATATGAAATTGGATTGAAAACTGATAATCTCGAGGCTATTATTTTATCATTTAATCAATGTAAAATAGGTATGCGTTAATTTGGACTTTCAATGGTGTTTGTAGAAAAAATAGTGTATGATATACCTGCTAAAAGTGATTTTATTTTGTTTGTTGTCGTGTCCCAAACTTCCCTTCTTACATAATTAAATATTACTTCCAGCACATATATCATAAATAACCATTTTCTTTATTTATTTACTTGATACAGTTTCAATTCAGAACAAGTTCTGGTATTAGAAACATCAGTATAAATATAATGTATTCACCTGAACATAAAATAAATGCCATGATAATTTAAGTAGTCAATAAATTATTAATATTAATGTCAAAATTAGTCAAGGATCATCGAAAACTAACAATCATTGGAAGTGAATGAAATTAGAGAAATGATGGGACGAGAGGTGGTTACCAAGTGCAAGAAGAAAATAATGTCACTTATTTTTTTTTTTCATAATAAACGCTAAATACTTTTTAGAGAATAATTTGGAATTTTTGATTTTTTGAAGCTCATTTGGTGAACTATTGAATATTGCAATTGACTTGAAGATGGGATTGTTATTTCCTAAATTGCTGCATATGATGGGTAAATGAATGTTTTGATTGATTTTGGTAGAATGATTATGAATAGATGAACTTTCAGGAATATTTTGATTATTTTGCTGTAAATTCTTACATAATTTGAATGCAAGTTTTCCATTCTCAAATTGATTTAATTAAAAAATGTTGAGAAAGGTAGACACTTTTTTTATATGCTTCACATATTCAATGACATTTAATTTGTCACCTACAATTAGTCCTAAATATCTTTCACGAATTTGATCGTTCTATTGTCTGATTTTTTATTCTGAAATGAACTTGAATGTCTGGTTTATTTTTGGTATGAATATGATATATTCAGTTTTTCTGTATTGATATTCGAGAGCATTTCATCTAAGCAATTTTTCAAAATTTTGATATCATGTAATGGGGTAACATGAACTTGATGGAACTCAATGCTACGAAAACCCAGGAATGTCTCCTCTCAAGAGAAGCCGATCTATCATCATCTAGTATTCAGATATCAGGAGTAACTATTTCTAGAAAGTCGATTATCTCGATGCTGGGAATTACAATCAGTGATAATCTCTCATGGGAAAACCATGTGAGATCGATCGCTAAAGGTGCTTCCTAGAAACTTGAATTTCTTTTTCGTGCGAAGAAATACTCCACTTCTCGTCAGCTTTTAATGATCTACCAGACTCAGATACAACCTGTTTTGGAATAAAGTTCTCATGTGAGGAGTTCGGCACCAAAGTATTCATTGCGGCTTCTCGAGTCTATTCAGAGAAAGGCAATTCGTCTTGTTGGTGATTCTTCGCTCACAGACTCGCTCACTTCATTGGAACATCGTATCTCTTCTATAGATATTTTCACGGTCGGTGTTCTTCTGAATTATTATCAATCGTTTCACTCTTTGCAATATCTACACGGATAACTCGACGAGTACAGAATTCCCACCCTTTGTTGTGAAATTGGAGACCTGTCGAACCTCTCTTGCTCAGGGAGCTTTGGAACTTCTTGCCGAAACAGGTCTGTCCTGAGGCTTACAAACTTCAAAGTGAGTGTCAATTCGTATCTCCTGTCCCTTGATTCACGCGGTGTTCTTTGAACAATACAGGGCTTCCCTTTCGTATGAATCTCCATATAAAAAAACTGTTATGTCCGTTAAATATTATATTATGGTACATTAGAGTGTTGTTGGTGAATGTTTCTATACTGTTATAACGCTACAATTATATAATATATGAATCATGAATATGATACGTTGCAGATACATTGCATCAACATAACATCGTTATATATACTACTCGAACATTTCACTATAACATCTCTATAATATACATATGTTGAAGTTACATGATACGATAATGTAACATATAATATTGTAATGTAACTGTTACATTAAGGTTATATCACAATGTTTACTGGTTTCAGAATGGATGATATCACCATTTCATCTGTCGAAAATCCCCCTGCGTGGTCCGCTATTTTTCCGATATCATCGAACATTTACCAGCGCTTTGATCAAAACACCGGCGCCGATTTGCATTATTGATGAAGTTCCGGACCATCAGAGTCGCATAAAGATGGAATAAATGGAACTGCACTCGAGCAGAGTGCTTCCCAGTCAAGCCTAATGGAAGTCGTGGAACCCCGCGGTGACGGACACGTCAGATTGGAAATTGATGAACTGCCGGCGCAGAAAAACAAAACACGCCCACGGAACTCGTCCCGGATATACCACGGAACGGGAAACGCTCCAGAGTGGGATTTTTCCTCTAGCTTCCTGCATTCATCACGAAATTTGCCTATTTGGTTTGTTCGATTTCGCTGCTGTAACTATCGATACGGTTTCGGTGGGATCGGGGTCCTGATTGTGGATCATGTTCTTGTCAAGAAGATGGATTGCTGTTGATCGAAAAAAAGAAATATTTGTACATAGTTTGCACAGCTTGATAGGTGATCAATACAAAAGACGAATGTTTACCGCAGACCATATCCCACCTCTGACACCAGATATTCATTAATCGCAAAGAAATCGATGAGTAATCAAGGGGAATGAGCTGGCATAGTACAGTTTGTTGAATACAATTGAGGACAGTCCAGATAATCAAGATCAGGTTATTTATATATCCGTCCGATATTAACCGACCATGCCAAGACGGCTAAATACATGGTTAACAGCTATACATAATAGATAGATAGATAGATAGATAGATAGATAGATAGATAGATAGATAGATAGATAGATAGATAGACATTTATTCATCATTTTTCCAACATGTACATCGGATTGATAAGTCAAAAAGTGTAGAAATAGCCCAATTGGTGATCGTAAATTTTTGAATTCATATAAAGCACAGAAAAGGAAAAAACATATTAAAATACATTTTGTAGACATATTGAAATCATCAGCAACATCACAAATTTAAATTGGATTGACTATGGCAATGCAAGAATCAAAAGGCATTGCAAAGTGTATATACAAGTATGAGTATAAATACAAAACAATCGTCAGTCACAGTTATGACAGTTATTATAATCCATCTAGGAGTGTTGACAGTGGGATATAAATTCATTTATCTGATGGCATGTCATAATGACAACGTTATGTCACTCAATTTTGATGACATAAGGAAGCTCATTATGGGACTAAGTACCATAATGAATTCATTATGGGACTAAGTACCATAATGAATTCATTATGGTACTAAGTACCATAATGAAATTCTTTAAGGAAAACATGTTGTCAAGGAAATGGCAAAGCACAGCTCACTCACCTACTAATATTTGAAACTACACAATACTTACTCCTTTAAAAATAGTTGTCATTGTGACATGTCGAAAATGCAGTTTTTAATTTTTCGAAAATGTATTGATATAAATGCCATCAGATAAAATTTTGTATGTAATACGAATCATAAACAATCATTATGGCACACGCCGTGTTATCATAACATTCACGACTTGTACCATAATGATCGTCTTTATGATCCTCATTACATAAATAACTATTATATGATAGAATGCGTTCGAAGTAAGAAAAGTTCTCAATTGGGACATGAATTTGTTTTTTTAAATGATCTGGTAACATATTGAACAGGTATGGCCCAGCATACCTTGGTGATTTTTTGTGACTTTCATATTTAATTGCTCCCAAGCGAAACTCATTTTTCGTTCGTGTTGAATACTGGTGAATGTCTGCGTTTAGCGTAAAGCTATTTTTATGAGTAAAAGTATGGCTCAGAAGTTTATACAAATATATACCTATGAATGTAAGGATTTTTTTTTGTTTGAAAGTATCTCTGCAAGACTCACGATAGCCGAGGGAAAATATAAGACGTATAATTCTTTTTTGCGCCATGAAAACTCTGTTATTATCCTTCGCGGGACCATGAACTATGATATTGTAACTCAAAGTTGAATATACTAGAGCGTAATAAACAGCCATCATTCCTTCACCATTAAGGCAGCTCTTCAAATTTTTCAGTGCATAGTACTCTTTGTTTAACTGTGAGCAAATCGTGTTCACGCATTCTGTCCAGTCAAGATTTTCATCTACATACTTAAGATGTAATAATTATGCTATGAACCTAAAGCTCAAACATGATACATACCAATGTAACCCCAATAAATGACAGGGATTTTCAATTAATCCACAATAAATATATTTGATATAACAAAAAAAATCCATTGAGACCTGTTACATTTCATAAGGAGAATATGATTAATAATTATCGTAAGAAAGACTTTGGGAGGTAGAGAAATGTCTGATTTACACATACATTATATTTTATAAGGAGAATATGATTAATAATTATCGTAAGAAAGACTTTGGGAGGTAGAGAAATGTCTGATTTACACATACATTATATTGTACGAGTAATTGATAAGACTTATGGTCCGACGTCATATCCCTATTAGTTAGTACAATTTCCTGGAAAGAACATATTCAACATAGGCGAATTATTCAACTTCGTCTGATCATTCCTTAGGAACTGTGAATGTTTACACTTATTGATTTCCAAACTCTCCAAGAGATTGAGCTCCAAACCCTTCCTTTGGAAATGGAAGATTTCAAATTCGTGGTTGAACTCATGTCCCTCTGTAATGAGGTGAGATGCATACGTAGACTTTTTGTCTTACCATTTTGGAAACTACACAGAAGTAGTTTCCAAAATTTGATTCAAGACTAGTGAGAAAACGTCTAGAATATTTCACGAATCTGAAAGTATAACTACTTCTCTTCGGGCTTGAAGGCCGTCGTTCTTTAGAATTTCTTCCTGACGTTTCGCTAGCGCGAGTGGCCAGCTTCTTCAGAGGCTTATTCATCTCCGATGACTAAACAGTTCGATTTCTCAAGGCGTATTTATATTGATGCAGGTAGTCTGGAGTGTTAATTACTTCTGTCGGGTTCCGGGAATAATCATCATTATTAGTTGCCGCACTACCTGCTGTGATTTCATTAGTGATTGTTGATTTCCTCAGAATCGGATTGCAAATTCTGTTTAGACTCAACGCTTCTTCCTTTCTGTTGAAATTGTCCGCATGTTTTTGGATCTCTATTGCCTCCCGTACCAGTCGGCTATGGTAACCCTGGTTGGGGGCAATCAGTGTTGCATTTTCGAACAGAATCTTGTGGTCGCCCTCACTCAATGCGTGTTCCGCCACCGCCGATTTGTCGGTTTGCCCCAGCCTGCAGTTCCTTTGATGCTCTTTGAGCCTTGTACCCATGGATCTTTTCGTGGTACCGATGTAAACCTTCCCACAGGTGCACGGTATGCGATAAACCCCTGCCGCTGACAGTGGGTCTCTTTTGTCTTTAGCCGACCTGAGGCTTTGCTGGATCTTCTTTGTCGGCTTGAAAACTGTTTTTATGTTATATTTCCCCAAGAGTTTTCCAATTCTGTCAGTGACCCTCGGGATATATTGCAGATATGCATTCGCAACTACCTGAGAGTCTTCCCTGTTATAAACCGTGGGACTCTTCGGTTTCATGGCCCTGTTGATCTCAGATACACTGTACCCATTAGACCTCAAGGTCACTTGAAGATGTTCCAGTTCCTGCTGTAGATGTTCTGGTTCACAAATTCTTCGAGCACGTTGAGTTAGGGTAGATATGACTCCTCTCTTTTGACTGGGATGGTGGTTCGATAGTGCGTGCAGGTACCTATCCGTGTGCGTTGGTTTTCGGTATACTTTGTGGGTTAGTCTAGAGCCACATCGTTCAATCAGAACATCTACCAGCAGATAGCCATCTTAGATGTTCTGATTGAACGATGTGGTGCTAGACTAACCCACAAAGTATATCGAAAACCCACGCACACGGATAGCTACCTGTACGCACTATCGAACCACCATCCCAGCCAGAAGAGAGGAGTCATATCTACCCTAACTGAACGTGCTCGAAGAATTTGTGAACCAGAACATCTACAGCAGGAACTGAAACATCTTCAAGTGACCTTGAGGTCTAATGGGTACAGTGTATCTGAGATCAACAGGGCCATGAAACCGAAGAGTCCCACGGTTTATAACAGGGAAGACTCTCAGGTAGTTGCGAATGCATATCTGCCATATATCCCGAGAATTGGAAAACTCTTGGGGAAATATAACATAAAAACAGTTTTCAAACCGACCAAGAAGATCCAGCAAAGCCTCAGGTCGGCTAAAGACAAAAGAGACCCACTGTCAGCGGCAGGGGTTTATCGCATACCGTGCACCTGTGGGAAGGTTTACATCGGTACCACGAAAAGATCCATGGGTACAAGGCTCAAAGAGCATCAAAGGAACTGCAGGCTGGGGCAAACCGACAAATCGGCGGTGGCGGAACACGCATTGAGTGAGGGCGACCACAAGATTCTGTTCGAAAATGCAACACTGATTGCCCCCAACCAGGGTTACCATAGCCGAATGGTACGGGAGGCAATAGAGATCCAAAAACATGCAGACAATTTCAACAGAAAGGAAGAAGCGTTGACTCTAAACAGAATTTGGAATCCGATTCTGAAGAAATCAAGAATAACTAATGAAATCACAGCTGGTAGTGCGGCAACTAATAATGATGACTATTCCCCGAACCCGACAGAAGTAATTGACACTCCAGACTACCTGCATCAATATAAATACGCCTTGAGAAATCGAACTGTTTAGTCATCGGAAATGAGTAAGCCTCTGAAGAAGCTGGCCACTCGCGCTAGCGAAACGTCAGGAAGAAATTCCAAAGAACGACGGCCTTCAAGCCCGAAGAGAAGTAGTTATACTAATAACCTCGGCCGCGAAAGTCTTAACCATTTTGTCACGAATCTGAAAATTCTTCCGGATGGAACATTCTTTCTAGTTTCCCGTATTTATCCCGGATTTTCCACATTCGATTTATTTGATTCGGCTGCTGTAATCACAGACACGGCTTTCGTCGAATCAGAATATCCGTTGACGTTTCTGTTCGTTTTTTGTTGGGAAGAAAACAGGATGTTGCAGGATTGTTGCCGGAAAATGGCAATACTTGCATCAAGTTGACGCAGTCTGAAAAACAAACGATTCTCGAGTGAGATATTAACCATAGTATTCATTCCACTCCTGACACCAAATATTCGTCGGTTGCATTCGACTTGTTGCTTAAAACAAACTCACTCACTTAGCATATATTGGCTGAAACACGATTTCAGATTGGTCCAATATAGATATATCGTAAGTGGAAGATAACGGTATTCAAATATAAATATTGGTTTGATATTGAAAAAAATCAAACTGTATAGGCAATAATGATAATATATGTGTTTTACAGTTCTTTATAAACATCAGCTTCACTATATCAGTTTATATTTAATAATAGAAGTTCAACAGTTTGGCGATTCCAATATGGTTTGCATATCTTCTTCAAACTCAATTTTCTATAATGCAACTTCGATATATGTCCATTATCGTTTAGGAGATATTGCAATATTGAATTATCGATGTATGCAGCATTATACTGCAATATAGATAAGTATGTAACTTTTTATATTGCTATCAGACTGAAAAAGGAATAATAAAATAATGATTTCCAAATCACAACCTACGAGTGGTATTGTGATTTCAGTAGTGGTAATATGTCTTATTTGAATTGAGATATCGATATTGGTAATGAATATTTTATAACAAACTTCCACTGAGAGGAAGTAGACATTAGAAACAGAAATGTCGAAACAAATCAAATTCAACTCCAGCAAATCATGTCAAGAATTTTGCAGTGACTGTCATATATACTGATCCACCTTCATATTAGACACCAATTATTGTTGAATTATATTTTCATCATAACCTAAGTTTTATCTGAAATTTCCATGTAATGATTTCTCATCAACAATGAGATGTAGCTTCGAACATGACACGATGTCACCACATCTGTACCACGAATCTCCCCCATAATATCATAATAACTCGTCACCGTGGCGTAGTGTCTATATGGAAAACTTTGTACTAAACTCAGCAAATTGAGATACAGGGTTCAAACTCTGCAGCAGCAAGTGTTTTTTCCAGGTGAGTTTTTGCTTAGTATATGTGTTCGTGGAGATGAATGAATTTCTAAGGTTGAATTGATATAAATCATGATGAGTAATTTCGAATGTTAGAACTGAAAATTAACGAAGATACATATATATATATATATATATATATATATATATATATATATATATATATATATATATAATATTCAATATAAACCTCAATCAATTTTGCTGTGCATTTTTTGTTTTTATCAAAGTCAGTAGGTAGGTATTAAATTTTCATAGAATATAGCTAAACATCGATAATTATATTATTAAAATATCTGATATCAGAGATATGGAAGAATAACCATCGACTCTTCCACAAATATCGGAGAAAGCAGTACAGAATATTATTCTCTAAAATCTAAGAAACTGTACGAAAAACTATATCAACGGTATCTATTCATTTTCTATAAAACTCAGTGAGGTATCTCGTGGCGAAGCCATCTAAGGCGCTTGTTTCGATCTAGAACGTAATATGAGACGCAGGTTCGAAACCAGTCTCAGGCATCCTTTTTTTTTCTTTTTTCCTTTTTTTTATTTTCTTCATTTCTTACCTTTGTATTTTTTCAATAAAAATTCTATAGAATGTTTCAAATAAATACAATCGATTACTATTATTGTGATCAATACAAATTTAAATATTATAATCACAGTTCTTTTTTATTTATCAGGTATAGAAAAAATAGCGTATGCAACTCCCATGGAATGATTAATACACTAGCAAAAACCATACGATCCCGGTTAATGCTCGTGTATTGATAGCCATCATTACGTGATCGTTGCATAATATACCATCATCATGCTAAGAACCTCCGAGAATCTGTATCAAACACGAACAACCTTCTCGCAAATCACCTCAAACGCACAAAGATCATCAATTCATCGCCGACTGGAGTAATCATCTCGAAAATGGATCGCCGGCGAAATGAAATCGAGAAATCCATCAATTAAAACGCGGAACGATTCCGGAATTACAGCTGTATTCGTGATGAACGGCGGAGGACGACATAATGGATGTCTAGGAGTTTTCATTATCCCTCTCGATTGGGACGAAGATGAATTGTTTCGGCGCTATGGAGGGAAAGAAACACCGGAAGAAGTAATAAATATGCATCGTTTACTTCTTCGGGGCGGTTTTTCTTTCGAGATACTCATCAGTCCATGAAGGGGAGCTGAGAAGTAATATAGATACTCTTTCAGGAAATAATAATTACGTATTTCCGAATTGTTTTTGGGTCCCTTCAATTTTGTTTTACTGAATTCAGTCAAATATACTCTGCTCTGCAGAGATGCTTGAGCAAGCAACAGATTGGTGGGTGAATATTTGAATATCATTTCAATTGTTTTAATGATAATTAGGAACTTAGGTATATATTTCAATGGTTGTTGAGGAGATGGATATGACAGTGAATTGATTATGTTATTTCCACTCTTGACAGATGAAACTTAACGAAGCTACGTGTTCTTTGTCAAACGGGAATGAGGAGATTGCTACGTTTTCATTCAATTTCGATCAATGTTGGATGACTTTCGACATGAAAAAGGAGGTTGAACTGGGAAGATCAAGTTCGAAGTGGATTAGGTTTTTTTTTCGTAAAAACTCAAAAAAGGGAGAATATTCTTTTCTTATTATGGAAATGGAGACGAACAAAGCTATTCCTTTCTTAGATGTCCATATCACAAAATCCAACAATTACTTCACTCATACAGTCTACCAAAAACCCACACACACCAATAAATATCTCAATTCCAACTCCAACCATCATCCAGCCCATGTGAGCTCCGAACTGAACTCTCTTATCAATAGATCCACAGATGACCACAAAAGACACAATGAGCTGAAAGAGCTCACACCCGCCCTTCTTCCGAACGATTATTCCTACCGCCAGATCCAGAGAATCATTCAACGCCAACGAACCCGCTTCTCGCATCCCAAAACACCGAAAGACCCGGTTGAATGCCCGAGAGCTTTCCTTCCTTTCATTCGGGGAGTCACTGATAAAGTGAGCCGAATTCTGACAAAACACGACATCAAGACAGTTTTCACAGCAAACAATCAAATATTCTCTTTCCTACATACCTAGAGATATAATACCTAACGAATCACAAGGAATCTATGAAATTTTTTGTCACGACTGCCCGAGAACATACATAGGACAGACGGACCAATGAGTATCAAACATGTCCTATGAGCACCGACTAGCAGTACGTAATTCGGACATGACCTCGACTCTCTTTGAACATCACCACGGAACAGGACAAAAAATTGACTTCAACAACACGAAGACCATTGCCACAACAAAAACACTCCACTCCTGAATAATACGCGAAGCAATAGAAACTGAAAAACGCCCTCAATACCTCGACAAACGAGACGACTCACAGAGGCTTCCCAATTCCTGTAAACCATTATTATCCCTTCGAACAAATCCATTAATTATTCCTTTTCAAATCAGACTCACAAACCATGAATACCATTTATCCACAAAATTACAGTCTTCACTTTGTCAAGATATATATATATATATATATATATATATATATATATATATATATATATATATATATATATATATATATATATATATATATATATAAACTTTTATTTTGTGGAAATAATCCCAACATATATCATTCCTACACCCCCAATGTACAGAATGCGTGCATTTCCATAACTTTCAAAATTTTGCTTTCAAGCATACTTTCGTGTATAATGATTCAAGATGAAATGCCTCGAAATTTTTTCAAATTATCATACACTCAAGTCATTTGCTAGCCAGAATTTCGAAAATCGTGGATGTTCAGCACACATTTCAACCTATTAAATTTGCTGCACTTGGGATACAATCCCCTATAAATGAAACAACGACCATCCCTCTTCCACCCTTGCAAATGATCATTGCTTCAGCTGAAGCGAATGGCGACAAATGAGTAAATACGGCACGTTTCCACCCCTTGATAATTAATGGTAAATTTCCATCGCCTGAGAAGATGCCGCAATCATAGACTGGGCACTAATGCCAGAAACTACAATATGGTCTGCTCCATCGCCGCCTTCTATGCGGCTAGATCCCCAAACGAACGGAAAACGAAAAACAAACGAAGGCGGTAATTAAACAGCAGCATAACAGTAAACAAAGGGATGAAGCTAATTGAACGAGCTGCGATAGAATCTAGTTTCGGAATGAACAGCGGCTCGATATATCCAATGGGATGTTGGAGATGAAGGCGAAGGAGAATCGGAAAAGAGCTGGTTGAATCAAATGGTTGCGTGCGGGGTAACAGAACGACTTTTTCAGAAACTCATATATTGTTTTTGAACATTCGCCTTTTTTTTAATATACAGATACATGAAAAAGGACAGCCCTGTAATGTTCAAAGAACACCGCGTGCATCAAGGGACGGGAGATACGAATTAACATCCACTTTGAATTTTTGGAGTTTGTAATCCTCAGGAGAATCCTCTTTCGGCAAGGAGTTCCAGAACTCAGATGAGCTTTTTATTGAAAAAAGATCCCTGAGGAAGAGAGGTTCGACAGGTCTCCAAGTTCACAACACAGGGGTGGAAATTCTGTACTCGTCGAGTCATCCGTGTAGATATTGCCAAGGGTGGAACGATTGATAACAATTCTGAAGACGAATTACCTTCCTCTGAATAGAATCGAGAATCCTCAATGAATGTTGTGGTGCCGAACTCCACACATGAGAACTATATTCCAAAATAGGTCGTATCTGAGCCTTGTAGATCATTAGAAGCTGACGAGAACTGAAGTATTTCTTCGCACTGAATAGAAATCCAAGTTTCTAGGAAGAACCTTTAGCGATCGATCTCACATGGTTTTCCCATGAGAGATTATCACTGATTGTAATTCCTAGCATCAAGATACTTGACTTTGTAGGAATAGCTACTCCTGACATCTGGATATCAGACGATGATGGATCGGCTTTGCTTGAGAAGAGATATGCCTGGGTTTTTGTAGCATTAAATTCCACCAGATTCATGTTACCCCATTCTATTATTTCTACCAAGTCGTCGTTAATTTTATTGACGTGAATGTTTCTTTGATTTTTTGTTTCTTGAGCTGGTATGGGCACTCTGGAAGAGAAACTAGTATGAAGAGTACTGTCGTCCCCAAAACTATGTACTGAACAAGATGTTTTCTCGAGCAAATCATATATATGAAGCAGAAACAAAGTGGACGACAGAACTGAACCTGGTGGAACACCTGCATTTATTGAGTGATGATACTCCATCAACAACCACATACAGAAATTCATCAGACAGGAAACTCTCCAACCAAGCACACAACTGATAAAGCCAATCACAAGACGACTGTTTTAGAAGGAGACCCCGATAGCAAATTCGATCAAAAGCTTTTGAAATATCGAGTGCCATCGTTTATCCGAATTTTTCGATTGAATGCTCCTAAACAATAAGAAACATAAGCCAAGTTGCTGGTTGATCTTTGATGGCAAAATCCGTATTGTCGATCATTAATTATTTCTGATTTATCTAGATATTTGATACGCTTCATATTGATTGACCATTCCATGACTTTGGAAATGATAAAAAGCAATGCAATTTGGTCCATAATTATAAAGTAAAGTTTTCTTTCCTTCTTTAGGAACTGGCTGAACTCTTGCTGCCTTCCTCTGTCTATATCGGAACCACATAAGGGAGCATAAAAACGCGGTTAACCGAGCACAAAAAAAAATTGTCGATATTGACAAACACCAAAATCGGCGGTGGCCGAACACGCTCTGTTGGAATGTCATGATATTGACTTCGGCGGAATGCAAGTGCTGGTTACAACTATGAGCTATAACCCCAGGCTCTATGGGGAGGCTATAGAAATTCACAAGCATAAATACAACTTTTACCTCAGAGAAGAGAGCCTCAACATCCTCAGAACATGGATGCCAGCTGTTCAAAATACACGGATCCTCCCAATGAGAGAAAAAACGGTTTCGGAAAATCAATTAGAGTCAATGACAGTCCGATTCTAGGTCCGATAAATAGTGACACATCAAATCAAAGCCTCGGAGCAGGAATGTATACTTCGATAATTATCACATGTCCTTTGAGAATGTCTGCCGCAGATGCAGACAAAACGTTAGGTCCAAAAACCTGCAGACCACGGCTCAGAAGTCCGGAAACTTCTGACAATTCGTCAGTTGCCGGCTGTAAAAGTCTATAATCTTCGATAATTATCTTATCTGTCTGTTTCGAATGAAAAAAAAAAGTTTGGAAAAGAGGTCCACAATGTGTTTTTCCTACCTCGTCTTCTTTATCAGAAAACAATTGGTCAATTTTCAACATGGAAGTAGGTTAGAAATGAACATACTCTCAAGTGATTGTGAATAAAAACAAACAATTTCAATCGCGTTTATGCAAAACACTGTACCAAACTATATTTGGTGGAAAATGGGTTCAGTATTGAAGCTGGAAACTCCATTTGGTTAGATTACCGGGGAGCTGGCCCATGGCCTGATTCACTGCGACCTTTTCAGATCTATTGTGATGCTCCTTGACTGTTAAAGCTCTTCGTCTAGCTTGATCTCTTTGATGAGACTCCATGGCCTTGACACTGACTCCTTCATATAGCTACCAGCCTCTGGTTTCTCCTTCCTGCATCTTGTGTGTCTCAACCTTGCTATCACTTCACAGAGCACATGCAGTACGGTTTTTTCCTCTTCTTGACAGAACCTGCATTGGGTTTCTTCTGTCAGACCAATATTGCTCCAATGTTTTCTGAGCCGACTATGCCCCGTTAGTAGGTAGACCCACCACTACCCTTACAACCTTACGGTTGTGGTTCAGCAGGTCATCCATGAATCTGGGCGCTGGTTCCTTTAGGAACTCTTTCACCTGTCTCATTCCAGGGAGCTTATTCCACCAATCTTTCGATTCGATTTGCATCCATGAATTTATGGATGTCTTTATGCTTGCTTTCGCTACCCCGCAGAAGGGTTCTGGGCCGATCATAGCCTTACATGCGCCTTCACGGGCTGGAGCATCGGCCTCCTCGTTGCCCTTGTGACCCACATGTCTGGGTACCCATACTCGAGTAACCGTATTTTGGGTACCTAGCTCTTTGAGTGCGCTCAGACAGCTTCCCACCAATCTGGAGTAGGTTTGAAATGAGCTGAGCGCCTTAATTGCCGCCTGGCTGTCGGAGAAAATGGCAATGGTTTTATTTACGACCGTCTGCCTGGAAACCCCATAGAGCTGTTCATTTGCAATGTATCTGCAGTGTTGATAACACGTGACGAACTGTTAGGCCGACTAGGACAATTCTTCAATGAATAATTCATTGTGTTGATTTAATGTTTTCCATCCTATAATTTTTTTTGCAACAGGTTTCAATTTAATCAATAATGAAGACAATGGTAGTCCGAATAAATATTACTCAGCAAGAAGCATTGTTTGCTTGTGAATCTGGAAGCGTAAATCTGAACATAGATTATATATCGATATATCATTCATCGAAAAATGAACACCCTAAAAAGGTCAACTTTCGAGATTTTTTCAAAATAAAAGGTTACTGTGCCTGCACCTCCACCATAATCTAGGAATGCACCTTCGCCATAATGTACAACTTGACCTTCACCAAAATTCAGCCACCCGAGACTACACCAGATTTGAAATAAACTGCTGCAGAAATCAATATGACTTCACTCTGAAGGGATTGGCCTATAACAGCAATTGAGACAAAACATTTCTTATGTGTGACATATTTTGTAAAAATACAAGTAGATGTTTTTCGCACGAAAAAGTTCTTGAGTCACATAAATAATGTATTTTCATTATATAAGGCAGTCAGACCGAGCAAATGTTCAAGCTGAATACTAACCAGTTTTTGTAAAGGTTATTAGGACCGTGCCAAGTACGTGGTAGGGGTGATGAAATTGACTGCAGAGCGCGATGTGGAAATATAGTGTATTATTCAACGAGCGTATAATGATGGATATTATTATAGGATAATAGCCATTATACGCGAAGAGAATACTATACTTTTTCCACGACTAATAAAAAAATGTGTTGAAGTGTTTTTGTTGGAAAATTTTGTTACATTACATACATATTTTTGAAGACACAATTTTTATATTCTAACAAATATTTAATACTGTTCACAGATTTGAGGAAAATTTGTTTGGATTGAAAAGCTATTTCGATACGACAAGCACAATCATAGTCGCTGACAGCAGAGTAGATGCTCCTTGCCTTCCCTTTTTATATGTAGGTAAAGAACTGAATCGAAAATATTCGGTGGTTTACACGATGAAATTTCAAGAACCGATTGTTTGTAGCAAAAAGTTAGAATGAATACGGATATTTGCGCAGTGAGGATTTGACTTTACTGACGTTTGTATGACAATTATTTTTCTGGGCTATTCCATTTGACAAAAAATTCACAAGTATATAACTAAATTCAATAGCCGAGACATGTTCAGGAGATGATGCAGTTATTTGTCATATGTACTTGAATCTGATTCGAATTCATTTGTTCAATAAATATTGATCTCAACTCAGAGTCTTGTTGCAGAATATCAATAGTATTAACTGATCGATTGAAAAATAGATGGATATATAATTCCGACCGAAAAATCCATTTCAACCTGCTTGTTTGGGTTTGGATACCTTATTTGATTAGTATTTTTTTATTTTTATCCTTCAGTTCTTAGCAACAGGTTTCAATACAGCTAATAATATAGACGATGAAAATCTGAATCTACCTGTTTCATGTATCAAATTTGGGGCTATTTCCTGAGTATGTGTTGAAACTATCATATATTTTCTAGCACTGGGATATAATTTACCTGCGGTAGCCACTCAATATTGATTTTATATTCGGCACTATTAACACCGAGAAACTATGCAAAATGTTTTAATATGAAAGTAACTAGAGGTAAAAAATTTACGCAACAGTAGCAATAATATCGATAAAAGCGTGGAAAGTACAACGTGAAATGAAACGAAAAAAACAAATTGGAATATAATTGAATATTGAGTTTATCGGAACTTCCAATCGCATTGAAATTTCAAATACCTAAAATCGACGTATCAAACTTTCAAACTTGTCTGTAAGGGGTAAGCTTTCTATAAGGTGGCCAGTCTTCAAAAATTTTGTGTACTATCGATTCTATTGGTGAACAAAAGCCAATGAGACCGTCGGTATCAAATTCATCTCGTTTGTTGTCGCTCAATTGGAATTGTAGCTTTGATAAAATTTGCTTCTTTTTCACAGATCGAGAGTAATTGACTAAACAAAAGAATATCAGTCATCGCAAGAGGGTTTTTTGTATCTCAACTTCAACGTTCTCAACCTTACGTATCAGTTGTCAAGCTAACCTAACTTGGTCTAATGCAACGAATAACATTTATACATATACAGGGTGTTATGTAATAGGTGTCAGACATTTCACAGGACCATTCCTCAGTTATTTATGAGATAAAAAGTTCGTATAAGCTTGGGTCCGCAAGGCCTTCATTTTTGAAATACAGGATGTTGAAATTTTATTTTTATTTTGATTTTTCGTGAATAAAATTCAAAATAATTTCGATATTTGAACAAAAATTGGTAATTGAGGACTTTTCAGTATGAAAAATTCGGAGTTGATTTCGATTTGGCACTTAATTGTAGAGGGCGCCCTCTATAGGTCTTGGTCTCATTTGGGGAGTCACAACTTTGTCGTGCATGTATTTATCACATTTTCCTGACGAAAAATCGATCCTCTGTTATTTTCAAGTGAAAAAGTTGTGCTTGTCAAAAAACATTACAAGCAGCTGTTTTCGAGATATTTTCGTTTTAATCAATTGATGCATCCAATTGAGCGAACTCTCTGAAAATAGAAGCATCAAGTAGGCTAGTAAGTTTTCCTGATGTTTTTTTTCTGTACTGTCATGTCAAAAATAATATCTTCACCCATAGTTGAATAGTTTTATTTGTTATTGGGGTGATATTCACGAAGAACCAAAATAAAAATAAATTTTCAAAACACCGTATCTCAAAAATGAAGGCATTGAGGGTCCATGCTTACATAAGGTAAAATATCGGAAACTTATCACATAACATCCTGTATAGAACTGACACTTGAATATATTGCCGGAAAATATTCCTCTCGTTCGGGGAAACATCGAGATCACGTTTATGGCAACATTTGCATACCGATGAAGGCTCTCCACGTGGAAAACCGCCATCCACCGAAACTTCGAGAAATGCCGAAACTGTTTCTGCGGACAATAAAGTTTCATTTCCTGCAAAACAGCGACGAATAGTTCCGCAGACAAGTAATGAGTGGCATACGTCGCTTATCTGGCCGTAAAACGGATACATCAGGATGCTGTGCAGATGCCAGTTTCGAGCGACTGTCAGTTTTTGATTAATTTTGGACGTAAACGAAATTGAAACTGGACAGGGTCTGATGATCCACATGATATGTGATATTCGTTGGGGAATAGAATATATATGATGCATAAAACTTGAAAAATCATAAGCCTAAATTCTCGATATCTCGCATTCTTGGTTCATAACGAAAATTAAAAAAAAAAAAAACTTGTAGAGATCACCAATGTCAGTTTTCTTGCGTAACTTTGTGGGTTAGGTAAGGTTACGTTAGGTTCCTGCGTACCTGACAGTCAGCTTCTGAAGATCTACAAGGCTCAGAAACGACCTGTCTTGGAATATGGTTCTCATGTGTTGAGTTCGGCACCAAAACATTCATTGAGGCTTCTCGATTCTGTTCAGAGAAAGGCGATCCGTCTTGTTGTTGATTCTCCGCTCACAGACTCGCTCACTTCATTGGAACATCGTAGAAAGGTCGGAGACTTGTCTCTCTCTTATAGATATTTTCACGGTCAGTGTTCTTCTGAATTGTTAACAGTCATTCCATTCTTGGCAATGTCTACACGGATGACCCGACGAGTACAGAATTCCCACCCCTTTATTGTGAATTTGGAGACCTGTCGAACCTCTCTTGCTCAAGAATCTTTTTTCATTAGAACAACTGAGCTTTGGAGTTCCTTGCCGAAAGAGGTATTTTCTGAAGCTTACAAACTTTAAAAATTCAAAACTCTTGATTCACGCGGTGTTCCTTGAACATTACAGGGCTTTCCTCGCGTGTGAATCTGCATATGAAAAATGTTCATGAATCTATCACATTATCATCAATAATTTTCAAATCCTTTCAGGTAGCTCATCGTTTAAGCGCTAGCTTGATTCCTAACCAAATCCTTCCATTTTTAAATATGAATAACTCTCGAATGACGGGAAGTTGATACTGATATGACCTGTTTCATTCAGGAGGAACTGTTTTTCAGTTAACGCAGCTAGTTCAGAAATCTATCCTTCCACACTTCAATAGATACCCGAATTGATTCTTATTTTTTCAGATTATGGCAGGTTTACTACTATTAGGAGACGATGACTTTCAAACACTTTTCGTGAAAAATGATAAAGGGAACCTAATAACGATTGACAGCAATTTCGGTACTGGAATTTTCAAAAGCATTTAAATCTTGAAATATGACATTCCAGACGAAATTCCTCAAAAGTAAGTCTTGAACTGAAAAACTCTAGTACTATTAACAGCTTCAAAATCCCTTGAGTCCTTCCTTCTAGAAAAAAATTATTAATCTCATCAGGAAATGACGAATACTAAGATTTTCAATGAATGTATCAGTCATCTTAAAAAACTGTACCAATTTTAAGTTTTATTTTCAAGCTTTTTTAGACTAATTCTACACAATGTTCCCTTTGACTGTCTTACAAGATAATACAGTTTTTATTATAAAGACTTCTTCGCGCAAGAGGCGAAACTCAAACTTTTTCGAAATTGTATCGGAAAGTATCCAAAATTCGACGTGAAGAAATGTACGCCTGGTGACAGCAGCTACAAAAACGAATTCATCCAAAAATAACAGCCTATTTGCCATTATTACAACTGGTGACGTGCGGAGGGATTGTAATCTGTTTCGATTTGTTTTTGTGTAGAAGGGTTCAATACGAAGACAAGTGAAAATGCTAGGGAGTTACCGAAATGCAATAACCTACATTTCGTTATTTTTTTTATTTCTTTATTCAACGTCGGCCTATTTCCGCTACCAATCACTGACGCCGGTGAGCACACTTCCCTCAACCGGAATTTTTGCCGAAGCCTCTGGTATTCCAACCAGAGGTAGGGATCTTTAACGAGCCCAACATCCATGGAATCGGGACCGACGGCTTTACGTCCCCTCCAAAGGACGGCTCTTCCTCAATATATCTTGTGCTCATTGATATATTGTCTTCGAGCTATGATATGCTATTTTGCTACAGCTGTATGGGCTTTCGACACGGTATTTCCCTGCATGGTAGATTGCGGTTAATAGATCTCAAATTGCAAAGTTGTCTGTTCTGGAAACAAAAACTCATACTGATGGGTTGAATTAGAGGTATAAGGTTGAAAAGAGGATGTGATATACTATTGTAGATTACGATTTGTTTCGTAAACAACTGTATGAATGTCATTATTTTGTTGTAGAGAAAATATGAAAACATAATTCGAAACGAAGTGTTCATTCAATTGAATGTACAATTAGTGAAACTACAATTATTATGATAAGAAACTCCATGGCCGCTTCAAAAAAGCCACAAGCGTGTAATATCTGATATGTCATGCTTAATTATGTTCATCATCGACTTCAAGATAGAGTAATTCGACCAAAGCGTTGACGATTTCCATATTTTGGACTTTTCTCCAAAGTATGCAAGGCAAGAAGAACTTTTTCACTGGCCTCCTTGCCACTGACATTTTCCTGATCACACCATTCCAAGAAACGATCGTATGAAAAGTCGTACTGTCGCTTTGACTTACGAGGCAATAAGTCAAAAGCAGCTTTATTGACAGCTTCTTCAATTTCAGGCGGTAGAAATTCATTTTCTGGATCACTTTCCATCGAGGAACGAAGAAACGAAATAGAATAATCCGTGATTTATTGACGTTAGTTGTCAACAAAGACAAATCAACAAATTCTGTTTTTGAAAAGTTGTTTCATGAATAGATTAAACGAAATTGGATTGAAAACTGATAATCTCGAGGCTATTATTTCATCAATTTATTTAATGTAAAATAGGTATGCGTTAATTTGGACTTTTAATGGTGTTTGTAGAAAAAATAGTGTATGATATATCTGCTAAAAGTGATTTTATTTTGTTTGAAGGGATGAAACACTCCGCCTTCGGCGTCGTGTCCCAAACTTTCCTTCTCACATGAATAAATAACTATTGTGTTTTATTTTATGGTAGTTGGTTTAATGTGTGTCATTATTGAACGTAAAGTATTTGTTGTTTTGAATTATCGCAGCAACTTATCGGTGTAGATTGAAAATTTGCCCTTCTCTAGATTCCAATAATAATTCTCATTTATACAGATTGTGGTAGGTTGAGAACCTAGAAAAACTAAGAGAAAAATCTTTTTTCCATTGTGAATGCAGACTGCAGAAAATTGGTCCAAAAATTCTGTCACTGCTAAATATTCTCTTTGAACCCATTCGTACCCATCAACGTCCAGCATTCCTATAATTCATTCATGAGGAAAAACTGTCCGAACGCATTGGAATGATTCACTGGAATGTCCGATCCAATGCGAATTTTTCATATCAGGCCTCGCCTCCCTGGATCTACTGCCTCTCAAAGTCCGTAAAGGATAAAAATTTCGGCTGTGAATATCCATTGCCGCCGTTGTTGGGAAAAAGATGTCATCGGAAAACAGGGGGAAATACCTCATCCACGATGATATTCGATTGTTTTACCATTTCATTATTCGTGAATAACTGTCTTCATTATTTTATTGTCCATGAGTTTTTTGGAGTATGTTTTGATAGAGTTCATCATATAGAATATAGACAATGGAAGTTCGAAATAATACCACTCAAAATCGAAATATGTTTACCACCGGGGAGTACATACCGTATACTTCAAAAGTTGGACTGTTTCCAAGCAAGAGAGACCGACGTCAAGAAGGGCAAAACGTTCCATTTCTGAAAACGTGTGTGGAATGGAAGTCATTGAAAAGATTGAAATTTTTCAACAGAATGAAGATCTATATGTTTAATGTCCGGTCAGTAGTAAGCAAGCGTGTCAGAATCAGGTTGTCTTGTATAATTATGTTGGAATGTAAACGTTAGCAGAGATATAATCTTTTCTTGAAATTGAATGAGCTAGAGAATATTCTTGATAATCAAATCAAAATAGACAGAAAAAATTACAACCCAGCCAAAATTCGCATAGAGATGAAAATTGGTAAGGATGTTAAATAAACTATGACCTACTTTTGAAAAAAATTTATCGGATGTGGAAGATACATTTTTCTCGTCAATCGTCAGGGTAAGACTAGCTGCAATATTGAATCAAATACAACAGATGACTATATTTCTGATATCAATGAAGAGTCAACAGATCATTCTCTTTTCCTAGAACAGTATGCAGAAATTCTGCAACCCGTTCCACTTTGAGAATCAGCAATAGTACCATTCTTTTAATCAATGGCTAGATCCAAACTTCAACAACCACACTAGAACGTGGACTATGCCTACTGAGGGAACCACGTTGAAAAGAGTGCACCAATATGCGGGAATAAAGGGACAGGAGATACGAATAAACATTCAGTTTGATTTTTTGAAGTTTGTAAGACTCGGGAGAAACCTCTCTCGGCAAGGAGTTCCAAAGCTCGGTTGTTCTACTGAAAATAGATCCCTGAGCAAGAGAGGTTTGACAGGACCCTTAGCTCACAATAGACGGGTGGGAATTGTGTACTCGTCCGGTCATCTCCGTAGATACTGCCAAGGGTGAAACGGTTATAAAAATCGATAAGAGCACCCACAGTCAAAATATTTATAGAAGAGAGACAAGTCTTAGACTCTTCTACGATGCTCCAAAGAAGTGAGCGAGGCTGTGGGCGAAAAAAAGCCAACTAAAAGGATTGCTTTCCTCTGAATAGAATCAAGAAGCTTCAATGATTGTTTTTGTGACAAGCTCCAAACGTGAGAACTATATTCCAAGAAAGGCCGTATCTGAGCCTTGTTGATCATTAGAAGCTGACGAGAGGTGAACTATTTCTTCGAGATCGGCTCTCTTTGAGGAGGGACATATCTGGGTTTTCCCAGCATCGAATTCCACCAAGTTGAAGTTGACCCAGTCCACTATTTTTGCCAAGTCCTCCTCAATACAATTGACGCTAATACTTCTTCGATTTTTTGTTTCTCATACTGATATGGAGACTCTGCAAGAGAAACTTGCTTGAAGAGTACTGTCGTCCGAAAAAATATACATTGAACAAGATGTTTTCTACACCAAATCAATGAAATGAAGCAGAAACAAAGTGAGCGTTAGAACTGAACCCTGTGGAACATCTGGATATGTATTTCTGAACTTTAAAAGTATCACGATATCTGGCGATTCGTACAAAAATTAGTATCGGAACAATTATTGTGGAGAATTGTTTGATGTACAACTTTTGTCGAAACTATTTTCAAGAATATTTCCCTCATATAAAATGTGCCATAAGAGCAATGCAATTATCGAAAACTTACAGCGGTAGTTGCATTGTATCAAGTCACCATAACAATACATTTGAAACCGTATCGCTAGACGTCAGTAAATAACACAAATAAATGTCAGAAAAATAGAAAAACATTTCATGTTCAAGTGAGTTCTCCATACAATCTATAAAGGAAAGTTTAAATGAAAAAAAAATAAAATTTTCTTGAGAATTTCTTTATTCGTGAAATATTCCAATGAATCACATTCGTGCATAAAAATGACCAGATAATTTTGCATTCAAGCGTGATATCTTATACAAATTGCATTCAGCTATTTTCATATTTTGTAAAAGAGCCCTCGTCCTTCGGACTCGGGCACTTTCGCCAAAATATAAACTTGCAATTTTTAGATATCATGCTTTCTTGCAAAATTATCGATAATTTTCATGCACTCGTGCAATTATAACCGATAACACGGTTTCAGAAAAAAATGGGAAAAATTTGAATTTTTGACATTTGACCTTGGATAAATTGGTTTGCAAAAGTACGATCGAAGGAGATTCTCAACATTTCTTGATGATTCATTTGAAATTAATACCAATTTTCATTTCTCCATGCAAATTTTGGCTGGGGTAGAATGTGAAGTAGAATGAAGGCTGTCAACTTTGGAGGATTAGTCCGAACGGAGTCCCAACAACCCACGGAATAGGGGATGAGCTGACTCATTTAAGAAAAGTCAACTACTTCCCTTGCAAAAACAGCGACGGGTATTGAATTATATCACTATATTCCACAGTTGGTTTTGATAATATGTTTTTCAACGGTTTCTGAAACAGTTTTCCTCTACGTCTGCCCAAACCGACTACACCGACCAGATTCCGCAAGATCATCTCAGCGGCACGATCCAATTACTTCTCGCAAATAGAACGAGTTCTCCACCAGAGACCTCTCTAATCATCCTCCGGGATTGCATTACGGATAATTCTTATTGAGCAGGCAATCGCGCATCGCCTCTCGATGAGATGAAACGGATGAAGTAGCCAATTAATATTAATTTCTTCGGACGAACGGGAAGATTAACGAGCCCCGACGAGTGATTGATTTATTTCGGGCAATATTTTATTTATCAACTCAAATGATTGAGTAGCTCGGTGGCTGGGATTGGAGAGGCTTGAAGGATATTTTAGTCCGAGAGGACACGACACTAAACCTGTAATGATAGGGCCCTGCTGCCATGTCTAAAACCTGTCAAGGCTATAAAAAAATTAACAGCAAAATTCAGTATTACTACTTTTCTTTGGGTTTGAAGGCAGTCGTTCTTTGGAAGAGGTTCACTCATCTTGACTATTATTCCAATGACTGGACATTTCGATTTCGTAAGGCGTTTTTATATTGATTCAGGTAGTCTGAAGTATTAATTACTTCTGTCGGATTCGGAGAATAATCATCAGTATCTGCTGCCGCACTCCCTGCCGTGATTTTATTAGTTATTCTTGATATTCTCAGAATGGGATTCCAAATTCTGTTGAGACTCAACGCTTCTTCTTTTCTGTTAAAATTATCCGTGTGTTTGTGGATCTCTATCGCCTTCCGTACCAGCCGGTTATGGTAACCCTGGTTGGGGGCAATCAGTTTCGCATTTTCAAAAAGAATCCTGTGACTGAGACTAGACGGAAGTAATTAACACTCCAGACTACCTGCATCAATATAAATACGCCTTACGAAATCGAAATGTCCAGTCATCGGAATGATAGTTAAGATGGTGAGCCTCTGAAGAAGCTAATCACTCGCGCTAGCGAAACGTCAGGAAGGAATTCCAAAGAACGACGGCCTTCAATCCCGAAGAAAAGTATTAATACTGAAAACCTCGACAGCGAAAGCCTTAAATTTTTTTTATTTTTTTTTGTGTTTCTGTAATGATAAACCTCCCGCATTGTTGAAACTTTTCCTAGAGATCAATCACCCTAACACCAAACTGATGTTTTGCACTCGACGCGCGTTTCGCTAACAAGGTTAGCATCTTCAGGAGAAGAAAATTGATACTAAATCTAAAGCTGAGGTTAGTTGTTTATATACCTAAAATTTTTTGGTCCGATATGGACTTTCTTTTTTACTGCTACTTATTCTAATTGATTTCTAGATAATGAACTAGTGCAGTCACTACCTGCAAAATTTGTTGGTCCGTCATTTGTTATTATTGATTATTCTGATTACTTCCTCAACAATGAATTGAAAAGCGGACCGAAAGGGATGGGTCCCTTGTCACCATTCATGCTGTTTTCACATTTTGTTATTTCAAGACTCTCACATGCATCGAGTAGTCTTGTGTCATGCACATGCTTGATCAGTTTGGGATTTCTTTCACCAATTTTGTGGTCATTGTCTAGAGCGTGTTGGGCGACACTGAATTTTTTTACCCCTCCGAATTTCATGTGTGGAAAATGCTCCTTGAAACGGGTTCCAATAGCTCGTCGGCTCTGGCCGCGATGTATTTGTTGTTGCAATCTTGACAACTGATTTCGTATATTCCCCACTTCTCTGAGTTTTCTAATTTATCTTTTGGGTTACCAAGGAGCTTTTGTGATTTGTAAGAAGTTTTATATGCAACTTTCATATTCACTTTATCGAATATTTGTTGAAGTCCTCTATTGTATTGAGGTTCATATGGGATTACTATACACTTTTCATTTTTCTCATCTTTCTGAGTAGTCGAAGATTTACAAAATGTTTCTCTGAATTCACATTTCCCAATTATCTTATCAACTATCTGTGAGTTGAAACCGTTCACTTCAGCTACCTAGCTAATCACTCTCCTTTCATTGTCGTACTTATTTTTTTTTAAAGGAAAAGTTATTAACCTATGGACAAGGAATTGCAGTGCCGCCATTTCATGTTGTGGACAATGAATCGAGTGATTTGGAATGTATCTGAATGTGTTCGTGTCTTTCCTGTAAATGTCAAATTCCGTTTCATTCTGATCGTTCCTTATAACCTATACATCTAAAAATGACAACTTTCGTTCTTTTACTACTGAAATAGTTCATTATCGAGAGATCAATTAGAATAATTATTAGCAGTAAGAAACAAAATCCATATCGGACCGGAAAATTTTAGGTATATAAACAATTACCCTTGCTTTAGATTTAGTATTAATTTTCTCCTCCTGAAGATGCTGACCCTGTTTTATCTGCATCGCCCGGGTTTTTTCGATTTGAATTATTCAAATAGGTCTACCACTATCACGGGCAATGAATTTTACGTGTCATTGATTGGACACGGAATGGATTCACATATTTTGTGTAATGTTTTTCGATTTTCCAGCCGTTTTCATTGTTGTTCCATAATTGCTTTTGTAAATGATTCTGAGAAGTTTCAATGATTTACCTCTCCTATAAAAAAACGTCATACATGATAGAATGGAATAATACTGAAATTTGGATGAGAGCAAAACCAAGGAGTGATGGTTTTTCGAATAATTCGAAAAAACACTCGACATAGTCGATAGGCATACTTGAAGACTGGCGTTAAATCAAATCATCTTTCGAACAATTCGTTCAGGCCAGTCACAAATATACCTACACAGTAGGTTTTGGCTGGCACTTGTCAAAAAACAACTACTCCCCTGGCTAATACCACGAGGGGGATTGAATTATATCCGACCGGTGCTAGTGCAAGTTTCTTCACAGAAGAAAATCCTGCATTTGCTTTTGGCGATACAAATGAAGGAATTGATTTTCAATTATAGGGACGGATCCACTTGAAGACCAGTTTCGGGCTATTTGTCCACTCACAGTACAAGGCAGTAGCATAATCAACATGAAGTCGATGACTTTTCAGGCATCTAATTGGTTAAAAAGTAGAGGTGCGAAACTTTCAAAGAAACCAAACTGAGTCATTGACAGGAATGAAATAAACGTTTGCCTAAATTATTTTCCTACATTCACCTGTAGTATTTCAACATTGGAATCTTGAATCTTTCGTTGAGATGAAATAATTCTGAAACGTTTGTTATTAGATATTGCGTTCATTATAGAAAATGAAACTTTTCTTTGCGTAGCATACGGGCTAATCGAACGCTGAGCACTCAAAAAACCTCAAAATAACACAGGAATAAATAACCGACTCATGATGAATACGAAAACGCCTCATATAGCAACTTTTTATTAAGTCTTCTATGAACGCGAAAACAGTTTTGAATCAATCCTCTTTGAATGGTGAATGGGGTTGCCGTTTCCGGAAAACATCGTATTATTTGCTAGTCTTCTCGAAAATACTCTCTTATACTGATTTCATTCCCTCTCTTGACCTATGTACCGATATTCCGAGCGAACGTATCGATCGGCTTCCTGACTTGTTGCTTCTCCAAGAATGTTCGGGACAGGCGATCGGTTCCAGTGGCGTACGCATCACAAAATTGTCCTGATATCCCTACTAGGACCTTTAGAATTACAATTTGTTTTCCTAGACTTGAAACGAAATTTTTGGCGAAGGAGCCAGTTTGCATTTCTTGATAATATAAGACCCCACTATCATCAATTAAACTTGAACATTTACAATCCACAGAGAAGTTTGCTGTTCTGATAATATTATTTACCTCTGTAAAATTCCTTTTAATAAATATTGGCAGAAACTTAATGAATCTTGAAAGTAATGTCGACAGTACTAGTTAATACAGAAAATGTCTTTTTTTTACTAGTACGAGAAAAAGTTTCGGGGAGTACACTGACATTTGAATTTTCAAAACAGATATTTGTATGGTTGAAGTTTGAAGAATGACTGGAAATTGTGGTTATTCATAGATTTGTTATATAATTTTCAATAGAGAGAAATAGTATATTGTGCAAATGAAAAATATGTTATTTTCTCACGCATTGAACACTGTACTTTTTCTACGGTTGCGTTGTTTTCAAGTATTGAAAATTAAAATACGTATTTAATAATACTTGTATGTCATTAACTCATTTTCATAGTTCATTTTAAATAGTAATTAACAGTTTTATTTGAACAATTTTTAAAGTAATTCCTGGTAGGTTGTTTTGTTTCAACATGTTTTCGGTAATTGAAATATTAGCTATGGTCGAAGTTAAAGTTGATGGAGAAACGTACTGAGCTTCCACAACATTGTTGTGTTCAGGTTTTAATGGCGCTGGAGGATGAATGGATTCTGCTATACTTTTTGAAATTATCATTCTGTTAGCTATGGAGTTGTCGCGTTTTAAAATTAAAAGATCTGCTCCTGCATTAACTAAAATAGTTGTAGATGACCTTCAGAAACAGTGACAATATATAATTCAGGGTTCGGTAAATGCAAAAATTTCGCTATTTCTTTCGCCGTGGTGCAAAATTTATCTATCCCAACAGGCTGTTTCGGGCATTTGCTATTTTTGTAATTTAAAACGTGTTTCATTTGTGCTGTGGTTGAAGCTTTACATATTTTTTGTAAATTTGGTAGAATTCTCTTGCGACTGTTAAATTTCTGGGAACCTTGGTTTTAGTATGGGGTAAATTAATTAAAAGAGCCGAATTAAGATCTTCCATGTCATCAATTTTTAATTTTCGAAGTTTATCACAACGGCATGCCCCTGTAAGGTCAATAGCTAAAGCAGCCTGAAATCAAAACCAAACATTCATTTTTCGATAACAATTAAAAACTTTTCAATTCATACCTTTATCAGCAAATTCTTTTCATCAGGTGCATCCTTTAAAAATTGTTGAATTTCTTCAAAAGTTAATTTATTGACTGTTTTGGAGCATATATTTCAGATTTGCGTTTAAAAAATGCATGTAGTTTTACGTATTTTGATATATCAACACAGTTTTCAATAATTAAGGTTCTCCTCAGCATCGAGTACTGAGACCATAATGTTGAAGATTTCAATTTTCTTGACAACTCTTCAAAATGAATAACAAGGTATTTTCGGAACAAGAATTCACCTTGGCTTTCATTTTCCAGTCCATTAAGTAAGCGATTTGATATTTTTCTCTTGATGTGCTTCGTAGCAAATCATTGCAAACATCTATTGCTTTCTGAACAATTTCTGGAGGTGTATTTTCCAACTCTGAATCTTCGTATTCCATTACATTCAATATTCAATAAATCTGAATTGCTTATATTATAACAATCGACAATAAAACTATTTTCGTTGGGCAGCAATAATTATGGTGTGCATGAAAAACCTTTGAAGAAAGTGTCATCTTTTCAATTTCCGGATGCTACTTAGCATTATGCAATCTCTTCTTTTTTCTCTCCTTTATTTCTTTCCTCAATTTCTGCCTCCTAGGCATTGGATCAATGGAGTCAGCCATGAGTTATATATTATATTATGACATAATTATTGCAGTTTATTTGCAACTGTCATTTGTTATATTCATATTATATGAGATGAATCTATTGGGATATGACCAAATCGAACTTCAATTAAGAACTACCGGAGTCATTAAACCATATCTACTTTTATCCCGAATATATAGGAATAGGGATAATACCTGATGGCATTCATTCAATGGCAATACAACCTTATTGGAGGATTTTTCGTGAATTGAGCATTATCATCCGTGAAGAACGTTCTGCGAATTGGAACCTTCAAATGTGAGTATAACTGATTATCGCATGGTCCAACAGGTAATATTCGTTAGGTTATTTCACGAAACAGATAACCAGATTTGAAATCAGATCCAAGGTAGGTATTATTTCAAAATTTCTCTACGACCAAAATGCTGTGCGAATTATTAAAATTTGAAAGTGTTTCAGATTCACTGATATGGTTTTATAATCCACTAACATTTTTTGAGATAGCCCAGTTGCTAAAGTATCCGGTAAGATAAACTTAAGGTTGTGTGTGTGATTTTCGGCGTCATTTTTTTTTTATGTTTTTTCATGATTAACTTTTTTTGTTCAGTTTTTAGGTGAATAATATCAATGGGGGAGAATAACTAACCATTACATCGCAAATTTTTCGGGCTTGAGGGCCGTGTTCTGGAATTCTGGAGTTCCGGAGCTATATATATATATATATATATATATATATATATATATATATATATATACATATATATATATATATATATACTAGCTGACCCGGCCACGCGTTGCTGTGGCTAAAGTTTTTGTTATATTACATTATAGTAAACAATCTAAGAGGAACAATAAGAGAACATCAGTCACGGAGTCCACTATGCTTTTTCACACAGATGGTATTTGTAAAAAAATATGGTGATCTCCTTATTTGACTTTCTACTACTATAACCCTTTAGTACAATGAAATTATTTACGAACAAAGACGAAAATGTTGATGTTGGTATACAAATTCACTGGATTGAGATTTGAAGGGGAAGTACGTTGAACACAATTAATTAAAATGTTCTTACACTTGATATTAAGCAGAAATCAATAGGTACAAAATAAAAATTTATCAGATTTATTATTTCCATTTAATTTTATAACAAATATAAGTATATTACAGTATAATACAGTAAATAACATGTGACGCTTAAACTCATGAATGAGGTAGGCAAGGCAGACAGTCTTAAACTTTTAAACATTAATATCTATTTTTTTGAATTATAAATACTATCAATTTCAATTTAATTTAACACCAATCGGTGCATAATGTTTTTGGTTAACCTGTCTTTAGCTAACACAAATAGATTCGACGTTTTCCCAACACATGAACACGCAACATATAGTTGCCCATGGGAAAAACATGGATTTTCCAAATCTAAACAATTTGTGGTTGTGCATGACCTTCTGCTGTCCAGGGTCAGGATTCTATTTCACGAATTTGATTATCGAATTGTTCAGAATATGAATATATTTTCAGTACAGCGCCTGGTACAGTCACAGTCTGAGCTACTCGACAATCGAGTTTGTGAAATAGAGTCTGGCTTCTGATTCGTTGAGCTGGATTTCTTGATTCAATTTGTTCTGCCAACTGATGGGCTCAGCAGCGCCATCTATTGATTACTTACTCAACCCAGTCGAAAGGTATCGACATCTTGATTCAATTTGTTCTGCCAACTGATGGGCTCAGCAGCGCCATCTATTGATTACTTACTCAACCCAGTCGAAAGGTATCGACATCTGTTAGAATCATTTGGAGTTAACAGATAATTGTGACTGTCAAATAATAACAGACAAATAATTAGCAATAAATTAAAATTGCGACTATAATTTGAGATTCAAACTATCCTATCTCTCAAGTTGGATCGAACTGCACATGGTGTGCGAATTTTATTATAATCGGTTAAGTGGTTTAGGAGTCCATTGAGGTCAAACATTGTGACACGAGATTTATATATATTAAGAAGATTTATAAATTTACTTCATTGACATTTGTCAAAAATTAGAGATCTTGACTTTTTAACATTTTTAACAGACTCATTCCTGATTTTCAGATTTACTCCACGACATATAATGGGAATTGCAAACAGCGTACTCAAACTGGTCCTCAAGAGCGCACTCGCCTGTCCCGAAAACGGCTGCGCAATAAAAAAAATCATCGTGAAAAAATCCCTTTCCAAGCTCAGATTCCACTGCGCGTACAGATCCAGTGGCTGCAAAACGAAGACAGGACTCGACGAATCGACGTTTCACGAGGCGAGCTGCAACTTCAAGGTCAGACACTGCCCTCTGGCAGCGGAAAATTGCGACTGGAAAGGCCGATTCGGGGATTTGGAGGAGCACTGCGGGACGCACCACGCGGACAGGTGCATGGCGCCATCTAGGGGCGAAGCGATCACTTATCTCGAAGACGACGCCGTCTCGTGCGTGATTTTCACGTGTGATACTGCTTTTAGATGCGCCTGGCATTACTATGACGCGAGGCAAGCGGTGTTTTCGGTGGAACATTTGGGGCAACACGACCCGGACAACAGGTTCAGCTATGTCGTCAATATATGGAGGAGGGCACTCGCCGTGGCAGCATACAGGGGGTTCTGTTACCAACCGCCGCTAAAGCCCATCTTTTGTACGATGCCCATGTATATCCTGGAGTTGAACTGTGACGAGGAAGACTTTCTACATTTCGAGGTGCAAATAACGAAAGAACCCTTCGTAAGGGGTACTGAGTTTTCACCCTATCATGAATAGCATGAGGATAATATCAGTAGCAATAAAATATGTGCGATATCATTTGCTTGAAAGTGGTTGACAAAGTTCCTTGTTGAATTGTAATGGTTCGGACTTCCATTGTCTATAATTTTAAATATATTGAAACCTGTTGCTATGAACGGAAGCATAAAAATACAAATCAAGTGAGAAAATCAAATCAAAATCAAATTTCTGGTCAATAATAAAATTCAGGATTGATTGATAAAAGTCATCACCCGAAGACGATTGCGGATACCAGCAATCGAAACGTCGTGAGTACTCTCAACTTGAAACTTGGTTTCAACATTTTTTCATAATATTTCATTCAATTTTTTTATTTCCATATTTTGAACTAGTATTTCATATTCGATACCTCAATTTTCTTGTCATAATATTATTTCATTTATTTCGTAATTCAAAATTTTTTTTGACTCATATTTCATATTCGATATCTCGATTTTTTGTAAGAACAGTATTTTCTTTGATCAATCAATCCCAAATTTCATTATTGACCAAAAAATTTGATTTTTTGATTTTTTCTCACTTGATTCGTATTTCAATCCTTCCGTTCTTAGCAAGAGATTTCAATAGAGTTAAAAATATAGACAATGGAAGTCAGAACCATTACCATTCTGCGATATCATAGTTTATATTATTTCACACCGAGAATTTATTTCGAATGTAATATTTCCAAATGAATTCAATCTATCCCCAGTCTCAACTACTTTCTTGGTTGATCTCACGCCGGACATTGAATCACATCTAAAAGGAATACGAAATAAATTTATATTTGAATATTGTTTTTTACTCTTACACATAAAATGCGACATATTCACATTTCAATGTTGATAGTTGATTTGTTCGGATTAGATATGCATACAATATCGAAATTTACATATTTCTGAGCTAATATTGTTGGATATAATAGATGAAGGGATTCTAGTATTGGTGCCAAGTTTCAAACATCTATTGTATCAATACTGAACCTGAAAATATGCGGTTAAAGTTTTATGTTTTATGGAGAGAAGGAAGTGGCTTTCTCTTATCCAAGTCAATGAGAAAAAAATACAAAACCTTTATGAAAAAAGTAGTACAATTTGAACGTCATTATTTTGTGGTGGATCAATATTCGTTCCGTAGTTTTCTGGGTTTGTAACCTACCACAATCTGAAAAAATAAGAATCAATATTGAAATCTATACAAGTGTAAAAGGATAGATTTTCAATCTACCTCGGAATGTTGCTGCGTCTATTGAACAACAGTTCTTTCTGGGTAGGACAAGTCCAATTAGTCAATTAGTCGTATATCTCAAATTCTGACTATCAAAATAATAATAAAAATTAATATGTATGTGAAAATACTTATCGTTAACGTTTCGGAAACTAAATCCGTTTCCGTTCTCAAAACTTATACGCAAATTCCTGTTAAAATGCAAATATTTCTTATTGGCAATCTTCGTAATTGACATTTGTCAAATATTTCAAATCTGACATAACATTTTGTCCTTCATGGGGCAGCCATCCGCGATCCATATCAAGCGAACCCATGGATATGCATTCTTCACCAGACAGCATGATGAAAGCAGATTCCTTTAATTTTCGTTTCCTAGCCAGAAAGAACTGTTTTTCGATAGACGCAGCAACTTTTCGGGGTAGATTATAAATCTGCCCTTCTACATTCGTATAGATTCCATTATCTGAAAAAAGAGGAACTAATATTGGAAACAATAGAAGCAGCAACTTTCCGGGGTAGATTAAAAATCTGCCCTTCTACACTTGTATAGATTCGAATATTATTTTTTTTTTCAGATTGTAGTGTTACAAACCCAAAAAACTATGGAACAAAAAATATGTATCAGATATTCAGCAAAAATATCATTTTGTAAATATTGTGAGAATGTATTTTGAGGAGGGAGAAATGTTCTGGAAACCATTTTTTGGGTTTTCCCTCCTCTGAAAAAAAAAGAGGGCTTCAAATTCTTACAATATCTGTTTTTAGGGCGAATTTGTATATTTGCCCAGATACGTAACTGTAATATTATAAAAAATCCAAATTGACTGACTATTTCGTTGGGTAGGTATAGATTTTTTCACTAATCTGAATGTTAAATAAAAAAAATGTAAAAATTGAATATACTTTCCCTTGGCGACGTTTCGAAAGCTAGCCTACATTTGAAAAAATGGCCTGCCTCCTTCTTCAATCCTTCTTGAAAATTCGTATCAGAATCCCAAAGTTCAATCTTCCTAGCTCAACTCCCCTTTTCCGTTTAGATATCCCACGTTAATATATACTCATTGAACAAAGGGGTTACTTCTGTTATAGAAGATTAGTATTCTCTTTGCTTTGATTTGGAGGAAGAAAAGCCAAAAATCACTTCTTTGAACTAGTGTATTTCCAATAAGAATCGATATTAGTTCAACATCGATTTTTCCACTTAGAAGTGAGTATCTCTTTATCCGCAAGGATAGATAAAGTACAAAGTTTCTTTTTTTATTTTCCATCAAATCTCAATTCATATAAAAAACACTCATTTTTCCATGTTTCGAAAGCCTTACATTATCTCTAATTAATTACTTACTTCTTTTGTAGCAGTAATTTTGATACTACCTCAGCTACTGATTAATACAGTAGTTCCATTTCTTTCTCTCACATCATCAACAACGTTTCATACAATTTTTTTTGATGCGGAAATATTGATTTTGATGATGAACAAATCCCACAGCAACCCCATAGCAGACCATATCATTGAAACGATTTAGAAGTTGGCAGAGAATATACGAATCATTTTCCTCAAGTGTTTCAACAGTTCCTGTGCTATAGAAGATAATAGAATATTATACTCGACGATGAAGCATTCCTTTATCGTTTTGTACGTAGTAGTGTAGGAATGATTATTTCCCAACAGCAAGGAAATCTTGACTTTTTCTTCTAGAAATTTTGGCTGGATTGTCGAAATTTCCTAGCGATTTGCAGAAAATAACTATCATTGATGGAGTCGATTTGTTTCCTTACTTAGTGGCAAAATTATGAATTTGAAATTGTTCCCTTTGAAGAAAAAAGACATTATAATTCAACACTTTTTATGTGCAGTACCATTAACAACAATAAATATCGAGGCCTATCTTTGATTAATATCATCAAGTCCACAGAACCTGAAATTAATCTGTGAATCACTAGAAAAATTTTATTCTCCACAAGTACTACGAAACACGCGTCGAAGGTGATTATAACGTAAAAATTGTCTGCATTCTTGAATTTGGGGCATACTGTGATTCCAAGTGACTGAAGCATTGTGTAATAATAATTTCCAGAAATGGAGGTAATGGATCTAGGTAGTATTGGATTCTTGGGAATGGTCAAACGGTATTCTGGAATCATAATCAAACATGGATCATCAGTGATATGCTTCTTACCTACGAGAGAATAATTGAATGAAATTTAGTACATACCTTTATTTTACCTGAAGAAATCGTTAGGGGGTTTGATCTGATGCTTTCTGTGTTCACAAATATAATTAATCTAGATTCAGTGAACAAACGTTCTTGAGAGAAACCTCAGAAGAAAAGTGCCGTAACTTGAAACATTTGGAAGATTTGTCGGCAAAAGTAAGTAGATATTGCGAATTCATTTGGGGGTTACATACTGAGGGCACCAAGTACGGTTGAATGTGTGCACATCCAATATTTTTGATTTTTTTTTTTTTATTTAAAAAACGTAGAAATCGAAGACAGAAATAATATACCACCTGAAAAATGCGACAAAATCCAGATCTATTTTGATCAATATAATCGGTTGAACATGTTTTGTTGAGCTTCGCTTCAGATTTTTGGCTGATGGAACTACCAGAAGAAGTTTTTTACTAGGTGTTGTTCAATAACTTAATCTAAAGAGCAAAAATAACCAACTATTAGCTGACTTTTTTGATTTTTTCCAAATTGACGTCAGCGACTGTAGAATTTTTTTTCGAATATTTATATAGTACAATATAATTTTTTCTCAATGAATTCCGCAGACGTAAGAATAATTTATGTACAATTTTCAAGTTTTGTTTCATCAGAATCAGGCAATCTTTACCAAAAATTCACAAGGATTAATTCTTGCCACTACATTGATCATTTGTTTCATATTTCTTAACCTGCAAAAAAATAATTTATTCATTCCACATATTTCATTGTCACATATATGATGGTTGATTACCAAACTATTAAACTGTTAAGAATAAAACAGCAGAAAACAAAATATCTCATCAGCTATATCCAATCTTTCATAAAAAGTAAAATATTGAGCAACAGGAGAAACAAAATATCTCATTTCATTCGTTGTATAAAATTGTTAAAAATGAATGAATTAAGGTAAAATATATAAATAATGTATTGATTGAAAAAAATTACATAACAAAAAACAAATCACCCAACGTCTATAAGTAGTATAGACAAGGTAGTATTATTATACTATTAAATAGTAATATATTATATCAAATCTTTCGTGATGAAAGAACTTTCGAACATGTTTATCTATAAGTGATGAAGAATAAATAGATATTTATTACACAAGTCTATAAAGATTTTATCATCGAGTATAATATTTATTGTTTCTAAAGCACACGTTTTGTAGCGAAAAATCATCCGTAAATACTCTTCCAACTTCTGAATCGTTACAATAATACGATTTGCAATGGGTTGCAGTAGATTGGATTAGTCATATTTACTAATACAACAAATATAAGTAACTGGGAAGGACAAACAAATAATATATATCAAATATAACATCACTGAGTTAGATTTCCAAATCGATCAACTTGTTCAGGAATGAATCTGTCAAATTTATTGGGGTAGTAATTTTTCCAATCTACATTCAAAGACCTCATATGTGGAAGAATAAATGAATCAATGTTCTTCGAAACTTCTTCTGAAGGATGGGGAAAAAAGTATTTATTATACCACAAGAACAAAGCATTTTATTGTGATGTTTCATGAAATTATCATCATAAGAATAAAGAAATCAAACTCTCCACGTTTTTATTCCATTCATATTTGTTGCTGCAGTTTCAGAACAAGAGCCCGCGACGATCATTGACTGAAGTTTGGATGATGTTACTTGTTCAGATACCAAGTTGTATAAAATGGTATCAAACTCTCGTCGAAGTATAAAGTCCAATTTTTTCATATTTTTCTGGGATGATATTAGAAATAACATAATCCATTGCCAGACACCTACTACGGTTTCAACCCCCTGCCAGACGTCCCTAAACTTTATCAAATTGCTTACACTCTACAGATTTTCGTTTTTGTGAGGCCATCTACCCTATATTATATTTCCTGCACTTGACAATGTAGGACAAAATTATCTTCTCTGAAGGGTAAAGTAGGTGTCAGTTGTCAGTTGGACGCAATGGTTCAACTGGAATGTTAACAGAAAGCTGATGAAGCTCCAGAACAGTGTTAAAAATAGAAGTTGAGACAGAAAATAACAGTTCAAGTCTGAAAATTGCTATCTTTCGGAATTATGTACAAGTAATAAAAAAAAGTGCATTTGAAGCTACGACATCCGTAAGAAATGCATAAGAAAACACATGAATTTGAAAACAATCTTTGCTGCCTATTGCGCTGATTGTTTTTAGTTATGTTGGGGACGAGCGCAGAGAAACTTTCAGCTTTTGTAAAGTAACAAAGGTCTGGCGGTCTCGGGCTCTCAAGCTTTTCATTTCTATATGAAAATTATCAAACGAATAAATAAAAATTCTTCTGGTATTGTCCGTATAGGACAAAAATGCATGACGTTAGTAAGATATAAGTGGTGTAAAAACATAAGGAGTTCGATTTTTCTTCTTCCTCTTTATGAAATCATTCTGATCTCCATTCGTTCTTAAATTATATAAATCTCAATGAATCGTTTCTTGATTCCCAGAATAACCCGCCACTATGGAGATGTTCGCAGTGGACAACGCTTTGAAAATGGCAGTAAGGAAGGCAGTCATCTGCCCCATCTGCAGGATGTTGAAGCCCGGTACCTTACGCCGCACCAGCCTGAGTCCCGTCGTTTGCGCCTGTCCAGGAGCAATGAGGGATTCCAACACTCTGCACTCTCTCAGGATACCAAGAAACTCGCCAGTGGAGCGATTGATCATGAACATCACATTCCCCTGCACGTACCAATCTTTGGGTTGCAGCGTGATGTTGAAGCTTGAAGACCTCGCCTTCCACGAGTTGAATTGTAACTACATGATGAGGCTGTGCCCCATGGGACTGGATACCTGCCGGTGGATGGGGACCTTTGAGGAACTAGAAAAGCACTGCGAAGAGGTCCACGCTGACAGGTGCCTGGAGGAGTCCTACGGCAGAGTGGTCACCTACCTCAAACACCAGATCGACGACACGGTTTCCAGTGTGATGTTCACCTGTGGTAGTGTGTTTGTCTGTACTTGGTCTAGACACAATGAAGAGTACGTTCTACTGGCGGTTGCGCATTTGGGACAACAGTATCCAAACAACAAGTATAGATATGCGGTGTATGTGATGAATAGAGGGGCTTCAGTGGCTAAATACGAAGGTTTTTGTTACCAATCACCTTCGAATCAATCATCCATACATGAGGTGCCTTTGAATTTCCTAGAGAAGAATTGCGATAGGCAAGGTTGCTTGCATTTCAGGGTGCAAATAGCGAAGGTGTCACATTGACAAATCTGAAAAATCGCGAGCTCTGATGAAGGATGAGATGGAAACATTTCCGTTAGATTATATTGAATAAGATAGTTATTGTTTCAAATGTGATATTGATAAGGGATGAACTAAAATAAAGAATTTCAACCAGATCAGAAATTTTTCGATTAAGTCCTGTATAGGAGATTGAGCAAATCTTTAGATTGTTTTAAACATAAATACTCACAAATGAGAAAAGAATTGAGGAATCTGATCAAATCAGAAGAAAGTAAATATATTGATGAAATGGAAAAAATATAACGAGTAATCCAAATGAGTTTTGGAACTTCGTCAACAAGAAAAAAAGTAGCAATTTGAATACTAACATTTATAAATTTAACGGGGAGGAAGTAAAAAATAATGAAACAGCAGAGACATTCGGGGCCATTTTTTCATCTGTTCATTTACAAGTTAAAGCAAAATATGATTTAAATTTCAACTGCGATGAAGTTCTGTGTAATAGTACATGCGTGATTGGTAGCGTTACAAAGTCCGATTTCGATAAAGCAATAAAAAAGCTCAAACCTAAGAAAGCCGCTGGAATAGATGGAATTCCACCATACATTATAAAAGGCTGTAATGAATGGTTGATGAAATCTTTGCTGCATATTTTTAACCTCATTATATCAACAAAAATCTTTCCTTCTTTGTGGAAAACTGTCATAGTTATCCCGATACCAAAATCCTCCAAGCGAATGGATATTGAAAATTATAGAGGAATCTCTCCTATGTGTGCACCATCAAAGTTATTCGAGCAGATCGTGTACCTTAAATTGTATCATTCTGTCAAAAATTATGTAGCTCATCAACAACATGGCTTTGTAGCTAATAAATCTATTAATTCAAATTCATTTCTTTTCATTAATCGAGCATATGAAACTCTAGAATCAAAATCTCAATTAGATACAATATTCACAGATTTTCGCAAAGCATTCGATAAGGTTGATCATGATATTCTCTTAGAAAAGTTACATAGATTTGGGTTGACAATTAATTCACTTGAAATATTCAAAAATTATCTGGAAGATAGATCTTTGATTGTGAGACACAATGGTAATTCCTCTGGAAAATTCTATGCCAACTCAGGAGTGCCTCAGGGTTCCAATTTGGGTCCTCTCCTATTCATTATGTTCATCAACGATTTACCTTCAGTACTACGATACTCAGATTGTCTGCTCTTTGCAGACAATTTGAAAATATTCAAAAATGTTGAAAATATAAGAGACTGTGTTAAAATACAAAAAGGGTTAGAGAATGTTCATAAATGGAGTTTATGGAGCCAAAATAAATTATTCTTCAATATTAAAAAATGTTGCATATTCACAATATCACGTAAAAAAACCCAATTGAATTTGAATACAGAATAGATGGAGAGATTCTGGAAAGGTGCCTTGAGGTCAAAGATCTAGGTGTTACTCACGATAACGTTTTATCTTTTGCAAATCATATCCAAAATGTAGTTAGCTCCTCGAATCGTATGTTAGGATACTTAATTCGACAAAGTGCGCAATTTAAAAATATTCCAAATTGGAATTTGCCTCAATAATATGGTCGGGAGAACATCGTACTTTCCTCCAGAAAGTTGAGAAAATACAAAACAAATTTCTAAGATACATATACTTCAAAAAACATAAGATCAGAGCAGATTATAACACCATACGAACAAATCACTTGAGGAATGAATTTAAAATTTTATCTTTGGAAAATAGATTAACCCTTTCCATGCTGATTTTTTTATATAAAATAATTAATCATAGAATTAATTCTCCTGAACTCCTAGCGTTAATTAGATTTAATGTACCGCCACGTAGAACTCGAATATTAACCATGTTTAATATACCTCGGCTGATAACTACCACCAGGGCCCTACTTGCAACCATGTTTCGATTAGCCAACAGCTTCAATGGTATGATTGACTTAGATTGGACCCTCTCACAAATTAAATTTAGGCGTATGTGCCTCAATTATATTCTGAATATGAGTGTTTGAGTAAGTTCATTTACGTATGTGTTTTTGTATAGATTACCTAACTATATTGTTATCATATGAGAAATTGTTACTTGATCACTGTATGTATATATTATTTATCCATGTAATAAGACCTAGTGTCTGTTTGGATATAAATAAATAAATAAATAAATAGATATTACTAATCAAAGTTTATTTCAGGGGGTGTAGATATCATAGAAATTATATTTGGGGTTGAGCTATTTTAGACTTTTCTATTTCTCGTCTTAGTGGGAAAATTGTTTTAGAAAAAATACTTGATAAAAAAAAATTGTAAATATGCAGTGACATCCACGTGTTGCGTAGTACTTCATGTGAACAACAGATACCTCCCTACAGTTGCTTTCACGAGAATGTATCCGAAATAATTACTTTTTGAAGAAGCTTTGTAATCGTCGATAGAAATATATTACTATAGGTCAGTTGTGAAAACTCCACAGGGAACTGTGGTTCAAATGAACCTGGATCAGTTATCGAACAATTGAAGATTTGACTGGATATTTCTTAGCAATTGAACTAAGTTGATGTTCATTCAGAGAATCGTATGAATATATAGCATAATAGCCGACCTGTGCCTATTTCTTTGGGCGTTAATTATTATACAGTTCAGTAAATGAAGGGACGAACCTGTGAATAAGTCTATGAGTTCTTCACTTGTGGCTCAATTTTTAGGTCGTCACAGATGTTTTCAAAGGACCCAAAACTTAACACGATTGCGTTCATGGAAATGGCCGAAAATGGTCCCCCAAACCCAAAAAAATGGGTTTCCCGCCAATATCTGGCTAAATTTATGAATTAGAGAATTTTCGTTCAAACAAAAATTGAAGATCGTCTCATTATCTATAAAAATGACCCTATCATTTTTTCCGAAAACTCAACAGTTTTCGAGATAAAGGGACCCAAAACTCTCCTCATTTCAGCTGCCGCTTTCTCTATGGGAATTCTGTTGTCTATGCATTCGCTTGGAGGCGGGTGGACGAATTGTTTCATAACTCAGGCAAAAACTGACATTTTTCAATGATTCAAAGTTCAAGATAATGAGAAAACCCGTAGCTATCATTCCATGTATTTCGAAGTTCTTTCTTATTTGGCAAAAAGATTTAATAAGATGTGAAAGTTTTTTCTGAACCACTTCGACACTGTTTCATTAATTTGTTTACATTTTTTTCAAAAATAGTCTTTTATCGGAAATTTTTCTTCATAATGGGTCCTTGGGGGGTCTTGAATGATCTCTGAATTTTTTTTTGTACTTTCCCCGCGTTCTAATAAATGATCCATTTGTTTATTTACATTTTTCATGCGATTTCGGAGTTATGTAGAATCTGCGGAACAACCGCGAATTAAAAAATTATTAGCCATTTCATCAACTTGCCATGCACATCGTTTTGAAGCCAAGATGCTCTAGTTTCCGAATACATATATATTTTTTATGGCTAATAATTTTTTATTTCGCAGTTGTTCCGCAGATTCTACATAACTCCGAAATCGCATGAAAAATGTAAATAAACAAATGGATCATTTATTATAACGCGGGAAAGTACAAAAAAATTCAGAGATCATTCAAGACCCCCCAAGAACCCATTATAAAGAAAAATTTCCGATAAAAGACTATTTTTGAAAAAAATGTAAACAAATTAATGAAACAGTGTCGAAATGGTGCGGAAAAAAACTTTCACAGCTTTTATTAAATCTTTTTGCCAAATAAGAAATACATGGAATGATAGCTACGGGTTTCCTCATTATCTTGAACTTTGAATCATTGAAAAATGTCAGTTTTTGCCTGAGTTATGAAACAATTCGTCCGCCCGCCTAGAAGCGAAAGCATAGACAACAGAATTCCTATAGAGAAAGCGGCAGCTGAAATGAGGAGAGTTTTGGGTCCCTTTATCTCGAAAACTGTAGATTTTTCGGAAAAAATGATGGGGTCATTTTTGTAGATAATGAGACGAACTTTAATTTTTGTATGAACGAAAATTTCCTAATTCGTATATTTAGCCAGATATTGGCGGGAAACCCATTTTTCTGGGTTTGGGGGGCCATTTTCGGCCATTGCCATGAACGCAATCGTGTTAAGTTTTGGGTCCTTTGAAAAAATCTGTGACGACCTACAAATTGAGCCACAAGTGAAGAACGCATAGACTTGTTCACAGCTTTCCCTAGTTTCGGATCTTCAGTTACTGGAATATTAGTGATATGAATAAATTATAAAATTTGTATATTGGACCTAGGAATCACGTTGTCCCACACAAACTTTGACCCCGTTTTTCACCCCCTCAGAGGTGGAATTTCGGAAAACCCTTTCTTGTCGCAGGCCTATGTCATACAAAGAACACACCATCCAAATTTCTGAGCCTCAGTTTTTGACGCTTTTCGATATGATAACGCATACGCCATTGCTAAGGCACAGCCAATCAATTCTCCACCTAAGTGAAAGCGTATTCGCTGTATAACGGGAGTGGTTGAAAATTGGTCCCTAGGGGTTCAATTTTTGACCACACTCGTTATTTAGCGAGTACGCTTTCACTTAGGTGGAGAATTGATTGGCTGTGCCTTAGCAATGGCGTATGCCAGCAGTTTGAGGTGTACGGTGTACGTTTATTCACCCCAAAATAACTTTCTACACCTTTTTAACCCCGTAAGGCAATAAATTTCAATAACATAAAAAACAAAACTTCCATCAATCTTGTTAAAGAATTTTTATGCAAAATTTGAAGTAGATTGGAACAAGGCATCACGTTATCCCATACAAACATTTTCCCAGTTTTTCACTCCATTAGGGATGGAATTTAGGAAAACCCTTTCTTATGGAATGCTTAAGTTATACGAAGAACACACTCTCCAAGTTCTAGGTCTCTACGATCAGCGGTTTAAGCTGTGCATTGATCTGTAAGTCAGCTATTCATGACGAAGCATTTTATATGTACAAATTAACAAAAAACAACTTAAGTAGTGACTCAAATATAAAACCTAGCTATATAGTACCAAGATTTTTTGTGTTACTTATAGAGACTAACATTTTTTGTGAACATTATGTTCGTCTACACCGAACCGTTTTTTCAGCGTACACCGCTAAAACATCACATATCCCCGTTTTTCTCCGACTCGATTGACATATAGTATTGTTCCTCCCTGATTTTTTCTGTTTAATCAATGAAAAATATAGCCTATATCACTCCTGAGTAGTGTAGCTTCCTGTTAGTGAAAGAATTTTTATAATCGAATCATTATTTTCGAAAATTACCCCTACAAACAAACAAGGTTACAAACGAACGTCTTTATAATGTTTATATAGATTGTGGAAGAGACACATAGCATTCATTATTCCGAAACAAAATGAATTTTGGAGAAAGAACTCGATCAGGTCATCAATACATGATAGAAACGAAACCTTAGGTGTAAAAGTTGTAACTTATTGTGGAGATCAATTACCCTATCACCGAAGTGATATTTTTTGCACTCGACGCGCGTTTCGCTAACAAAGTTAGCATATTTAAAAGAAAATTGATACTAAATATGATGACAAGGAATATTTACCTATATACTTTACAATCTGAGGTAGTGTGAAGACTATCTGCAAAGTTTTTTGGTTCGATATCGACTTTGCCTGTAAACTAGTAATTATTCTGATTAATTTGGCTCCCAAGACAATTAGCCGACCCTTGCCCGCACTAGGAACTCATACCTCAAACACCAAGTGCTTGTGTGCGACTGATGATTTGGATTAAAAAAACTCTGTAATCAATAATAGTATTTATTTTCCAACGAAACCTATTAAATATATAGAAATGGTCAATTCTGATTAATTTGATTAATTTGGCTCCCAAGACAATTAGCCGACCCTTGCCCGCACTAGGAACTCATACCTCAAACACCAAGTGCTTGTGTGCGACTGATGATTTGGATTAAAAAAACTCTGTAATCAATAATAGTATTTATTTTCCAACGAAACCTATTAAATATATAGAAATGGTCTATATAATGCAAGAGCACTGAAACAGACTACATTCTTTCAAGATCAAAAATGAAGACAGATCAGAAAATGAAGACAAATAAATCATACATATGGACAGACATTATTGTCAAATTTCTAAAATGTTCAGAAAGGATGTGTCGCTATAATTCTCAATATTCTTTTCTGTACTCATAGAAAAAACAGTTTTCACCAAAGTGGAATCACCCCACAAACATATTCCACACTTAATTCGCGCCAGAACCTGTGCATGGTATATTAAGTTTGTACAGTGACCCTTTCAGCTCACACTATATCAACAAAAATTTCAAGAAAATTGGTTTCATCTGTATTATTGACGAATGAATCCTCTAGCATCTTTATTCTGAGAGGATCGCATTTTCTTTGATAGTTATGAAATCTTGGGGTTTGGGTTTTCTGAGTGTTCAAATTCAGAGAATTTGTGCAACACCACTTCTAGAGCTTTTTCTGTAGCTTTGCATCTTACTTGTTTCGTTTTGGTGTGAAATTATCAATGACGCGTCGTCTGCATAGATTGGTACATGAACGTCTTTCAAGAATGTATCCAGGTCGTTAAAGTACAGTATGAATAAAAAAGGTCCTAGAATTGATCCTCGTGGGACACCAATATTAATGGATTTGCTCTTCGAATTAACGAAACCAACTCTTTCAGATACACATACGTACTGATGACGATGTTTCAAAAAAGACAATGTTACACCTCGTAAATTTATACAATTTCGATATTAACTAGATGTTGATTCAGCGCCCGTCGCGGCACTTAGGCAGGGGAGTAGCTGTTTTAGATTCTTTCCTCCTTTTTGTAAATGATTTGAACGTCTATGGATGATACCCATTTCAAAAAAGGGTATTTATTGGATAGTGATGATGATAGTTCCTTTAAGCAAATTTAGTATTATTTTTGCATTAACTTGGATGAGAAAACCAAAATCACTTATTTTTTTTTTTTGCAAGATAATTATAGCCCGCATAATTCTTGAGCTTCTTTGTTTGTATAAATTTCAAACAAGAAATGATAACTTATTAACGATAATAAAGGTAGGTATCCCGCTCAAATTCGACCATCTGCATTTGAACAAATGTAATTAGAGTAATAAAACACTTCTGAGAACAAGGAACGACGGACTATATCTCAATTTCAATAAATAATCAGGTTGATTTCCATAATCGATCAGTGTCGAAAGATAGTTCGGACAGTGCTGTGAGAAGAAACATTTGAAAGAGTCATTTTACAAGTAAGTTGTGTTCAATTCACTCATTTTGAAATGTTATTTATTATATGAAATAGTCATCCTAGGGAATGTTAACCCTTGAAACTTTGAGTGATTTCATAAAATTCAACTCACACAAATTGCACCAGAAGTATTTGTTGACGGTAAAAATAAAATTCTCAACGATGAATTGTGAGAAGTTTCCGGGCTTCTCTGCCGTGATCCGCAGGTTTTTAGACCTGACGTTTCGTCTGCATCTGCGGCAGACATTTTCAAAGGTGATGCGGCAATGGTCGAAGTAATCTTCCCTGATGCGGAGCTTTAGTTCAGTTGACGTCTCACTATTTGTCGGACCTAGAATCGAACTGTTCATTAATTCTAATTGATTTTTCGAAACCGTTTTCTCTTTCGAAGTATCTAATTGTCGGACTGTAACAAAATTCGACTCGGCTTTCAGAAAATAGAGGCTGTATTGAAATTCCAAATTGAATTATGAATGAAGTCATGACAGGAAGTATGTGAAACAATTGCTCGTCGATTCATAGATAACTAGATAAAAATTTTTGTCGTCATGAGATCGAATTTATCGGGAGTAATTACACAAGTGTTTCAAAATTACTGATAATTTTCCATGAAAGCATGTTGTCTAAAAACTGCATGAGTTTATTTTCATATTTTGTCGAAAGAGCCCGACTCTGGAGGAAGAGGGCTCTTTTAGCAAAATATGAAAATAACCGAATGCAGTTTTTTTTTACTGACAACATGCTTGAATGGAAAATTATCAGGTTTCTTTTGATGTACGAGTGTAATTCGGTAGAATATTTCCGGAGTTAAAACAACGACGTTCAAAATTCAGTATTTATGCCTGTCAAGATGACAAATGTACATTTTAACAATCGTTACTATAGATACACGGACCGAGCGAGTATTTTTCGATACCTACCGGGTATTTACCAGCCCGAAAATGTCCCGCCGGGAATTTATCGCTGTAATTGATGGAAAATGTCCCGCTTCATATGGGATTTTTAACATACGATAGAAATATTCGCTGTAATTGATCGAAAATATCCCGCTTCATATCTGATTTTTAACATGCGATGGAAATATTCGCTGTAATTGATCGAAAATATCCCACTTCATATCTGATTTTTAACATGCGATGGAAATATTCAGGTTAAATTTTATATGAGAAATTACCTGACGGCTGTCAAAAACATAATGAACGCTTTGAAATAGTTGGAGTAGAAAAGCATTCTTACTGTTTTGTTTTATTGGGAAGTAATACAATAATAGTTTGCATAACTTTCTGAATGAGGTTTTTTTTCAGATTCACTCTCCAATATGATCATGATGGAATTAGAAGATTCACTGGAGATAATCACAAAGTCACCTTTTTGTCACGAGTGTAAGTTAACGAAGTCCAGTTACACCTCTCGAAGCATAAAACCCCGCAGTTCTTGTAGGGTATGCCAATATTCAAAGGAGATCTCAATAAACTTGGTAACGCAGAAGCTGCTGGAGAACCTCAAATTCCCCTGCATGTACAGGTCCGTTGGTTGCGGCCTGAAGCTGCATCTCGAAGATCTGGAATTCCATGAAACGAATTGCAACTACATGATGAGGCAGTGCCCTCTAGCGCTGGATTCTTGCAGTTGGGAAGGAAGATTCAATGAAATGGGAAGGCACTGCGAACAAGATCACGCTAGCAATTGTCTAGAAGCATCTCACGGTGAAGTGATCACTTATCTCCACAAACAGTCTGATAACTCAATCGCATGCGTGATTTTCACGTGTGGATCTGCTTTCAAGTGTACGTGGTATAAATTCAACGAAAAGTTCGCACATCTTTCAGTTGCTCATCTAGGGCAACACTACCCCAACAACAGATTCAGCTACGTGGTTAGTGTTATGAACAGGGGTGTTTCAGTGGCTACTTTCAAGGGTTTTTGTTACCAACCACCTTCCAAGGCAACCATACGTCAAGTGCCGATGTACATCTTGAGGAGGAATTGTGACAAACAAGGAGCGCTACTTTTCAGGGTGCAAGTAACGAAGGTTCAATATGGCAAGAAGTGTTGAATTCATGCAACACCATGAGTAATTTCAATAGACTGGAAAAGTATCACTACTTTTATTCGGGTTTTGAAGGCCGTCGTTTTTTGGAATTTCTTCCTGACGTTTCGCTGGCTCGAGTGGCTAGCTTGTTCAGAGGTTCATTCATCTTGGAATTCACTCCGATGACTGGAGATTGTTTCTTCGCAAGTTGTATTTATGCCGATTCAGGTAGTTTGCGGTGCTAATTATTCCATTCGGATTCGGGGAATTGTCATTAATATTGATTACCTTGTTTACCTCATGTGGGTTCGGAGAATAATCATCATTATTATCTGAAGAACTACCTGCAGTTATTATCGATTTTCTTAAAATGGGATTCCATATTCGGTTGAGGTTGACAGCTTCTTCTTTTCTGTTGAAATTATCCGTGTGTTTGTGGATTTCTATTGCCTCCCGTACCAGTCGGCTATGGTATCCCTGGTTGGGCGCAATCAGTTTTGCATTTTCAAACTGATTGCGCCCAACCAGGGATACCATAGCCGACTGGTACGGGAGGCAATAGAAATCCACAAACACACGGATAATTTCAACAGAAAAGAAGAAGCTGTCAACCTCAACCTAATATGGAATCCCATTTTAAGAAAATCGATAATAACTGCAGGTAGTTCTTCAGATAATAATGATGATTATTCTCCGAACCCACATGAGGTAAACAAGGTAATCAATATTAATGACAATTCCCCGAATCCGAATGGAATAATTAGCACCGCAAACTACCTGAATCGGCATAAATACAACTTGCGAAGAAACAATCTCCAGTCATCGGAGTGAATTCCAAGATGAATGAACCTCTGAACAAGCTAGCCACTCGAGCCAGCGAAACGTCAGGAAGAAATTCCAAAAAACGACGGCCTTCAAACCCGAATAAAAGTAGTGATACTGAAAACCTCGGCCGCGAAAGCCTCAACTATTTTGTCAGACTGGAAAAGGTTATATGTTAAAAGTGGTGAGAAAGTGTTTATTGAATTATAGTGCAGTTTGTATATGAACTGGTTCATAGATATATTGGGATGGAATGTAACATTGAAAATATATGTAAGGTAGACTGTAATGAAAAAAAATATTGAGGATATTAGCATCTCATGTTTTTACCATAACTTCATAGGAAATAGGTTTTCGCCTGGATAACAATTCAAAGAGAGCAATGCTAATTCCTCTGACAGCTGACGATACTTGTTGGCAAAAAAATTAAAATTATCCATTTATGAAAAATCGATATGGATATGAGTTTTTCGTTTTCAATTGGGGATTTTTTTCTGTTTTTTCTTCTCATAAATACACAATGAAAAAAAATATAATAATTGTTTTCAATTTGAAATTAGGTCTGAGAATAACTAAGTATTACAGCATGGAATTTAGCCTCACACATGGTTGCGCATTGAACTTCCGAAAGGTTTCAAACGGTTTGTTTCAATGGACGAACTTTCCTGTTCTATATTGAAGGTGTGACGGGCCGCATTGAAAGACTGCTGAAAAACATGGGGTGAGAGCAAATTTCAAGCCTACGAGAAAAATTCAGCCTGTCGATACGGCCAAACATAAAAATCAGCAGTGGCCGATCACGCTCTGTTGGAAATCAAAGGCTCGTAGCAGAGAAGGATACTTCGGCCATTGCCGCATGGCCAATGATATTGCTAACAAGTTATCAGACCTATATTATATCAATATTACACTTCATAACATGCAGTTGATTGTCAAAAAAAAAGTCCGACAAAGTTTATTTCAAAACTGAATTCTCTTCCCGGAATTAATCATATTCCTAAATCTCACGAAATGTTCACTTGTAATATCACAAGAGCTTAATATTTCCGATATTTGAAAATTATATATTTCTTTAATATTCTTGTTCGAAAGAACATTTCCAAGAATAATTTAGCCTTGCATACTATTCGTAAGAAGAATCACACCATAATTTGGAACATTTTGAAATAATTTCGTTGATTGTCAAATTGGTCAGGGTTGAAGTGGCTATATACTGATATTTTCACTCCATATAAAAGATTGTCAGCAAATCAGACGACCGATCTGGCCTACTCGATCAAGAATTGATGACGTAGACCGTAGTAATAACTCAAAAAATTCGCCGGGTATCGTCACTCTCGCAGCTGAGATGACAGTCATGTGCACGTCCTGTGTTGCCAAGTGGCTATGTCGTATGTCGTTGCGAATTCTAGTCTAGGTGCTGAAAAAATTAGTTGTGTTGATTTTTCATTTGAGCAATATAATGTCGTGATCTCAATTCAAGTGCTCGGTTCACAAGGAGTAGTATCACAATTCAGCCGAATATTTCCCTCATATATAAAATGTTCCATAAGACCAATGCAATTATCGAAAACTTACAGCGGTAATTGCATTGTATAGAAAACTTACAGCGGTAATTGCATTGTATCAAGTCACCATAACAACACATTTGAAACCGTAGCGCTAGACGTCAGTAAACAACACAAATAAATCCAGTATCACTACTTTTATTCGGGTTTGAAGGCCGTCGTTTTTTGGAAATTCCAAAAAACGACGGCCTTCAAACCCGAATAAAAGTAGTGATACTGAAAACCTCGGCCGCGAAAGCCTCAACTATTTTAACAACAACAAATAAATGTCAGATAGACTACAAAAATAGAAAAACATTTCGCGTTTAGGTGATTACTCCATACAATTTATAGAGGAAAGTATAAATGATCACAAAATAACATTTCCTTGAGAATTTCTTTATTCGTGAAATATTCCAATGAATTACATTCGTGCATAAAAATGACCAGATAATTTTGCATTCAAGCGTGATATCTTATACAAATTGCATTCGGTTATTTTCATATTTTGTGAAAGAGCCCTCGTTCTTTGGACTCGGGCACTTTCGCCATAATATGAAAATAAACTTGCAATTTTTAGATATCACGCTTTCTTGCAAAATTATCGGTAATTTTTATGCACTCGTGCAATTATAACCGAATATTATTCACGTTAATGCGTGTGAGCGAATAGGAGTGAAAATTGTGATCAAATTTTATGGATATGTGAAGTGAGAAATGCCATGTTTTTCTGGTGAGTGAAATCATTATTATTTTCTATAATCATCTGGGTTGAACTGAAAATATCTAAAACACATATCACTGCATTTATAGAATATTCAGAACGCGTGCACACTCTAGAATGTTGTTGGCAGCTCCTCTTGTGCTTTTTTTATGATCACTACGAAATTTTTAAATGGTTATTGAATATACTAGAACGTGAGATCATTCTTGGAGGTAGGTCATTGAAGATGAAGTTTGTTTTCATCAAACGTCAGATTGATCTCGCGTTCTATTCTCTGTTCTAACCAAAAGTGATCTGTATTGGCAACAACGTGTTCCATGAATCGAGTGATCTCGAGAATTTTCAGGAATTTCAACCACAAGCGCACCATTAAGGCGTAATTTTGAACAACTACACCCTGCCTACAGGTTAGTCTGAAAGAATATAGTAACACTGAAAGCACCAGTATATCTAAGCCATCTTAGTCATGGTATTGCTGTTTTTGACATAAGTTGATTTGTAATCCTTGTTCAACTGATTCTGTCAGAAAGATTAATAATTATAAGTTTGGAGGAATCATATGAGTATATCTTCCATGTTTCATTAAATAAAAAAAAAAACAACTTTAGTTACACCGAATGCTAAAACGCAGATGCGTCAGCCCAGTCTATTGCCTTTGGTAATTTAAGTTAACTAAAGTTGGTAATCATTTATTTTTAAAAGTAACATGACGCATATTCAAATAATATTCATTTTGCATTATTCACAGGTATATCTACATTATCTAAGGGTTGTAGATCATAAATGTAGATCATATGTCTATTTTTGAACTATAAAAAAATTTCCACTTAAATATCGTGGCGCCTAGAAAAAAATCCCGGAAATATCTTAAGTTGCCATAGTAAGCAGTCAAAATTGATGCATCGTATTGGTTGAGAAGTAAAGGTGTGAACCTTCCGAAACAAATCAGTATACAGGCGTAAAGATTATGAATGGATACGCTGAAATTTAACACGTTCCCTCCCAGCCATCTCCCAACCCCCACCCTCATCCCCTGAGAATTAATAATCGCGCTCGCGGATTAGGGGTGCGGAAAATCTAGTTTGCAACCCGATCCGATGAAAACATCTATTGTGACTGCGTGCAAGTCGGGAATATAAGGTGTCGGCTTTATTCCCGAGAACGAGAATTACATTCAATACGTAGCAGTGAATGGATCGACTGAAATGATTGAATTATTCCGTACAAGAACGAAATGAATTCGGAAAATGGGGTAGAGACTTTCCAACGGAACCGTTCTATCCAGCCAAAAGTAACAATTAACAACAATGTAAAGTATGTTTTCTGCAAATTCTACTCTGGACTCGTCGGGAAAAGATCCCCCGAATATCACGCCTGTCGACAGTCATATGCCTGAAATAATTTTTCACCAACAAAATAGAAATATTTTGATGGATCTGAAGACGAATGAGGCTTGCGGATCTGATGGAATCCCAGCAATTGTTCTTAAAGTGTGTGCCCCCAAATTGACACCAGTAGTTTGCGAATTATTCAACCTTTCATACAACTTGCGGTTTTTCCTTAATCCTGGAAAATAGCAAGAGTGCAGCCAGTTCCTAAAAACGGAAAGACAACTTTATCTTGTAATTATCATTACCATTTGTATTGATCTCTATCATTTCCAAAGTCATGGAAAAAGCAATGAATATGGAGCTTATCGAATATGCAGAGGAATAAGTAATGATCAACAATACGGATTTCACCATCAAAGATCAACCAGTGACATATTGGCTTATGTTTCTCATATTTGATAGCATTCAATCGGAAAATTTGGAGAAACGATAGCTGTTGCGCTCGATATTATAAAAGCGTTTGATCGAGTTTGGCTTCGGTGTCTCCTTCTAAACTGCCGTCTTATGGTTCGCCTCCTCAATTGTGTGCTTCGATGGAGAGATTGTTGTCTGAGGTCTCTGTATGTGGTTGTTGATGGAGTATCATGTGATGCTCTCCCAATAAATGGTTGAGGCTTTCGCGGCCGAGGTTTTCAGTATTACTACTTTTCTTCGGGTTCGGAGGCCGTCGTTTTCTAGAATTTCTTCCTGACGTTTCGCTAGCGCGAGTGGCTTGCTTCTTCAGAGGCTCAGATTTGGATGAGCAGCAGGCAGCCTGCTGCATTCCCAAGAATTGGTCAACTTGAAAGTCAACTTACCCATTCTCGAAGCTACACTTACCTGTCCTTGAAGCTCAACCAAGCAGACCTTGAACAAAGTTAACTGATCCAACTCCGAGGCTCAACTAACGTAGCCTCGAAGGTCAACTAACCCAACTTTGAAGCTCAAATAACTCAAGCCTGAAGGCCAACTAACCCAACCTTGAAGGTCAACTAACTCCACTCTGAAGGACAACTAACCAAAACTGGTTATATGAGCGATCAATGATACATATGTACTTGATAATATAAGTGTCGAGAAGGATGTGAAAATATAGAGTAAGCCAAGTATAATAGTCTGGGTGATCGCACGTTAAAAGGTAAGGCCTCGTTGATCAATTGCTCGCACAAGTTTCGACTTCTGAGGGTTGACGTTCGTCAGCTGGTTAACGGAACGAACAACAATCATGAATAGTGACAAATGCTCCTAGAAGGCTTCTAATAATCATTCAAAACGGTCACAGCTGCTCGTCTCACAGTTACAATTCCCATAACTTCCACAACCACTACACAACGAAATCCATCCCCCTCTCAATTCACTTGGAACTTTTAACGGTAAGAAGCTAAATGTTACCCGAATTTACATTAGCTCCTGTGGCGAAATGTACATTGGCCAATTGGAAAAGTTATCAAAACTCGTTTTGAAGAGCATCGGGCAAACATCGGGTATGGAAGAGCAGAAAATATAGTATAATCCAACAAATTCCAGTTGAAAATCATATACTTGTTGATGGGATTTTGAAATTGATTACAAATGTACATATAATATTAGTTTCTCGGAGGGTGCAAAATCAGTAAAAAGTCGGGTATAGTTGTAGCATGTATAGTGATGGAAGCTTTTTGGAGGTTCTCATAAGGATAATTGGAAGAGGTTTTAGCTCGTCAAGAATCACTCTGTAGATTACTTTGTTGTAAATCCTCACAGTTACATATCCTACAACTCCCACACCTAATAAACAACAAACTGCCCCTTTCCCAAATACTCGGCGCCATATTTTCGCCCTTTTCTGTCCGCCTTTTCTGGCATAGAGGCCCCAATTAATTCACTTGGAACTTTTAACAGAACGGAGCTCCATGCGATGGGTGTTAGAGGCTTAGCGATAAATGGGCAACTTTTGCACTGGCCGAAAGCCCTATTAGCTGGCAATTGTGGTCAGCGTGATTATTTACCCACTTTTCTTTCATGCGGTGAGTTTTCCAACAGGAAATAGTTCTCCGTATTATAGTTTGAGGTGGAAAGGCTTCTAATTGGCTTTGTGCATTTCGTGTGTTGTTTCCGTGTTTGGCAGGATGGAGTGTACTAGATTATCTGCTATTAATATCCATTGTAGTTTCCATTTTTATTGAGAGAATCCATTCTCAGGATCAATAGAATATTTTAGTTTTCTCGTACCTCACTGAAGAAATTATACTTTCCTCAAAGAATGTTGTGTAAGGACATCAATGATGATTTCAACACCTTGAAACCGTTGTTCCTCTACTTGGTGTATAAGTAGGATGAATCTTTGGTCATGCAGCGGACGGCATTTCGCCTTAGAGATTCACACGAGACAAGTATGTGATGTTATTTTCGGGGAAAACGAACGATTCGGGACCTTCATTTTGTGTGAATAGTTCATATACTCTTAGTGATAACCAGGATGAAATCAGTTGCTGAAAACCATAAATAGAAGCTCTATTGAATTACTCATTCTCTATAAAACTGACAATCTTTAAAACCTATACTCATAAAATAAACACTCAACAACACTGGATTTTCATGCCTAACGGCAGAATGGCTTCACTGACTTCATTCTCTTCCTTATATAACACATTCGAATAGCTGGATGTGATGTTTGCCAAAAACAGTTAGGCGTGCATCAACCCATGGCAATGAATATATAAGGTAAGATCGGGTAAGTTTGAGCAAGTTTTTCGTCATTTCTAGCTGTTTCAGAAATTTCAAAATGGAGTAATCTTCGCCTACTGATGCCTGCTTCCAACCATCAGCCGAGGCAAAAGAGAGGAGTAATTGAAACCCTGGTAGAAATAGCGAGACGCATTTCTGAGCCAGAATATTTTGAGAAAGAGATGTGTCATTTAGAAAACGCCTTCATATGTAATGGCTACCGCAGGGACGAAATTCACCGAGCCTTGCGACCCATACAGGGAGTTTCAATGAATGGTCCCGAACCAGCCGTTAATGGACGGACGTGTCTACCTTATATTAATGGTGTGACGGACCGCATTGGAAGACTGTTAGAAAAACATGGAGTGCAAGCAATTTTCAAGTCTAAGAGGAAAATTCAGGAAAGCCTCAGATCCGCGAAAGACCCACGGGATCCGTTATCTACCTCAGGAGTGTACCGAATACCGTGCAGTTGGGTTCTGTCTATATCGAAACCACAAAAAAGAGGATAAAAACGCGGTTAACCGAACACGAAAGAAGTTGTCGATATGGCAAAACCCAAAAATTTGCGGTGGCCGAACACGCTCTGTTGGAAGGTCATGATATTGACTTCGACGGAACGCAATAAGTGCTGGAGACAACTATGAGCTATTTTACTCCAGACTCTACAGGAAGGCCATAGAAATTCATAAACATAAAAACAACTTCAACCGCAAAGAAGAGAGCCTGAACATTCATAGAACATAGATGCCAGCGAGGGTCCGTGAGGGAAAAATGAGGGGAAAGACGTTTTCGAATAATCAATTAGAATCAATCGACCGTCCGAACCCAGATTCGACTCATCTTCTGAACCACATCAGATCAAAGCCTCGCAGCAGAGAAGGATACTTCGACCATTGCCGCATCGCCTTTGAGAATGTCTGCCGCAGATGCAGACGAAACTTAAGGCCTTAAAACCTGTGGACCACGGCTCAGAAGCCCGGAAGCACCTATCAATTCATGTATAAATATTGTACTACCATTCAGCGACCATCCTCACTGACAATGTAAATGCAAGAAGAATTGGAAGTTTCTTGTTCCTTTTTCACTCATAAGTATTATTTTTGTATCTCCCCGATGATGACAATGACCATTTGTTGAAATATTGGAAATATATTGTTATAAGAGTACACTTTCGCTTTTGCTGCTGTCCCAGGAATAATTCATAACAAGTTTTGTTCTTAACCTGCCAGCAACGAAATCCTCTACTTTACTCTGTATATATATATATATATATATATATACAGAGACCTACCGTTTTGAAAATACCGTAAGTTCTCAAGAGAACTGGATCGTGCAAAACAATGATTGACAACTTTCTCCTGCTACCTACCTATTACCACAACGAAAACTCTCAGGTGCACGCGTCTTTCCGAACTGCTCTCAGACAACGTCCCATGTAATCCCCACCAATAAACAGAGATTACTTAAGATTGAATCTGGCCGTACGTCATGCTTATTGCGGCAGGAACGCCTTACAGGAAATTGACTCTATTATTCACTTCGGGAAAGCCCCGAAGTAGACAAATGGCTTCGGCGGAGGTATTCGCTAGATTCACTCGACCTGCGATATGAAATATGCATCGGCAGAATAATTACTTATCGACAGCACGAAGGGCATTGGAAAGGTCGGCCATCGTTCTCTAAGAGCTTTGTTATGGCTCAAAATCCAATACTTTGAGATTGACCCGATATTCTATGAAATATCACGTCTAGGACTTTTTCTAGAGATCATTTACGGCAACACTACACTGATAATGCATGGTCCCTACGTGAGATAATATGAGCTAGTCTTTAGTTTCAGTATAGATATATCAGTATCAATAAACTACTTAGATTTTTGCCTACCTCTCTTCTTCCACTTCACATACACACATATTACATTATAATGCATTATATCAGAAAATTCACAAATGAAATATTTTTATTGAATTATTTCAATGATTACAAAAAAATCTATAGAACCACTATCAGTCTAGCAAAGAGAATATATTACGGAAACAGAATAGGGGAATCGAAGAGTAAAATCAAAGAGACTTCGTCAATTGTTAGTGATATAAGAGGTAAAACAAAAATGAAAAGTTAAAACTCCCTCTTAATCCTAATACCATAATAGTTATTTATGTAATAAGGATCATAAAGACGATCATTATGGTACAAGTCGTGAATGTTATCGGGCGAGGCGTAGCCGAGTCCGATAACACGGCGTGTGCCATAATGATTGTTTATGATTCGTATTACATACAAAATTTTATCTGATGGCATTTATATCAATACATTTTCGAAAAATTAAAAACTGCATTTTCGACATGTCACAATGACAACTATTTTTAAAGGAGTAAGTATTGTGTAGTTTCAAATATTAGTAGGTGAGTGAGCTGTGCTTTGCCATTTCCTTGACAACATGTTTTCCTAATAGAATTTCATTATGGTACTTAGTACCATAATGAATTCATTATGGTATTTCATTAAGGTACTTGGTACCATAATGAGCTTCCTTATGTCATCAAAATTGAGTGACATAACGTTGTCATTATGACATGCCATCAGATAAATGATTTTTACTGTTCTATTGCTAAACAGCTCCTTACGATCCATTGATCAACTTTGAAAACATAATAATTCATAATAGTCTTATTAGTCTATATGACAGTAATCTTCAAGAATTGTTCAAGACTCTTCATGACATCAAAAACAAAAATACGGCCGGATGTGATGATATTTCCGTGAATATTCTCCTGAATTTACCAATCAATGCTCTAGAAACATTAGTTGCCCTCATTTATACCTCATTCAGAACTGGTTCATCTCTGGAATGCAGTGAGAGTGGTTTCCAAATGAGTTGGGTTTCCATATCGCAAAAACCGTTTACCATGCTCTTATTGAATCTCAGCTACGATATGAAATACCGTTTTGGGGAGCATGCAAATCATCCCTTCTCTCTTCTGTTTTGATATTACAGAAGAGGGCACTTAGGTGTAAGTCAAACCTAGAGTATCATGCAGGAATTTGTTCGCTACCATTGAAATTTTGACAGTCATCGCACTTTTCATCCTTGAGACGGTTTGCCTTATCTATAAACATAAATCGAAGTTCAACTATGTTTCTACTCCATATGCTACTCATAATAGCATTTATACCTTTAAATTTCCCATCCCGACTTCGAATCTAATTAGAGACTCTATGTATTTGTTCAATCATTTAGGACCATTAGAAATAATATCTGCAAATCTGAGCAACATCCATTTCAAAAAGGCGGTAAAACATCTACTTGTTGATAAACCATATTATAGTTTGGGGAAATATTTTAGCGAATCTTTTTAAGAGTAATTCAACAATTTATTATGTATGACTGTTATTTACATTATAGTTTTTTACATATACATTTTCAATACTGCTTTATATCTACTTTTGTGTTTCCTGGACTTTGTCAATAAGATGCAAACCTTCAGATAGTAAAGTAAATTTTGATTTGATTTAAGTGTGAACAATCCAAAAACTCTTATACGTCATCGATGACGACATAAAACCGACGCATTGGCACCAATCCATTGATGGAAATGCATTGGAACGTTTATATTTAATTTCAAATATGACGCCTGTAAAGCTGGATTCATGTAGGTACGAAATTTAAGTTGACAGCACTCTCGATGTTGCCACAATTTATTTGAAGTCTGTTATTTAACATTTGACAATTGTCATTCGAAAGTGACAGTTCAGTGTTTAGGTCCCTTTGGTACTTCTACTTAAATAATTGTTATCAAAGACTGTGTATTTCGATGCTTTCATAAAAAATATCAGTCTCAGGATCTTCGTAAAAATGCCAAAAGAGTTAAAAACTATCGGTGCCAAGAATTGGTGACATCTTCGATCAGTTATTTTCGACGGCTGTTTGAGAGCGAAATTGAATACAACGTAGTTAATTATATTTACAATCTACAGTGAGATTCATTTTTACGTGTTGCAGCAGATTATAAGTCAAGAACGTTTACTCTGTCAGTGCGATTTCCCAAAAAATTGAAGATAATAAAGCTCACAAACCACCAAGAGTCTTACAAATACTGCAGTAGTGGATATAGGTATTATGTGTAACAATACTTATAATAGGTACGCAGTAGTATTGACAGTTTACGAATATGTGAAAATCTCGATTTTTCAGAATTGTTTTCTGATAGGCAAAATTTGAGTTATGCCTACGAGAAGTTGCTGACTACTTGGACTTGTTCTATCCAGAAAGAACTGTTTTCCGATAGACGCAGCAACAATTCGAGGTAGAATAAAAACTGCCCCTCTACACTTGTATGGATTTCAATATTAATTCTTATTTTCTTCAGATTGTGGTAGGTTGCAAACCCAGAAAACTACGGAAAAAATATTGATCCACCACAAAATGATGACGTTCAAAGTTCAAACAGTACTCCAGTAACTTTTGTCATCTGTTTTTTTAAGCGATTTTTGGATGAAAAATGTTTAATAAGAAGTCTATGATTAATCATCCCAAAATGTCAATAAACTCCTTTAGCAAAGACTATTTCGACCTTCAAACCAATATGAATAAAAACCCTGGTGTGTTGACTTATACCTAATAGATTGTAAGCAAATTTTCTCGACTTTCCGCTATCTTGATTTTGATCAATTTCAACTGAAGAGATGCCTTCGAGACTTTGCCAGCAGAGGCGCACCTTATGTGATTTTAATTTAATCTGTTATGCCATGATATCCATCTGCTCGACGGCCATTCGATTATTTATAGATTTATAGTTCATGTTTATTTCATGGTCTCATGTTTTGCATGCAATTTCTTGCTTTCCCGCGAAATGCTAGAAATTATGTAATCATCACATTTTGACTGATTATTAGGTATTCCTTTTGCTTTCAATTTGATGAAAAATTAATCAAAAACTCAGTGATTGTGATGTGATTTTAAATCTTCCGAAACAATAGTTGTGAGTGAAACTGGAAAGTATTGATATCTTATCTTTCTACTTTCTGAGGAACCGAAAATAGGTAAGTACTTTTTTCTTCATAGTGTTAAAAAAATGCAATTTTAATGTGATTACGAGCCGATGATATGAGGGATAAGTAATACCTACATGTTACACGAGCGTTTTATTTTGATCTTTGTAAATCGGTTCACAATAAATCTAGCTATCACTATAAAATCAAACAAATACAAGAACAGCAACGATAAACACTTCTTAAAAAGAATATAAACAAGAACAACGTGAAAAGAATCAAGAACTAGGTACAAGATTTTGAATATTAAAGGAACTATCGAATGCATTCAAATTCAAATCGAACTGTCAAACATTTCAAAAAAATTAATAACTTTTTATTAGACGAACTTGACCTTTCGTATTTTGTATACTGACAATTCTATTGGTGAACGAAAGATCCCGCGAGATTTTATCCAATGAGACCGCCGGTATCGAAAATCACTCGTAAACTGCCGCCTCAATGAAAAGTTTACTCTTCGATTTCTCAGGTCGAGAGGAATTGGCTAAACAAAAGCATATCGGTCAACGCACCAGAGTTTTTATTCATCTTGCTTCAAACGCATTCTTTTCAAATTACATTTTTTGTTTTTTTTATCAATAGAAATTATCTTGTTTTTTCAAGTCATATCCATTCTAGAGTTCGAGAATATTCATGGTGTAAATAATCCTTATTAGTCTCTTTTACAAATCTCCTCCATACTCATCTAATTGTCCTTTACTGAATAAAAACTCCTGAACATTTGTCTGAGTTGAATTCCATACCCATAACATGTATGCTCTTGGAAATTGATTATTGTATACTCTTTCTCAAAAATATCCATGTCCCTAAATGTGTGTTCTCTTATCCCTCCATCTTCAGGCACGAAACTCAGCAAAGTTATCCAGATAAAACAGTAAATATCCTCACGCTGTCGGATCTTCATCATCATTAGGGCACGCTAATCTGCCTCGGAAATTCTCTAATCAGACAAAAATAGCAAATGGAGTTCACAATACCCTACCTCCTTTGTCGCAATCTCGACATCATCTCTGGAGATACTATCACTCGACGTAATTCCATGAAAAATACATCTTGTATCGCTTTGTGAAATTCAAATATACCTGTTGTGTCGGGGTATGAAATATTCACTCAGCTTGGCGCAACTTCCATCATGTGAATATTCCTGACATAATGAGCACAGGTACATAGATAGCTACGTAATGAGTGATGCTGAGCTTTGAACGCTTCGAACTGGTAGAGAATCCACGAATGTTCATTATAGAGGATAACATGCTTGAAGATTATGGAGATTGATGATGATAATAAAATCTGAGTACATACGTGATTAACCATTCAAAAAATTTCACCTGATATGCGGGAATAATGTTGATTGCATTGCTTTACTGATGAGCGAGCTGAAACTTTTTGTAGAGATCAATTACCTTACACCAAACTGATATTATATTGCACTCGACGCGCGTTTCGCTAAATAGGTTACCATCACTGAGAGAAGAAAATTGATAGTGAAGCTAGGGACTAGGAATGGCTTTACTTTATGATCTGAGGTAATGCAAACTACCTACAAAATTTTTTGGTTCGAAAGGACTTCGTCTGTTACTACTGCTTATTCTGAAACTTTTGCTAGAGAACAATTACCCTAACACCAAACTGATATTTTTGGACTCGACGCGCGTGTCGCTAACAAGGTTAGCATCTTCAGGAGAAGAAAATTGATATTAAATCTAGAGCTGGGGTTAGTTGTTTATGTACCTAAAGTTTTCGGTCCGATATGGACTTCGTTTGTTACTGTTAATTATTCTAATTAATTTCTCGGTAATGAACTGACTACCTGCAAATTCCGTCATCTGTTAGTATTGATTTCCGATTACTTTCTCAACAATAAATTAAAAAGCGGGCTGAAAGGGATAGGTCCCTTGTCACCATTCATGCTGTTTTTACATTTTGCTATTTTTAGACTCTCACATGCATCGAGTAGTCTTGTGTCATGCATCAGTTTCAGATCGCTTTCCCCAATTTTGTGGTCATTGCTCAGAGCGTTTTGGGCGACACTGGATTTTTCTACCCTTCCATATATCATGTGTGCAAAATATTCCTTGAAACGGGTTTTAATAGCTCGTCGGCTCTGACCGATGTATTTGTTATTGCAATTTTGACAACTGATTTCGTAAATTCCCGACTTCTCTGTGTTTTCTAATTCATCTTTTGGGTTATCAAGAAACTGTTGTAATTTGTAAGAAGTTTTATATGCAACTTTCATATTCACTTTACCGAATATCTGTTGGAGTCCTCTATTGTATTGAGATTCATATGGCATTACTATAAACTTTTTATTACTCTCATCTTTTTGAGAATTGAAAGATTTACGTAGTGTTTTCTCAAATTTACATTTTCTAATTATTTTCTTATCAGTTATCTCTGGGTTAGAACCGTTTCACTTCAGCTACGTACCTAATCACTCTCCTTTCATTTGCGTACTTTATTATTAACCTATGGACAAGGAATTACAGTACCGCCATTTTATATTGTGGACAATGATCTGAGTCGTTTGGAATGTATCTGAACGTGTTCGTGTATTTCCTGTCAATGTCAAATTATATTTGAATCTGTTCTTTCCTTATAACCGATACATCTGAAAATGGCAACTTCTGTTCTTTTTCTACTTCGTACGTGAATTTTATATTGTTGCATCTGCTGTTTAGTGCTGATCCATATACAAAGCTTGGTGAATTGAGTATATTCTTCAACATTGCCATTCGCCAATCTGCTCGATTTCAGAAGATCCTTCTATTACTCTAGAGATTGTGGTATTGAGAGTGTAGATAGCAAAATGTGAAAATAGTATGAACGGTGACAAAATACCTCTTTTGAATATATTGTAGAGGAACTATGAATCAGAATGAACAGACTGAGTCCATTTCGGACCAAAAGACGTCACAGGTAGGTTGTGCAGTACCTCAGATTGTTAAATATATAAATATTTGATCCTAGTCTTTCAAGATTCAAAATAACCCTGTTAGCGAAGAGCCCAGTGGAATTAATATCAGTTTGTTGTTGGAAAAATTGATCTTTACAGTTTCAACTCAAACACCAGAGGTTCCAATCTCATCGTTCATTGAAGAGAGAGTTATTCCTCAACATACGTGTCTGCTAATGAAAATATCCCCTTCGTTCTACAATACATCTCAATTACTTGGGGAACTGCAAGTCCTTGGTCATTTTCATGTCTACTCGTGAATGAAACATATGGATCGACAAGTTTCTGTCTGGATTACATACGATGGGGATGATGCATGATATTTTGTTATGTCTCAAATTATTCAATGAGACTCCATAACTTGGAGGAAAATATAAATAGGAATTTGACCCGTTCAAACACAACTTACTATTTTGTGAATGAACATTTTATTTGACAACTTCAGAATTGTTTTTATTTATAATACTAAAAACTGAAAACAAAAACTCGTAGGTATCCGAAAGCATCAACTAAACACCAGGAAACTATAGAGCGATGAAGTACACAACGGTGCAATATATTCAACAATAACTGAATAAGACAATTACTTTTGATCATAATGTGACGATAAAGATTCGAGAAAAAATCTTTGACAAGAATTCAAATTTTATTCATATTCTCTATCGAATAATTTTACTCGGAACGATATTTCGGCTCCACAAATGGTCTATAGTGAGAAGAACTTCATTATAAATACTTTTTTAATATGAGGAGATCACGGCAAGTTCATGAGTTTGCATGCTTAGGTGGAATTTTGCTGCTTCAAAATGCAACAATTGAAATAATTCGTATCGAATAATAAGATCCTCACCATTATGTGCTGGGTATCTATTATTCACCATGAGTTTAACTACTGTCTTCGTTTCAACTCACCTGTAACAAAAAAAAAGAATCAAAATCGTTATTTCACATGTCAAAAATTTATGATGTTTCGTTGCTGATATTACTATTCTGAAGTTGTCAAATACTCAAATATTTCTTGCCTTGAAATTTCTTCTCAGCAAATATTCTAGGTTTCTAGGAAACCGCTCAGAAGCTCATCCAAGAGACCAATATGAATACTGTAATTTTGTTATTGATGTAAAATACAAATGAATTTAGGATAATAGGAATCAAAACATTTCACAATCAGTGGTATGTTTGAAAGTTTGTTCTTTGTAACGGTGCTTTGTGAAAAAAGTGAACAAAGTTGTTGAATTGTTTTATTGAGAAATTACACCAATAAGAGTCCCAATGTTCCATTTGCTTCGATACGGTATTGCAGATTTTGTAGGGAATCTTCAATTGAAATTGATCAGGATTGAGAATGCTCAAGAATTTAGGATTACGATTCTTTGGTTATAAAACGAGACTTACTTTCCCATCAAACAAATCCAATAATTAATCCTTTCCAAAGCAGACCTGTATATGGTCCGACAGTTTCAACAACGTCGGATTCTCATACAGCTATAAATACCATCCCGCTATCCACAAAACCACAATCTTTACTTAGAATGATGGTATAAGGAGACTTAGGCCTCGCCACCAAGTCAAGAAGTCTTGAGAATGGCCCCGTGAGATCCGAAACGTCGACAGAAGAACAATTTCAAACGCGGTTCAACCGGAAGTTCTGGAATGATTTTCTTGTCGACGTTTCGGCTCCCATTTCGGAGCCATTTTCAAGACTGAGTGACCTTGCGTCTGGGTCTGAGTTGTCTTACTAGCTATCATCACTGAAGGTCGAGGATTGAAGGTTGGTGGGATTTAAGGGTTCATTATGGCAGGATCAGGGATCGGACGGTCAATGGGAGGTTCGAACGGATTAGTTCTCAAGTCGGAGTAAATATATATATATATATATATATATATATATATATATATATATATATATATATATATATATATATATATATATATATATATATATATATATATATATATATATATATATATGTGTTCGGATAGGTTTCCGCGGTCAGTTGTGTGTTGTTGTTGAGTTCGGGTTGAACCGCGTCTGGAGTTTTGTTCTCGACGTTTCGGCTCCGATTTTGGAGCCATTTTCAAGAGGTAAATGTGACTTCACGCTGAGGTCTCAATCTGCCTACTCCTCAGGTGTTGTCACAGGGGGCAAGGGTTTGTGACTTGACGCCGGGGCCTCAATCTGCCTACTCCCCAGGTCTCGTCACGAGTTCTTTCCATGGTCTCAATCTGCCTACTCCTTCGATCTAAGGGAAATATTATGGTACTAAGTACCATAATGAAATACCATAAGGACTTCATTATGGTACTGAGTACCATAATGAAATTCTATAAGGAAAACATGTTGTCAAGGAAATGGCAAAGCACAGCTCACTCACCTACTAATATTTGAAACTACACAATACTTACTCCTTTAAAAATAGTTGTCATTGTGACATGTCGAAAATGCAGTTTTTAATTTTTCGAAAATGTATTGATATAAATGCCATCAGAAAAAATTTTGTATGTAATACCAATCATAAACAATCATTATGGCACACGCCGTGTTATCGGACTCGGCTACGCCTCGCCCGATAACATTCACGACTTGTACCATAATGATCGTCTTTATGATCCTTATTACATAAATAACTATTATTGTATTTTCCTTCGTAAATGAAAAATAATACCTATACAACGAAAACATCCAGCAAACATGCCCAAACTGCTGCGAAATAAGGCCCACTAATCTGGTAAAGCCGATCCCGCGGCAACCGACGAGCGTCGCAGGAGGAAGCAAAGGTCCCGACGAGGATGAAACAAGCCAGATCATCAGGAGTCGGAGATTGAAAAATCCAAGCGCGGCGAAAGAAAGATATAACGAGTCGGAGCCCCGAAGGCTTCGTGAATTATTTACGAGCTAATCCATTTTGAGTCTAGCGGAGGCTGGAGGCCGATTTTGAATCATCTCATGCGCAAAAATGTATCCGATGGAATCTGAGTATATGGGGGAAGCAATAAATAATTATTCGCTCAACTGAATTTCCAAAAAAATTAATATCTGTATGAAGTTGTTGAACTTATATCACTAGAAGTACTGAATTTCTCTATAGGAATTATTAGGGGAGCTCATATTGCTAATGTGAAGAAAAATAATGTTTTTAATATTTTTTTTTTGGATATATATATATATATATATATATATAAAAAATATTAAAAACATTATTTTTCTTCACATTAGGACACACTCCTAATAATATATATATATATATATATATATATATATATATATATATATATATATATATATATATATATATATATATATATATATATATATATATATATATATATATATATATATATATATATATATATATATATATATATATATATATATATATATAGATGAACCGCGTCTGAAATTGTTCTCCATTCGACGTTTCGGCTCCCACTTTGGAGCTGTGCTCAAGACTTCTTGACTTGGTGGCGAGGCCTTAGTCGTCTCGATTGTTGAGGCATTGAGGGCGATTTTCAATTTCTATTGCTTCGCGAATGATTCTGGAGTGGAGTGTTTTTGCTGTGGCAATGGTATTCGTGTTGTTGGAGTCAATTTTGTGTCCGCTTTCGTGGTGGTGTTTGAAGAGAGTCGAGGTCATGTCCGAATTACGTACTGCTAGTTCGTGCTCGTAGGACCTGTTTGATAATCGTCGGTTCGTCTGACCTATATATGTTCTCGGGCAGTCGTGGCAAGGAATTTCATATATTTCTTGTGATTTGTTGGGTATTGTATCTTAGGTGAGCGCAGGAAAGAGGATCCAATCGAAACCATCATAACTCAGACAGAATCAGCTATCTCTCATCTTCCAGAAAACACAACCGAAGAAGCCTGGCAAGATATTGCCTCTTCCCTGAGAAGAGCAAAAGCCATACCTTTCAATGTCACCTCGGCCGAAAGACAAGCTCTCAAAAACCTTAGTAACAATCCCGACATTATCATTCTCCCGGCCGACAAGGAAAACGCCACCGTAATCCTCAATACCACAGACTACATTGATAAACTAACAGGAATAATCAACTCTCCCGAATACCCAATAAGTGAAAGAGACCCTACAACCTATCTAGAAAAAAAGACAAAAACTGTCATCAGAAACTCGAATATTCCGACTGACCTAAATGATCTCCGATTCCCAGGGAAAAATCTTCACGTACACCTCGAATATATGGCCTTCCCGAAATACACAAGCCGAACATTCCACTCCGCCCCATAGTTAGTGCATTTGCCTCACCAACACAAGCTCTAGCTAAATATCTCGCAAACATTCTTCAACCCCTTGCAGAACAATCCTCATCATATGTTCGAAACTCATTCCATTTCATAGAAATCATCAAATCGGTCAACTTCCGTCCCACAGACATCATGGTAAGCTTCGATGTAGTATCCTTTTTCACAAACATCCCCTTAGCAGATACACTTAGCATTTTGAAAACGAAACATCGAATCCCCCAAGACACGCTCAACCTCATTAGTCTTGTATGTCCGTCCAGTACATACTTTCTGTTCCAGGGCAAATTTTACAAACAAGTAAAAGGTGCCCCAATGGGTTCTTCTCTCTCGCCAGTACTTGCAAACCTCTGCATGGAAGATTTTGAGTCATGTGGATGATGTCTTTGCTATCTGGCCTCATGAATCCGAAAGCCTTCACACCTTCTTCAACCACCTCAACAATATTCACCCCGATATAAAATTCACCATGGAAACGGAGACGAACAACGCTATTCCTATCTTAGATGTCCACATTACAAAATCCATCGATTATTTCACTCATACTGTCTACCGAAAACCCACGCACACCAATAGATATCTTAATGCCAACTCCCACCATCATCCAGCACAGGTGAGCTCCGTACTGAATTCTCTTATCATTAAATCCATCAAACTCACAGATGACCATAACAGACCCAGTGAGCTCAAAAAGCCCACATCTGCCCTTCTTCAAAACGATTATTCCTACCCCCAAATCCAAAGAACCATTCAACGCCAACACACCTGCTTCTCGCATCCCAAACCACCGAAAGGCCCGGCTGAACGCCCAAAAGGTTTTCTTCCTTTCATTCGGGGAGTCACTGATAAAGTGAGCCAAATTCTGACAAAATACGACATCAAGACAGTTTTCACAGCAAACAATCAAATATCCTCTCTCCTGCGCTCACCTAAAGATATAATACCCAACGAATCACAAGGAATATATGAATTTCTTTGCCACGACTGCCCGAGAACATATATAGGACAGACGAACCGACGAGTATGAAACAGGTCCTACGAGCACGAACTAGCAGTACGTAATTCGGACATGACCTCGACTCTCTTCAAACACCACCACGAAAGCGGACACAAAATTGACTCCAACAACACGAATACCATTGCCACAGCAAAAACACTCCACTCCAGAATAATTCGCGAAGCAAAAGATATTGAAAAACGCCTTCAATGCCTGAACAAACGAGACGACTCACAATGGCTTCCCAATTCCTAGAAACCATTCTATCCCATCGAACAAATCCATTAATTAATCATTTTAAAACCAGACCTGTATATGGTCCGACAGTTTCAACAACGTCGGATTCTCACACAGCTATAAATACCATCCCTCTATCCACCAAACCACAATCTTCACTCTGTCAAGATGAGTGCTGGGGGTTAAGGAGACTTAGGCCTTGCCACCAAGTCAAGAAGTCTTGAGAATGACTCCAAAGTGGGAGCCGAAACGTCGACAGAAGAACAATTCCAGACGCGGTTCAACCGGGAGTTCCAGTCAGCATATATATATATATGTTCATTAAACAAACAATTTGGATTCATATTTTCATGATGTCAAATGCTTGTGACAAATTACTGGCGTGGTCAAACATACGTTATCGGGATATTAACTCGAAAATAAGTCAACTCAATTCGATAGTAAGGATTTCAAGACAGTGTGGGTGAACTGTTTGTTGATATTTCAAATTAGAATTGATACAAGTTTCAGGAAATAGTCATTATAGATACCGAAAAGGTAAAAGGCAGGTATTTTTTTGTGATTGAATAGCTACCTCATTTTTCAATTTTCCACAATTCGGTACAATAACCATGGCAACCAAGTAATACTTTTTTAGAAAATGAGTGAAAATAAAAATGTCAAATTCAAGCAGTTGTAGAAGAAATACTCTCATTCAAATTCATTTAAAAATGTGCTCATTTCTAACCTAGTTCAAGGTTGGAAAGTGTTGAATTTTTCACTCAGAATAAGACGAAGTCGGCATAACACTTTGTCGACTCCTTCTTCTTTTATTCGAAACGTTATTTTGCTCCTCGTAATTCATGAAGTCGGCTAACGTGTTCACACCAACGTTACACAAAGCAAGTTATCCCTGACATGTTATTACACACCAATAGAAAAGAAAAATTGAGGTCAAATATTGAATTCAGCACTCTCGTCACTCAAACCAAAACCATTTTCATTGTGTTTATTGCGGTAAGTTCAATTTTTATGACACTTTTAATATGAATAAAGAATGCTATCATCATATTTTAACACACTGAGGGAATTAAAATGACCATATAGAACCAAATATAAATTATTGCACATATCGCTCAGAATTATTATTCAAACGTATTTTTATTTCCCGGTGTAGAAACCGTGTTGAAATTTCCTCTACCGTGAAATAACTGGAAATACAATTGAGGCTCATCCGCTGTGTTCGATTTTAAACCCCACAGCATCTGATGGAAAATTGTGATGGATGTTTGATTTGATCCAACATGGGCGTGGATATAGGATAGAAGTGGATCATAAAAACATGTTTAGATTATTGAAGACATGGCATTATCAGTAGCATACTATACGGATGTATGGATGTAGTCAATGAAGAGGGAAATGTTTTTCTTCCTACAAATTTACTTAGCACAACCCAACAAATTAACATTTTTTTTTGGTGCCGGTGGATAATAAACTTATTCTGAAATTTTTGATGTGCTGCTTTCAAGAATGTCTTGCATTATCTCGTAGCAGCTCTAGTTCTTCAAATATAGGTCAATCAATTTTATTTCTGATAACAGGTAAAAATAATGAAATAATGATATCTTTGCAGGTCAAAACCAGAACTTCTTATTCAAAATTGGCATGTATTTACCCCATTTTGGTTACTTGTTAGTGCCCATAATTGTAAAAACCGACCTTTCTATACCTTCTGTATATTTCTACCCTTAAAGGATTCAGTTTACTCTTTATAGGTGAAGTTGCTTTATTATTTTGTGTACGTTTTCCGAATATTAAATTAAAGATATTGCATCCACAAGTAGAAGTTGTTTAAAGCAACCAGACGTGCTTTGTTATATATGTGCTGAATACACTTTCAAAGAAAGTAGGAAACCTGTTTCCGTTTTCGTGAAGAGAGCTTATCTGGCCTATATTGGCGTCCACTTGGGATACCAAGATAAATCGTGGTCTCCGAATTTGGTAAATAATACAGGCGTTGCACATTTACGGCAGTGGTCAATTGGAAAGAGGACGTCCCTGAAGCTTCGAGTACCAATTGTTAGGAGGGAACCAAGAAACCATCTCGATGATTGTTATTTTTATATCGTAAATATCAAAGGTATCAATCGAAACAATAGACAAAAATAGACATATCCTGCTATAGACTCAGTAAGAAGGCCTGTATCTCATTCTGAAGAAATACCCATTTCAATATTCAGCAGTCTACGAGTGACTCTCAGAAGATGAACAAGATACATCAACGTCTGATGAAGTTCAGGATTTGCAATCAGAAAAAGACAGTGATTTTGAAGCAGATACGGCAAATCCTCAACGCTTCAATCAATAAGAATTGAATGACTACTGTTTGAACGTCATCATTTTGTGGTGGATCGATAATTGTTCCGTAGTTTTTTGGGTATTTTAACCTACCACAATCTGAAAAAATAAGAAATAATATTTGAATCTATACGAGTGAAGAAGGGCAGATTTTCAATCTACCCCGAAAAGTTGCTGCGTCTATTGAAAAACAGTGCTTTCTGGATAGAACAAGTCCAATTAGTCAGCAACTTTTCGTATAACTCAAATTTTGCCTAACGTTTCGGAAATTAAATCCGTTTCCGTTCTCAAAACTGATACCCAAATTCCTGTGCAAATCCAAATATCTCTTGTAGGCAATCTTGGTAATTGACATTTGTCAAATATTCTCAATTTGACATAACGTTTTGTCCTTCAGGAGAGGTAGCCATCCGCGATCCATATCAAGCGAACTCATAGATATGCATTCTTCACCAGACAGCATGATAAAAGCAGATACCATAAGGTACAATGTTTGATACAGGTTGTGTATTCTGTGTAGGTTGTATGTCTTCATTGTGGACTGTATTCGGATTTTCAATTTCCGTAAAAGTGTTTTCTATGAATTTTTCTGGATATCCATTTTCTTTCAATACTGATTTTATGAAGTTTATCTCATCATTGATTTTTTCTTGTGAATTACATACAATTTTTGTTCTATCATAAAGGCATTTTACTATACCTTTCTTGACACTTGTGTGGTGGTTTGAGGTGTAGTGAAGATGTCGGTTGGTATGTGTTTTCTTTCGATATCAACATATCTCCACCAAACCTTTGGACCATTTGGATAACTTCTTATGAAAGAATCCTCAAAATACTCCATATAAATATTACTAAGAATTGGAGAAAGTGGTGAACCCATAGTCATACCAAATTCTTGTTGATAAAAGTCATTTTTGAATTGAAAATACGTTTTTTCTGTATAAAGTTTCAAGATATCCAGGATCGCATCTATATTCAATTTTGTTCTATTGATCACACAGTAGAATGGAATGACACTAAAATTATGACGAAAGAGAGCAAAGAGATATTTGGATTTGTACAGGAATTTGCGTATCAGTTTTGAGAACGGAACAGATTTAGTTTCCGAAACGTTAACGATAAGTATTTTCATATATATATATTAGTTCTTATTATTTTTTTGATAGGCAAAATTTGAGTTATACGAGAAGTTGCTGACTAATTGGACTTGTTCTACCCAGAAAGAACTGTTTTTAAATACACGCAGCAACTTCTCGGGGTAGATTGAAAATCTGACCTTCTACACTTGTTTAGACTCAAATATTAATTCTTATTTCTTCAGATTGTTGTAGGTTACAATACCCAGAAAACTACGGAACAATTGAATGACCTTATTAGAGACCTTAACTTCTCCAAGGATTCTGCTGACTTACTTGCTTTCAGATAAAATGAAAAGAATGTACTTTATCCAGGTATTAATGTTACCTTTTATCGGAAAAGAGATAAGGAAAATTCTGGAGTGATATGTGATGAATGTTATTTATGTATGTCCCTGCTTTTTCATGTGAATATGTAACAATAGTTATTTGTATGCTAAGGCCGCGAAATACCTCTTTAACGTACCGAAAGAACAGTTATCGCCGAGGCCGCTTGCGGCCGAGGCAAGATAATCTTGAGGTCGTTAAAAAGTTTCGCGGCCATGGCATACACACTATTTTTCGTGCAATCGTTAAAATTATTAAAATAGATAGTTGTAAATAAATATATTATTGCTCTAAAATCAACAGCATTTCAATTCATTTAACAATATCACCGTGTGCTATGGAAATGATATGTTTCAATATATATTTTGACAGTTCTTGTCAAAACGCAAAATGTCTGATACTGATAGCGATATTTCAGTACCTTCCACTCCTCCGGAACTCAAAAGCGTTGTAAATTCGGCGCTTTCCGTTTTAATACCCGAAAAATCTAAACGGCAGTACGAAAAATGTTACGGCGAGTTTAAAGATTGGTGTGACAAACAGAATGTTAAGACGATGTCTGAAAACATTTTATTGGCTTATTTGATGCAGAAATCAAATGTTGTAAAAAGTTCAACTTTATGGAGCATTTATTCCATGCTGAAGTGTATGCTGAACATACGAGACAATATCGACATCAAGCAGTTTTCAAAATTAGTACCATTTCTGAAAAGAAAAGCAGTAGGTTATCGAGCAAAAAAGTCTAAAGTATTAACGCGTGAGCAAATTGATACATTCCTGAAAGAAGCTAATGATGAAAAATACTTATTGTTGAAGGTAAGTGTTAAGAGATGTTATTTACAATTGTTTTATTTATTGTACTGATTTTTGTAGGTAGTTTTGATAATGGGAATATCTGGTGCCTTGCGACGAGATGAGTTAGTAAAAATGGCCATTGAAGATATTCAGGAAGAGAATGCTGTATTAATAGTAACCGTTCCTGATACCAAGACGGATAAGAAGCGTGTTTTCACTGTTACTAATATTGATTTCATAAAAATTTATCGTAAATATGCAGCTCTTCGACCAAAACATATTGTTAATAATCGTCGTATATTCTTGAGATACGTAAACGGAAAGTGCACCGCACAAGTTGTTGGAGTGCATACCATTGCGAAAATGCCTAGTATGATTGCTAAGTATCTCAGATTACCAAATCCTGAAACATACACGGGTCACTGTTTTCGGAGAAGTTCTGCCACGCTGCTTGCCAATACTGGGGCTGATATGTCAATTCTTAAACGTCACGGTGGATGGAAGTCCACAACAGTAGCGGAAGGATATGTAGAAGACTCTATCGAAAATAAGAAGCAAATTTCCAACTCAATTTCTGGCGATATGGTATCTGGTTTGAATGTAGGCAATAACCATTATTCAGAAACACTAGATGTAGTTGCTTCAACTTCTGGAGTAAATATAAGTAATAATACAAACTGTACAATTAATGTAAATATTCATCCTAAATAATATAACTTATGTATTTGTTGGTATTCAATAAAAAATAATCCTTGTCTTTGTAGTATTTTAGAAATGTCAAATTTGGAAGTGACGTTTGGTTTCGCGGCCGTTGCTATGGGTAACGGCCGCGAAATTAAATTTCGCGGACTGTGCTGAGAACGCGAAATACTGGCTTCGCGTGCGATTGCACGAAAAGATAATTATCTTACTTTCATTTTTTCAATGGTAGTACCGTAGTAAGAGTAAATAATGAAATAGTGATATCATAAAATGTATATAAATGAGAAATAAGATTGGTTTATTAAAAAAGCGCCAATATTACGTTTCTCAAAAACTATATCTGAAGTACCAAATCTGACAGTTATTTTGGACTCTGCGCTCAAAACCACAAGAAAATAAATAAAAATTCGCAGGCACCAAATTGGATGTTGGGTTGTCCAATTATATTCCCAAAATACTAGTTTTTCCACAAAGGGCCAAGATGTATGACGCTTTGTGACTGACAGTAAACATTGGAGTTTACTAATCCGGTCAATCTAGACCTAAAAATGAGAGCGAAGGTACATAAATTCCCATCAAGCTAAAAATCAGTGAGATTGTCAAAAATATGATTAGAAATAAAATTTGAAAGTTCCCATCATTCCCCTGTATGGAAAAAAAATTTATTCAAGGTAAAAGGTCAAAAAAATGAGTTTTTCGCGATTTCCAGCGAAACGGTGAGTTTCATCATAAAAATATTTCTGACAAAAATTGTAGATCATAAAATAATCTACAAAAAATGTATCGATACTTTTTTTTCCTAAGAGCAACCGTTTTTGAAATATAACGTATTTAAAAAGTTGTTCAAGTTGTTATCGTCATAATATGCATGAGTGCGCCACGTATATACATCTCTTATCTAGAGTAGTTATATATGTTGAAATATTTTTTTATCGGTGATTGTAATTCATACTTGAAATATAAAATATACATAGGTTATAACTATAAGAATATCAGGTCAAATGAAACCCAGTCCCTTACAATTCAGACGAATAAAATTCACCACTTTTTTAATTTACATCGCTTTTTATCTTTTCCAATATTTACAAATCTCCGTAATTTTGCAATAGTTTCAAATTAAACAGGATCACAACTGACCGGTGGAGTAGGCCTACGGGAGAAACCACGTTAAAAAAAACGCGCTAAGTACACTACCTCATAGATGGCGTGGAAACGTGTGCATATTATGACGATTGCAACTTGTACAACTTTTTGAATCGTTATATCTCAAAAACGGTGGCTCGTACGAAAAAAAGTATTGATACGTTTTTTGTAGATTATTTTATGATCTACAATTTTCGCCTGAAATATTTTCATGATAAAACTTTGACCTTGAATAAAAATTTTCCCTAACAGGGAAAAGATGGGGAACTTTCAAATTTTATTTTTTCAATCATATTTTCAACAACCTTACTGATTTTCAGCTTGATGGGAATTTATGTAGCTTCGAATGTTTAAATTGACCGGAGTATACGGAGTTTCAGATTGTGGTAGGTTTACAATCCAAGAACAACAAGATTTATCGCTCCCAAATCATCAATCAGCTGGTAGTCTTTCATATTCCAAATCCTCCTTCCAGCGATGTTTGTTTTCGCCATGACTAGATCTTAATTGCAGTCCAGTGAGTGGAGGCAATTAAAATTAACTAGGAAAACATTCATTTGTTTACTTGACTTCCAGCGTACCTAAACAAATACCGATTGTTGACTCAGTCAGCTCCGGATGAAAACTAACTCATTTACTTTCCGTTACATTTTAACGACCCTTTTGTATTTCTCGTCAACTATGCACATTCATATTGGTGAGTGTTTGTCTGGAAATGTTGATAGAAGGAATAGCCTATTTTCTACATGCCATGAAAGTTCCGACAATTGGACTCAAACAAAAATATCACAGTTTCTTGTAAGAATCTCGATGAAATGGGTTCACAAAACCGCGAAACGTGTTTCTCTATACAACAGCGAATGGACAGGACACATCTTCCTGCCTGGGAAAGCTATTGTATGGCGAAACACGTGTCGCTGTTTTATATAACCATTGTCATCAAGAATTGGACAGGAAATTGTGATATGAATCAAAAAGAGAAAAAAAAAGACGAAAAATAACAATTCTTTCCACAAAAATAACCAAGTTTCGAAAAATAGTTTGAATGATGATAGAGGGCATATCCCATTTACCCGCTTTTTAGTTTATTCTTGAAAAATAAATCAGAATAATTTGTGGTGAACAGACGAAGAAACAACTTTGCAGGTTGTTTTTGCACTACGTCAGATTGTACATGTTTCATGCTCTATCCAAGTTATTTGTTCTTTTTATACAAATACGATAAAAGGTGACCTCTATTGGATTCAGTGCCCGTTGCCACATATAGGCAGGGGAGAAGCTGTTCTAGATAGACTTCATTCATTTTTGTAATCATGAAATGTTTATGAATGATATACCAATATTTAAAGAGACATACTTGGTTAGTTTTCTATTGTTAATTTTGTGGATGTAATCCATTTTTTGATTCAGAGTAAAGAAAACACTTCCTCAAGAAAGTTAAATAAAATATTGCTTTTGCCGAGGAAAGGAATATTTGCAAGGTCAGTACATTTTGAGTTAAAAGTAGCCGTTGCATATAGAAAAAGCTCCTATCAAATGTCACTATCATCATTATTGTTTAATGTCATCTACTTACGTAGAGGGTGAACATTTTCAAATTTATGTATATTTTGGTTTCGTTTCATCGAATACGTTTGGCACACCACTATTATTTCGGAAATCTCTGTTTTGCTACGAGGATTGCTGCAAATAGTCAATTTTTGGATTAATCACTGAAATATTGGCGGCATTTCCAACTATAAAAGTGGACTTACTGGCCCTGATAAGAGATATTGCGTCATGTGCTATACTCAGGAAAATGTCTGATGAAAATAAAATATTTTATTTTTGAAATCGGCACTAGTTATAGGAGGGAATTTAGGTTTTGTAAAGGACGATTGGTACTCATATCTTTATTGGGAAGTTCATCATCTAGATACGCCTCTATCGGCAAATATTTGAACTATTTCATCAAGTAAAACAAAAACAAACTTCTGTCACTGTCGAATGTGATCTGAAATTGTTGCATTTTGGTGTTCTTGTGCTTCACTTTTGCAATTTGATGAAATTGATATTCATTTATAACAATGTCGAAATTAATTGATGTGAGCTCTGTTGTTGTGTGGATGGATGTTTTAGTAGAAAAGGAAGAAATCCTAACCTTTCTTTCCATGCGTATTTCTTATTTTTATAATTATCGTACGAAAAAACACTTCTCTAAAACATTCACACACTGAATAGCCTTAACATTTGTTTTACACAGAACTTCTCCAAAACTCGAAAAACACAAGGAACAATACAACGTAAACAATAGTAAACATATGTTTTGACACACTACGATCAGCTGATTACTGTTTGGAGCCGACATTTTTGAACAGACATCAGCGCCCTCATCGGTAAAAATTCTTCCCAATGTCGTATCAGGTTTACTCTGTTTTGTCAAACTACTTTGATGTCTACACGTTAGCGGAGTTCTAAACACTTGGTGAATTCCGATGGGTGAAATGACGTTTTGAGAAAAAAGACAAAAAGGTTTTCAGGAAAAATTGGTACGCCTTGGTATGACTGAAATGTTTGAAAACCCAGGTGTTTCAATTGATGCGATATTTTTTAGAATTATATGGCGACAATTTCACCTATCATTTTTACCTATCGTGAAGTGTTTCTCAATTTCATCCTTAGTTGACGCCACTTGTCTGCCATTACAAACAACATGATTCGATGTTAATATTTTTTTTCTGAAAGATGGGTCCCACTTCCAGCTGAGTATGAGTTTTCTTATTGTTCATTGTAGTTTTGAGTTGACTCGTTATCTATAGTTTACTTCATTTTTTATTCAGTTGTGCTTATAGTTGTTGATTTGAAACTTGTGAGATATTAACAAACGATATTTCCTTTTTTGTACTTACCAGACGTCTGAATAAGCCACAGATACGACTTGCCATGTGGATTACCGAAAGATATAATATGTGACCTTGAAGCATGATGGAAACACATTTAAAATTTGTTCCTTTTTGAAGGCTTGACAATTTGCATTTCGATCCGAGGTGAAGTTCTGTTATCATATATTTCCGAATACAAGTGAGTAAGTAAAACGCGGCGCTTTTCTCTAGTTCAGAAGTTATCGCCTTTCAAATTTGGGAATACCTTTTCTGCATCGTAAAACTGAAGAAGCACACGTTACGTCACCTTCACATATTTAGTCTAAGAGACCAACTTGTAATGATAGGGCTCCCAAGAGTCATACTTATAATTCTTCATTTTTTCATGGAAAGGAAAATGACACTGCTGGCATGTCTAAGACCAGCTATAAAAAAAATTAACAAAATTTTTTTTAAGTTTCTTCAATGATGAGTCTGCCTTATTGTGATTGTTCCCACAGAGGAGGGATATTAATATATGAAAAAGCAGTGCTGTCTTTTCCAAACAACATAGCGGCAGTAGCGTTTGAAAGTCGCCCTCCGCGCAACCGATTTTGCGTTTCATTTCGGTTTTATCAGCAATCGGCAGGATCTTTTCGATTTTTGTTATAAAATTACGCCAGCGACTACCTCGACCAATGGATTTTACGTGTCCTTGATTGAATATATATTATAACAACAGTTAAGATAACATATCTTATTTTTAATATGATTTATAATTTATAATTTAAAATTTATAATTTATAATTTATAATTTATAATTTATAATTTATAATTTATAATTTATAATTTATAATTTATAATTTATAATTTATAATTTATAATTTATAATTTATAATTTATAATTTATAATTTATAATTTATAATTTATAATTTATAATTTATAATTTATAATTTATAATTTATAATTTATAATTTATAATTTATAATTTATAATTTATAATTTATAATTTATAATTTATAATTTATAATTTATAATTTATAATTTGATGACTCATCGGAAATGACTAAGCCTCTGAAGAAGCTGGCCACTCGCGCTAGCGAAACGTTAGGAAGAAATTCCTAACGAAGAGAAGTAGTTATACTTAGAAAATAGTCAATTTAACTTCTTCATGATATTGCAGTTACGCATCGCAGAAAATTCACCGATTTGCCCTGGAAACTCATACGAGAATTCAAAGCTTCTTTATCTTTTCCAGGAAAGAGGAATTCCAAAAATGGAATTTCTGAACTACCATTTCGAATAGCCACTGATTCAAAAAGAATGCTGAATATGATCGTTTTATAGACCGGCATTTTATCCAGAAAACGTTTGTACAACCCAAAATTCGTCATAAAGCTGGAATCGACCGAATGTCGAAATGAGCAATTGTCTGCAGAGTGCTTTCATTCGCTAACACAGAGTTGGCTGTGTACGTACACCGCTGCGCAAGGAATGCAATTAGCTCGATTCGGGTTTTTGAAAGGGAATTTTGTCCTGGCGTTCATTTCTCTGTGACAGGAATATATTAAATATTGTCGAAATTATGCTGGAATTCGTTGCGAAGTTTTAATTATGCGTTCATTGGATCATATTCGGATAGGTGAAATTCTGGAGAAATATGTGAACCAGAGCATCTGGAGAAAGAACTGCACCATTTTCAAGTGACCTTGAGATCAAATGGATACAGTGTACCCGAGATCAACAGGGCCATGGAACTGGAGAGTCCCACGGTTCAAAACAGGGAGAACGGTCAGATAGTTGCATGTGCTTATCTACCGTATATCCCGAGAATCAGCTGTGGAGGAACACGCACTCAGTTAGGGAAACCATAGGGTTCTGTTTGAACTCGAAACTCATTGTTCCCAACCCAGGATACCATAGTCGACTGATACGTGACGCAAAAGAGATCCAAAAACATATGGGTAATTGCAACAGAAAAGCAGAAGCTGTGAACCTCAACTGAATATGCAATCTCATTTCGAAAAGTTCAAGGATAACGAACGTCATGACAGCAAGTAGTGTGGCAATTAATTGTTCTAAAATTGTTCTAAAATTGTTCGTTTCCGTTAACCAGCTGACGAACGTAAACCCTCAGAAGTCGAAACTTGTGCGAGCGATGGATCAACGAGGCCTTACCTTTTAACGTGCGATTACCCAGCACGGTGGCCCGGCGAGGATTCGAACCCCGGCCTTCCGCTTCACAGGCAGATATGCTAACCACTACACTACCGAGACTACTACTGATACTGATGATAATTCTCCAAATCCAGATAAAGTAATCACGGCAATTAATATAAATGAAAATTATCTGAAATCCGATAAAATAATTAGTACTCCAAACTACCTGAATCCATATAAATACTTTACGAAATCGTAATACCCAGTAATTGGAGAGTCAAACTCAATATGTATGAGCTAGCCACTCATGCCACCGAAACGTCAGGAAGAAATTCCAAAAAACGACGACCGTCAAACCCGAACCAAAGTATTGACACTGAAAACCTCAAGATTCGTGAAAACCCCGATGCATTGACTAATATGTTTTTGTTTAGTCATATTCTCTCGATCTAAGGTATCGTAGTGAGAACTTACAATTCTTGATAGTAGGTGATGATGCTAATGCGATCTTTCAAAGCTGCAAGTCCAATCAAGAGACAGCTCACGACTCAACAGTGAATTTCGAACCCGACGGTCTCATTGGGTAAACTCTGGCAGAATATTTTATTCACCAATAGAATGATCATCAGTACACAAGATTTGTGTAGAAAAGCCACCTTATGAAAAGCTAACCACTCACAGTATTTCAAATTTGAATGCGTTTGGAATAAACTCAATATTCCTTTCCATTCCATTTAGATTTATTTTTGAGTTCCAATCTTATCGTATAAAACAAAGAACAATTTGAGCTCATATTTCAGAAACAATAAAGATAAAACAAAATGGTTAAGGCTTTCGCGGCCGAGGTTATTAGTATAACTACTTTTCTTCGGGCTTGAAGGCCGTCGTTCTTTGGAATTTCTTCCTGACGTTTCGCTAGCGCGAGTGGCCAGCTTCTTCAGAGGCTTATTCATCTCCGATGACTAAACGTTTCGATTTCTCAAGGCGTATTTATATTGATGCAGGTAGTCTGGAGTGTTAATTACTTCTGTCGGGTTCGGGGAATAATCATCATTATTAGTTGCCGCACTACCTGCTGTGATTTCATTAGTAATCCTTGATTTCCTCAAAATCGGATTCCAAATTCTGTTTAGATTCAACGCTTGTTCCTTTCTGTTAAAATTGTCCGCATGTTTTTGGATCTCTATTGCCTCCCGTACCAGTCGGCTATGGTAACCCTGGTTGGGTGCAATCAGTGTTGCATTTTCGAACAGGATCCTGTGGTCGCCCTCACTCAGTGCGTGTTCCGCCACCGCCGATGTGTCGGTTTGCCCCAGCCTGCAGTTCCTTTGATGCTCTTTGAGCCTTGTACCCATGGATCTTTTCGTGGTACCGATGTAAACCTTCCCACAGGTGCACGGTATGCGATAAACCCCTGCCGCTGACAGTGGGTCTCTTTTGTCTTTTGCCGACCTGAGGCTTTGTTGGATCTTCCTGGTCGGCTTGAAAACCGTTTTTATGTTATATTTCCCCAAGAGTTTTCCAATTCTGTCAGTGACCCTCGGGATATATGGCAGATATGCATTCGCAACTACCTGAGAGTCCTCCCTGTTATAAACCGTGGGACTCTTCGGTTTCATGGCCCTGTTGATCTCAGATACACTGTACCCATTCGACCTCAAGGTCACTTGAAGATGTTCCAGTTCCTGCTCTAGATGTTCTGGTTCACAAATTCTTCGAGCACGTTCAGTTAGGGTAGATATGACTCCTCTCTTTTGACTGGGATGGTGGTTCGATAGTGCGTGCAGGTACCTATCCGTGTGCGTGGGTTTTCGGTATACTTTGTGGGTTAGTCTAGCGCCACATCGTTCAATCAGAACATCTAAGAATGCTATCTGCTGGTTCTGTTCGGTTTCCATGGTGAATTTGATGCTGGGGTGTTGAGCGTTTAGGTGGTCCAGAAAAAGGTTCAGAGCGTCCCTTCCATGTTTCCAGACGACGAAGGTGTCATCCACGTAACGTAGCCACAAGGTCGGCTTCAAATCAAAGGCGTCGATTGCCTTCTCTTCAAAACGTTCCATGAAGAAGTTGGCTATCACTGGGCTCAGTGGACTTCCCATCGCCACTCCATCCAATTGCTCATAGAAGTTTCCCCTCCACTGAAAGTAACTTCTTGTAAGGCATGCTCTAGGGCATGCTCAACACCCCAGCATCAAATTCACCATTGAAACCGAAAAGAACCAGCAGATAGCATTCTTAGATGTTCTGATTGAACGATGTGGCGCTAGACTAACCCACAAAGTATACCGAAAACCCACGCACACGGATAGGTACCTGCATGCACTATCGAACCATCATCCCAGTCAAAAGAGAGGAGTCATATCTACCCTAACTGAACGTGCTCGAAGAATGCATAACGTGCACCTGTGGGAAGGTTTACATCGGTACCACGAAAAGATCCATGGGAACAAGGCTCAAAGAGCACCAAAGGAACTGCAGGCGACCACAGGATCCTGTTCGAAAATGCAACACTGATTGCCCCCAACCAGGGTTACCATAGCCGACTGGTACGGGAGGCAATAGAGATCCAAAAACATGCGGACAATTTTAACAGAAAGGAAGAAGCGTTGAATCTAAACAGAATTTGGAATCCGATTCTGAGGAAATCAAGAATAACTAATGAAATCACAGCAGGTAGTGCGGCAACTAATAATGATGATTCCCGAACCCGACAGAAGTAATTAACACTCCAGACTACCTGCATCAATATAAATACGCCTTGAGAAATCGAAACGTTTAGTCATCGGAGATGAATAAGCCTCTGAAGAAGCTGGCCACTCGCGCTAGCGAAACGTTAGGAAGAAATTCCAAAGAACGACGGCCTTCAAGCCCGAAGAGAAGTAGTTATACTAATAAAGATAAAAGTTTAGTGTCAGATAGATCGGGAGTTTATAGATTATTTTGTGATTCATGTCCTATGTTTTTGTGTCGGTCAAACGGGAAAAACATTTGATATACGCGTGAAAGAACACAGAAATAGTTTCCAAAATGGTGAAACAAATTCTACGTATGCATCTTACCTCATTGCAGATGGACATGTGTTCAACCACGAATTAGAAATCCCTCATTTCCAAGAGAAGAGTTTGAAACTCAAACTTTTGGAGAACCTGGAAATCAATAAGTGTGAACATTCACAGTTCCTAATGAATGATCAGACGGAGTTGAATAATTCGCCCCTGTTGAATATGTTCTTTCTAGGATATTATGCTATCGAGGATCCTACCAATAATCTTATTGATAATGTCGGGAACGGGGCTTGCTCCCGGTAGTTATTCGTAGGGGAGCTTAGGGCTCAATGATTCATCTCGGTCTGTACTCTCTGTTCAACCCAAATCACCAAAACACCAGATTAACCAAGTAACATTTATTCATATACACACAATAGCAAATATAAGTCATCGGAAAACATACACAAAAGAATAGTTAGGATTAAATAGTTCTTACATTGAGATAGGATGCATTCCGGGCTCTTCTTTCTTCAGGAGATCAGTCAGCAACTCGATCAGCGAACGTCACTACTCCCCGTTATTCATCCTCCCGTTTATTTATAATGAATCTTCAAGTTCAAGCGAACGTGACGAATCATTACCATGATTGTTTTCCAAAACATGGACGGGCTCGCAGTGCGAGTTGATGGCCTGATGTTTTTCTAAACATTACTGAACTTGTCGCAAGGTTTTTATAACAAAATAATCCTCGCCCTGATTTCCCCAATGAAATGATAGCAAGAATAATTAATGATTTTTTCCAAATTTGGGCATTTCATGACAATAAGATGTCGGACTGATATTCTTATTGATCGTAGGATATAATTCTGTATAAATTCGAAATGTTACAGTATCAGAATCAGTTTGGAGTTCCTGCTCGAGGAAGCTATTGTATAGCGAAGCACGTGTCGCGGTTTATTAAACCCTTATATGTGAAAATCTTACAGCCAGCTATATATTATTTGTTCGAAAATTTATTATAATATCAACACATATTTCAAAAAAGGAAGAGTTTGAAAAATCACAAAGTCAAAATTGAGGTCAAATAATAATAGAACACGAGATATTTCTGACGATGATGAAAACAAATTTCACTTCGAACTGAATGACCTTCCCCAACATACTTGGGTAGAAGTTGTATTCGTGTCACTTGCTGATTTTTTTTTCAGAATTTCTCAGTTTAATATATTTATTCCAGCATAAGTAAAAATGGTTGTTACGTGCTAGTAACAAAGGACGCGACAACAATAATTCAAAATAATGGCATAAACTTCTTTCAGTCGGGTTTTTTCAGATGCTTATAACCCACAAAATTGTAGTCGGGCGTGCAGGAAATATGAAGTTGCGTTACCAGATTCATGAAGGGCGTCTCTGTTGACAATCTATCAGGTAGTCTGGAGTGTTAATTTCTTCTGTCGGGTTCGGGGAATAATCATCATTATTAGTTGCCGCACTACCTGCCGTGATTTCATTAGTTATTCTTGATTTCCTCAGAATGGGATTCCAAATTCTGTTTAGACTCAAGGCTTCCTCTTTTCTGTTGAAATTGTCCGCATGTTTTTGGATCTCTATTGCCTCCCGTACCAGTCGGCTATGGTAACCCTGGTTGGGGGCAATTAGTTTAGCATTTTCAAACAGAATCCTGTTTGAAAGCTGAAGAAGCTAGCCACTCGCGCTAGCGAAACGTTAGGAAGAAATTATAGAAAAGCTTCTGTCTACCATTTTCCTGTGGTCACCCTCTGTGCGTGTTCCGCCAACGCCGATTTTTCATTTTGCCCCAGCCTGCAGTTTCTCTCATGCTCTTTGAAAAAGGGAACAAGGCTCAAAGAGCATGAGAGGAACTGCAGGCTGGGGCAAAATGAAAAATCGGCGTTGGCGGAACACGCACAGAGTGAGGGTGACCACAGGATTCTGTTTGAAAATGGTAAACTGATTGCCCCCAACCAGGGTTACCATAGCCGACTGGTACGGGAGGCGATGGAGATCCAAAAACATACGGATAATTTCAACAGGAAAGAAGAAGCATTGAAATCTGATGCAGACGATGTAAACCTCCAAGAGGCAACGCCATCTGCTGGGTGACGACCAAAGTCTCAAACTCTCACTGTCCAAGACAGAGGAGACCTCTAACAGCGGGCCATCGTACGACGAAGTCGCAACAAATAGCCCGCCGCGATCGAGAATCGACTTCGGTCAACTTGCAGAAAGCTGCAACCCTTCACAGAAATCAGAATTTCTATGTTCGAAATGTTTGCATTCACAACCCAATGCCAGACAGCTGTTTCGACCTACCAGGTCTCATCAGTGACACTTGGCTGGATTGTGAACACAAACATTCCGAACTATCTACTCCTTACGAAGTGTTAGAGGTCTCCTCTGTCTTGGACAGTGAGAGTTTGAGACTTTGGTCGTCACCCAACAGATGGCGTTGCCTCTTGGAGGTTTACACCATCTGCATCAGTTTTCAGAGACTTACTTCGTAAGGAGTAGATAGTTCGAAATGTTTGTGTTCACAATCCAGCCAAGTGTCACTGATATGACCTGGTAGGTCGAAACAGCTGTCTGGCATTGGGTTATGAATGCAATCATTTCGAACATAGAAATTCCGATTCAAGAAGCATTGAGTCCAAACAGAATTTGGAATCCCATTCTGAGGAAATCAAGAATAACTAATGAAATCACGGCAGGTAGTGCGGCAACTAATAATGATGACTCCAGACTACCTGCATCAATATAAATACGCCTTAAGAAATCGAAACGTTTAGTCATCGGAAATGAGTAAGCCTCTGAAGAAGCTGGCCACTCGCGCTATCGAAACGTGAGGAAGAAATTCCAAAGAACGACGGCCTTCAAGCCCGAAGAAAAGTAGTTATACTAATAACCTCGGCGGCGAAAGCCTCAACCATTCTGTCAATATAATCATTGTTGAAATTTATTCAGTCGGGTCCCAAAGTACCAGCCCTAAATGTTACATATCCCATCGTTTTAAACAAACAATTCCGGAAGCGACCACCATTAATTCAGAATACATGTATTCTAAATGAGTCAATACCTGAAAGCTGTCAAATACGCAATGAACGGTTCAAAATGGTGGGAGTACAAAGAATAATTTGGGTATAAAGTCAACTCACACCATCGTAACAATCGATTACCCGCGCCCCCTGCCGCCATAAAGAGAATATTCCACCCGAACGATTCACAGATATGGCTTCGCAGCTCGCTAATCACTCAAACAAATATTCTTGCCGGGTTCTCGATCTGGCACTTCATTCCTGCAATCCGGGATTACTTTCGGAGACGGAGTACATTTGAATTTTTAATAAAGCACGCCGAAAGTGATTCAATAAATTTTAATGATGCCTTTGCCTGTATTCGGGAGGCTGGAGTAGTCCGGGAGGTAGAGTTGCCATTTTGGAGGTCTTTTCGTAGTACTTGAGACTTGTGCAATGACTGTTGTGTTATAGTTATCTAGCAGCACGACCGTCAGTCATAGCAATCAAGACGATTCCTTGTTTTTTATTGTCATGATTGTATAATAATATTGACTGAAGTCAGACTTTGGAAAACTGATGTATGACATATATCGTTTAAGAAAGTTTCCATTTTCTGTACTGGAAATTTCAACATAATAGTATATTATGCAACGATCATGTAATGATTGTTATTAATACACGAGCATCAACCGGGATACGAAACGAGCTGAAGGTGAGTTTCGTATGGTTGATGCGAGTGTATTAATAACCATTACATGAGAGTTGCATATGCTATTTTATCTACACCCGATAAATAGTGAAGAACTACAAATATTATATTTATATTTGTATTGCACACAATAATACTAATTAAACGCATTTCTTTGAAAAATTCTACAAAATTGTAATTAATAGTATTACTTCGAGAAATAAAACGATGAGAAATGAAGAGATGAAAAATAAAAAAAAAGTACTCGAGGCCGGAATCGAACCCATGTCTCGTCCAACTAGCTATTATAATCTCAGCGCCTAGACCGCTCGTCTACGGATAACTCAGAAAATTTGGTTGAAAAAATGAAGATATGAATCAAGCACTTGTCAAATAAAAAATTTAATCATTCTAACTGTATTCCTGCCGGTGAAGGTGTCGAAGGTGATTCTCCCAAATCGCTGGTATCAGACATTTTGTTATGATTTTCGAAGTTTGGCTATATTCGTCAAAAATTCAATACCTATATCGATTTTGACTTGAAAAACGTCAAATGCAGAGCATGCACATCATAATGATTAAAAAAAATGGGTTTCTATTGGTTGAAAATCTGTATCGTAATGAAAAATCTGTATCGTAATGGATTTCATTATAAAACGGGTTGTGGGCATATAATTGTATTATTAGAGTACGGGTGTAGATAAATTTCTTTAACACCCTATATGTCAACTATCTGCCTTGACATCGACATTGACGTAGTAGAAAATGATAACGAATTGTGAGACGCTCGTAACAGATATCAAAAGTCCGAAATAACGTTTATACAATGTTTCTTTTAAAAGGTATTCGACTATCATTTCTCTTTGTGGAAGAGGATAATTATGAATACAATTCTACAAATTACAGATATTGAAATGAGATCAGATGGTTATTAAATGAAACAAAAACTATTTTTGTACACTTTGAACAAAACCAAAGCACAAATGTCGAAAATTGGACACAATTCATTGGAGAAGATTGGTGAAAAGATTAATCTCATGAAATCGATATTGAAAGAAAATGAATATCCAGACAAATACCTAGAAAAAACGTTGGCGGAAATTGATAATAGTAACATACCCCACGTTGAAGACATACAACTTAAATGAACTACATATTATATATTCCCTTAGTCGTGCTGTCGAACATATATCATTGAAACATCCAGACCATTGGAAGTGCGAAAGAGTGAACACAAAACGTACATGAAAAGCAGACAGCTTGGTGGTTCTGAATGATCGAAACACATTCCTAAAATATAAATTTTTCAAGATTTAGTAGGTTATCAACACGAAAACTAAAAGAGAATTCAACAAGATCTGGATATATTGCAAAATAACAGCGCAGGCCCATGATTGACAAATTACCCTAACACCAAACTGATATTTTTGCACTCGACGCTCGTTTCGCTAACAAGGTTAGCATTTTCAGGACAAGAAAATTGATAGTTCAACTTTTACAACAAAGGCTCCAATCTCATCGTTTATTCGGCGAGAGCATGTTCAACATTCGATTGGGCGAATATTATTTTCCTGTTTTCAAACAATTTGTAGAGCCAATCAGAACAAGCCCCAGTAATGGCAATTCCTCATTGTAGTAATGGGGAATTGAACCAACAGTTGGCATTCTCGGGAGTGAATCATAATACAACCCATTGGATGAGAAATTATGATCTCTCGAAATGACCCAGTAGATCACCTGATATGACACCCTTAGATTTTTGTGGTGATATGTGGAACCTATGGGAAACATTGCACATTCCAACTTATGGAGAGAATTTGAGTTGTTGTTGTTGTTGTTCGTTCCGTTAACCAGCTGACGAACGTCAACCCTCAGAAGTCGAAACTTGTGCGAGCAATGGATCAACGAGGCCTTATCTTTTAACGTGCGATTGTAACGATATTTATTCGGAACCATTCTGTGATGTCATGAACACTTCTACATATATTGTCAAGAAAAGAATGGTAAAAGGTTTGATCTATTCAACGAGTACGGCTTCACTGTAATTCATTCAGGATATACCGGGTGACCCTGAACCAATTTACTCCCCTGTATCTTCGTTCTTATTTTGTAGTTATATTTCAAATTCAGTGGTTCAATTTGATGACATAAATTTACAATTTAGCAAGTATCAAACCATATATGTCACTTCCGGTTCGACCAGAAGAGCATCCAATTTTCATATTTCCAATGGAAAGTATTTTTTTCTGGATATAACGATCGAGTTTAGATTTACCTTTCTAATGATATATCATAATCATACTTTTAATTCACAATCTGCTGATATAGTTGATATCTTATAGATATAACTTTTTGTATTCCCCCCGTAACGGAACATCTTCATGAAAGTATGCTATTGAAAAGTGAATGATATCATGTAACAATAATTCATGGTTATACTTTTCGCACAACATTCTTTATGCGGATTACATACTTTTGGAATTCCTTTTTCTTCATTTTTCAACTTCAAATCTATCATTTCTCAAATGCTAACTGAGGAATTTTTGGTATTGGTGGGAAACTCCAATACATAATGAAATTGAAAAATGGATTGTATTGGAGTTTATAACCAACTTTGAAAATTCCTATCTGAGCGTTTGAAGAATGTTGTTGTTGATGTTGAATTATGAAGAAAAAAATATTTTGTGGAAAGTTTGGCTATTACTTGTTCCAACTAACATGATATTGTTCAATATATCATGGCATACTCTCATGGAAAATTTCCGTTACGAAGGGAATACAAAAAGTAATTTTTTATAAAATCTCAGTTATACCAGCAGATTGTAAATTGGAGGTATGATTATGATATATTATTAGAGAGGTGAATCTATGCCAAATTGTAATTTCCAAAAAAAAAATAAGATTCAATTTGAAATATGGTAATTGGATGAGTTCCCGATCAAACCGGAAGTGTCATGTATGGTTCGAGACTTGCTAAATTATACATTCATGGCTTCAAATCTAAATATCGAATATGAAATTTCCATACAAAATAACAAAGTAGATACAGGGGGGTAAATTTGTTTCTTGTAACCCGGTATAATAAAATCAAAGATTAATTCACCATTTCCAGCAGAACTGACTAATTTTGATTCAATACTTCCTTCTCAAACATCAGCACCCTTAATGCCCACGTCTCTTCAGATACCTGTATATAATAATAATAATGATAATAAAAACTTTCCCACTGCCAAGCCAACTGAGATTCCAACGATTGATGTTCGTTTCGATTACCGCTTCAAGCAGAAAACCGTGATGAAATCATCGAATTTCACGCTATCTCCCGGGCTAATACCTCTGCAAAATCAGGGAGGCTGAAGGGTGATTCAGGTCGGAAGGGTGGAATAAGTTTTGTTGTTCGTCTGAAAGATGGATCGGTTTGCTTTCTTACGCGTGAAGATTTGAAGAGGGGTGATTATTTATGAACCGTATCGGGAAGTAATCAGGAAAGGAAATACTCGTGATTTGTACTCAAACAGTGAAAGACTTTTCTGTAATGGCCCGAGGATAATTGGGGAGCTGGCGGTAGGTGCAGCTGATACAATTTACAAACTGTTGCACGTCATTATGGACGGGGTAAAACTTTGAAGTACACTGTAGCCAAATTGTTATATCATTGTAGCCAAATCTTCTAATATATAAAATTTCCATGTCATAATGTTAGTTACCGTACTCCTTCGAAACGGCTTTACTGATTTTTACCAAATTTCATATGCACATTTAGTACGTCTGAGAATCGGCTTCTATCTTTTTTCCATACCCCTAAGTGGTAAGGGTTGTTCACACTAATTTTTTTTTGACGAAATTTCCTGTTTTAATTTTTTTATAATGTGGCATTCAAAAATACATACAACTCTAAATTTTCACTTTTTTGTCACCAACCCCTATTTTTTAATGGCCATTTTAGTAATTTAATCATTTTTCATCCCGCTCAATAACTAATAAATTATAGTGTTTTTAACTGTACTTCGATTAGAAATCTAATTTTTTTTTAAGAAAATAAACATTTACTTTTATTATTGAAGTTTAATCCTGATATATGCTTAGTGTTACCAATCTTAGATTCTTAAAATTTGCCGCGCCTTTACTGGTGAACAACGTGATGCCTTGGTCTAATCTACTTCAAATTTTACATTGAAATTCTTTCACAGAATTGATGAAAGACATGTTCCGTATTTTATTGAAATTAATCGTCTAACGGAGTTGAAAAGGAGTAGAAAATTATTTGAGGGGTTAATCAAGGCACAGCCTAAACCACTGATTGTATAGTTCTGAAACTTGGAGGGTGTCTTCTTTGTGTGACGTAGGTATCCGATAAGAAATATTTTCCAGAAATTCCACTTCCAAGGCCCACTTGTATAGGTTCAGCTTAAACCACAAGTGTTGGTTAAACTTTAGTTTAATGAATAAAGTTCGTTGTATAGGTGTTTGTGACTGCCACTCATAGTTTAACTGTCAACTGATGGATGGAGGGGCAGTTAAACTACAAGCTTTGGTTAAACCATACGTACGGAGCACAAAACACCCACTGTGGTACGGAGAATAATAACTGGTACTGTTTGTTTACTGTGTGGGTATTTTTGCGGGTAGAATGAGGGCAATTTGAGGAGCTAGGGAAAATGTATAAAACGTAAGAAGGGAAATGAAATGACAGTGGAAATTAGAATCACGGAATTCATCATATAAAAATCATGCGCGTTTTGTGCAGGTCAACATATCTAGAATCTACAGTTCGATGTTTTTTTTTTCCTGTTACTAATAAGGACCAACAAATTAGTTAGATAGAAATAGGTTACAAGCGCCATGAATATCCCAACTACTCTGTGTCTCGAATCTCAAATTTGAAACCTGTATGTATGGGAAATATTCAATTTTGTTAGCGAAAGATATGTTTTATAATGTTTTCTCCTTGTTCATATTATTTCAAATCCACCAATCCGACGATATTTACATTTATCCGGCGGCAGGTCAAGTTCAATTCACTTGTCAATTGTCATTAATGTCGTGATTTGAAGTTAGCTGCAAAGACTTTAACTGAAAGATATACAAGAGATATTTTATCATTTCATTGGTTTAATCCTAAGTTTAAATGGCAGTTTAAACCTGAGTTTAAACTAAACTATAAACGTGACCTATACAACTGGCCCTAAGAAGTTGAAATACGGGTTCAAACTTTATCAAAGTTTGCAAAAATCTTCTTCAACAGATGGAAGACATGTTTCATATTATTGAAATTCATTGTCGATCTGATAAAAAAGGATTCAACATTTTCGACTTCTTTCAAAAGCTCTTTCGAGTGCGCCTAGAACTCAGAGCTGTTATGAACCCAATAAAACTAAGTACTGAGAACTACACAATTAAATAGCATCACAAAAATGATTAACCGCCAACGAAGTGGGCACGGGTCAGCTAGTTATTATATAATTATGGAATTTTGGTTATGAATAAATATCAAGTGACGTCTTGAATATGGAATCTTGAATATGGTATCTAGTAAAATCCAAAATTTTCACGGACCTTTTTTGTTGATAGGTAAGTGTATATCATTGAAGAAATGGTTGAGGCTTTCGCGGCCGAGGTTTTCAGTACCACTACTTTTGTTCGAGTTTGAGAGCCGCCATTTTCTTGGAATTTCTTCCTGACGTTTCGCTGGCCTGAATGGCTAGCTTCTTCAGAGGCTCATATATGATTTACCAATATAGATACAGGTAGTTTGGATTGCTAATTACTTTATCTGATTTCGGAGAATTTTCATTAGTAGTAATTGCCGTAATTACTGGATTCGGAGAAGTATCATCAGCATCAATTGCCGCACTACTTGTTATTTGTTATTTTTGATCTTCTTGGAATGGGATTCCATATTCGGTTGAGATTCACAGCTTCTTCTTTCCTGCTGAAATTATCCGTGTGTTTGTGGATCTCTATTGCCTCTATTTCAGCCTAGTTCCCATAGATCTTTCGGTGGTACCAATGTATTCCTTCCCACAGGTTCACGGTATGCGATAAACCCCTGCTGCTGATAGTGGGTCTCTTTTGTCTTTAGCCGACCTGAGGTTTGTTGTATCTTTCTGGTGGGTCTGAAAACCGTTTTTATGTTGTGTTTTCCCAAGAGTTTTCCAATTCGGTCTGTGACCCTCAGAATATATGGCAGATGAGCGTGCATTGACATATGGAAACTCATCCATGAAAAAGTTTTTTCCTAGTTTTTCGATAGGGAACTTATGGTTATATGCCATATGAAGGTTCAAATCATAGATCAAGATTATAATAATATTTAAAATAATAATGTCTTACATTTTTCTGGTGATTCGAGAGAATATTAAGAAATGAATAATAGACAGGCCATGTTCAACAGCAATAGTTCAGTCCGGAGCACATTCAAGTGTTACTTAAATTCGTGTGAAGAAAAATTCCAGAATTCTTTGGGGAGCGAATTATAATGTTTGGATGCATTGTAAGAAAAGCTACGCGTAAATAGTGCTGTGGAGTGTCCAGGGATAACTAGTAGATTTTTTTCTCGTGTTCACTTGGTTTTCGTTCATGTCTATTGCGAAGATATGTTGGTTCGCTTGACTGTAAAACCTTGTGAGTCAGTGTTAAAAGATGAACTTTGCCCCTTTTTTTAAGTTCAGCCACCCTGAATCTCTAATTTTGGAACTAATGTGCTCATATTTTCGAATGCCGTAAGTAAATCGAATACAAATTATGATTTTTTTGCACTGGCGAAGCATCAGTCTGTAAGATTGCTGGACCATAATTTCTGTCACAATATGATAGTTTTGATACTATTAGAGATTCACACAATTCAAGATTTATTTAAGATGACATAATGTCACGATTAGGACACAACTGTCTCAGTATATTATAAGAGCTCTGGCACAGATAACTTACATGTCTTATGAATCTGAGGTTCTCGTCATCCGATAACCCGATATTTTTTGTTTCTTCAACCAAGGGTAGGGGTGTTCCTGCTAAGTTAATCAGGATGTGAGGTGTCAGTAGGGCACGCTTAGAAAGATTTACATAGAATGACATTTTGAAATTTGTGGGAGCATCATGAAGTTCGTTCGTGTGCGATGCCTACTTAAAAACAAAATATGTTTAAATCAAACATACCAATAATTATTTCTTATTCATTTTTTGATATTATTTTGCGAATGATTCTACATGAAATACTATACGAACCTCAACAAAGTCAAAAGTCCTTACCTCAGCCCTGCCTCATTCAGGCAAGTATCAAATGTTTCGCCATTTTGTAGTAAGTGAAGATATTGACTCAATATTCTGGGGTTGTTTAGTATTCGTCAGTAGTTTCAGAAGGATGTTTCTTAAGACCACCCTTTCCATTTAATTTTTTTCCCATATGACGGACAGTGGCCTTGAAATTTTCATCTGTCAATTTCACCCATAAATATGGTATTCATGCATCAATTTCATTATCCCTATTTTCAATTTTTTGAGTTCACAGTTAAGAAAGCAACTATATATAGTTCATAATAATAACATTTCTGATGGAACTCGTATTTGCGAAATATGAATGAATAAACATCAAATTCACAATGCAAATTCTATTTATCAGATATGATTGTCTACTTTCAACATTTTTTCCTGGTCCCTCCCATTTTTCAGTAAATTGTTTGTAGGAACTGTTGTAATCAAGATCGCATATTTTTGTTTTTTAACTTTTCTATTTGACCTTTCAACAATACAGTGGATTCCGAGATATTACAATTTTTACGCCCTAAGGCACTCCACCAATCAGAACATTTGTTGGTTTCAATATACCAACCCCAATTCAATAATATTATGTTTTTACATAGAGATGGGGCGGCAGTAGTTTTTTTAACAATTACTCACAGACTGCTTTCGAGAGAGAAATTCTTGTAAAGTCGTTTTTCATGTCAATCATCCCCAACAAAATCGAATCAGCAGAAAATTACTCGCTGCGGGGTTATTCTACCACCTACGAAAACATGTAGAAGCATTCATTGATTTTTATAAACGACAGTAGAGGTGTGACGATTCAAATGTACACGATAAAATGGCTTTTTCCACCTTCGTTTTCTTCTCCAAGCCAAGTTATTTTCGAATCGGAAATGAGATTGAGAATAAGCATACTTTTGAATGCTTGTGGATAAAAAATTCGTTCAATTGGTTAAGGATTATTCGCCACGATATAGTTTCAAGCAACTTCGCCAGAATATAGATTCGGCGACTTCGCCAGAATACATATTGAAGCGACTCCACCCGATTATCGGTTATTATAATTTCAGGAGTGCTTCAAAATTACCGATAATTTTGCAAGAAAGCGTGATATCTAAAAATTTCAAGAGTTTATTTTCATATTTTGGCGAAAGTGCCCGAGTCCGATGGACGAGGGCTCTTTTACAAAATATGAAAATAACGGAATGCCATTAGTATATCACGCTTGAATGCAAAATTATCTGGTCATTTTTATGCACGAATGTAATTCATTGGAATATTTCACGAATAAAGAAATTCTCAAGGAAATGTTATTTTTTGTTCACTTATACTTTATAGATTGTATGGAGCGTTCACCAAAACGCGAAATTTTTTTCTATTTTCGAAGTCTATCTGCCATTTATTTGTGTTGTTTACTGACGTCTAGCGATACGGTTTCAAATGTGTTGTTATGGTGACTTGATACAATGCAATTACCGCTGTAAGTTTTCGATAATTGCATTGCTCTTATGGGACATTTTATAAATGAGGGAAAATATTCGAATAGAGATTACTCCGTACTTGTTCATGCGTACAAGCAAGATTTTTTCTGGAAAGGCCCTCAAAATATGACTCTGAAGGATAATAATTCATACGATCATCGAATAGAGATAATTCCATACTCGTTCAGGCGTACAAGCGAGTTCTTTTCTCGTAAGGTCCCCAAAATATGACTCTGAAGGATAATAATTCACTTTGATACATCAGCCTGCTGTGTAGGTATCCCCGAACCTGGCATAAACCTATGGTCGGAATTCCTCAATTTGGATTTATTTGTATTTGATATTTCATATGTACTGTTTGATCGTCATTATTTGTGGTGGATAAATATTTTCCCTATATGTTGATGATGTTATCTCTATATGGAGTCATGGTCAAAATGAGCTTGACACATTTTTGAAACATGTCAACAAATGAGAACCAACAATAAAGTTCAAATTAGAAACAGAAAATAACAATGAACTTCCATTTCTAGATGTTAAGATAAAGAAATCGACATTCCATGTAGACACAAGTGTAATTCGAAAGAAAAGACATGCCAATCAGACATCTTCACTACACCTCAAATCACCACACAAGTGTCAAAAAGGCTTTATTAAAATGCCTCTATTATAGAACAAAAATTGAATGTAACTCACAAGAACAATTTAATGAAGGGATCAATTTCATAAAATCAGTAATGAAAGAAAATTATTCAGAAAAAACATAAACGAAAATTGAAAATCCAAACACATTCCACTATGAAGAGATACAACCTACATAAAATACACTGATCGGCAACAGGTATGATGTTAGAACAACATTCGAAACAACAAATACTTTACAGTCAATACTGACACTTACTAAACCAAATAACACAACGAAAAACAAAAAAATATATATTCATCAAATTCCTCGGAAGTATGAAAAAGTTAACACAATATTTACACAAGAATAGACAGATAGGTGATTCCTAATTATCAGAGCACATTCTTACTGCAGATGGAGATCTCACAGTAGAATAAAATTACACTAAAATGATGGCAAAAGAGAGCAACGACAGAAAACGAAAATTAAAGGAATCTGCTTTCAGCATGTTATCTGGGAAAGATTTCATCTCTATGAGTTCGCTTGACATAAATCGTGGATCGCTGCCCCTCCTGAAAGATAAAATGTTATATCGAATCTTTACCAGGTGTCAAAAATTGTCAGAAACAAATATTTGCATTTGGAAACGAATTTGCTTATAGATTTAGAAAAAGCAAGTGGATTTAATTTGGAATCGTTCTTCTGTGAAGTGAAGAGTGGTTTTCACTTTGTCAAAATGAGAGCTAGGGGTTAAGGAGACTAAGACCTTGGCACCAAGTCGCGAAGTCTTGAGAATGGATCCAAAGTGGGAGCCGAAACGTCGACAGAAGGACGATTCCGGACGTGGTTCAACCGGAAGTTCCAGTAATCACATATCCGACCGCGGAAGCATATATATATATATATATATATATATATATATATATATATATATATATATATATATATATATATATATATATATATATACTGGATTACTGGAATATTCCAAATGGCTGGAGGGTGCTCATCAACAAAAAGAAAAACAGTTCAGGAAATGGGTCACCACAAACCAGACCGACCATTATTACCTGAGCAGTCATTAGCTAAAGGTCCGACAACCATAATCAATCCGACGGCTGTGGGATATATATATATATAGAAGGCGAAGGGTAGTCTTGACTGACTAGTTGAGGAAAAGCGAAATGTTTTGTGAGGATGCAGTCAAAATGCTGGGCTGTTGTAAACGTAAACTCTTTGTTATTTGATCGAGCTTTCGAGAATGTTCATTCTCTTTTTCAAGACATCTAAAATATGCATATAGAGTTACAAACACATTGTAAAATATGGGGATAGGATTAATAATAATAATAATAAAATGTTTATTCATCATACAATTCCTTTGCAATACAAGGGGAATGTAAGTTTAGGTAGTTAGTGACCTTACAGTGAATAAACTGAGTACATTTTACGAAGCAGTGGTGAACTGCTTGTATGTAAGGAACTAAGTATAATGAAAATAGGTTTACAATAAAAGTACATAATTCAAATATCATATAAATAAAAAGGTTTGCATATAAATTACCTATTTAAGGTGCATATATACACACACATATAAAGGTAAAGACTTGGGTATAATTCAATATATGAAACAATAATAAGTAGTTATTTCAAATGATTGAAGTGTGGCCTGGAAGTATAGGAATTCAATTCAATGTGATAAATATGCTACGGTAAGAGCTATATATTGAAGAGTAAGACAACGATCAGAGATAAACAGTGACACTTTCGCAAACATTTGATGAGACAAATATAACAGTAGATACTGTAGTATTTAATTTTCGATCTTTTCATTTATTTCAGCACGGGGTAGTCTTTTCACATGAGTTTCAATTTGCTTTTAAATTTTTTTAAGTTCTTCTGGCAGAGAGCTGAATAGTTTCGGTCCTAAGTAATGGTAGTTTCTTTGACCTACTAATTTATGCATTACTGGTATCACTATTCCTTGTTTATACCGTGTATTATAAGTATGCTTTGATTTGACCAATTCATTTTTGTTTCTATATTGAACTGTGGTTACATTTATGAAATATAATTGTCGTATGTCAAAAACTTCAGATTCCAAATAGAGAAGACTGCTAGGAAAGTCGTATTCTTTCTAACTTGAGGTTATGTAAGAAGTCATGCGTAAAGATGAGGAAAAATGGAAAAACATCATTTTCTCATGATTATGTGGTGTGAAATCGATTAAAACTGTTAATAAACACTAAAATTGTAGAAAGATTTTGGAAAACATTTTAATATCTTTAAAATACTTAGGACTACGTGCTAAGAAGTTATTCATGAAAGATAAACAGTTTGAAACAGAGAGGGAACATTTTTGACATTGACAGCTGTCTGTTTTCATCAAAAGGAGTGCCAACCCCATGGTTTGAAAATCTCAAGGTAAACGCATTGAAGGGAACCTGTTGAAGGTTTTAATCGATTTTACACCACATAATCATGAGAAAATGATGTTTTTCCATTTTTCCCCATCCCTACGCATGACTTTTTACTTAACCTCACGTTAGTAAGTAATCCCAACCTCATATTTTACAATGTGTTTGTAACTTTATATGCATATTTCAGATGTCTTGAAAAAGAGGATAAACATTCTCGAAAGTTCGACCAAATAACAAAGAGTTTACTATGAATATCAATTTTCTTCTTCTGAAGATGTTAACCTTATTAGCGAAACGCTTGTCGAGTACAAAAATATCAATTTGGTGTTAGGGTAATTGATCTCTAGGAGAAGTTTCAACTTTTACACTAATGGTTCCAATCTCATCGCTGATGGGACCAGTTCTATCCAGAAGAAACTGTTTCTAAATAGACGCAGCACCTTTTCGGGGTAGATTAAAAATTTGCACTTCTACACTTCTATAGATTCCAATAGTAATTTTTTTTTCAGATTGTGGTAGGTTATGAACCCAAAAAACTACGGAGAATTCATAGTTCTATTTAGTTACCCACTAATTTTTTTATAAATGTTTGGTTTGTTGTACAGTTTTTATATTTAGTTCAAAGTCAGAAATATCGAAATCAGGACAGGAGAGAACTTTCAGACAACTATGATTGAGGAACTGAAAATTTTTTTCTTCGATTGACAGCAAATATTAATTTTGCAGACATATATCAATCAGCAAAGTATAACGTTTCCTGTCTAGGCCTCAGAGTAAGGCCTTTCCTGTCCAGGCGGCTAGAGTAATACTCTGCTGATTGGTATGTGCCTGGAGAAAATGAGAAGATTGTGACCATTGTAGTAATTTGCAAATACATATACCATTCTAAACAATCGGAGAAGAAACTACGTGTTCAACTCGGCTGCAAAGTAGATTGACTGCGTTCTTTCCTGTCTAGTGAAACAAATAACTATTTGTTGCGAGATTTCAATCATAGACCTTTCGAATATGATGCGAACATATTTTCCATTGTGAAATTTCTAAGTGAAAGCTGATAAATTTCCAAAGAAGTTACGATGAATTTTTCAGTACTGATGATAATGATCAAGAGCTCATAATGAACATAAATTTTCCATTTCAATATGCAGGTTCAGGAGAACTCTCGCTTGATATCAAAACCATTCAGAGCACTCAGAAATAAGAATTCAGTGCTTAGAATTCATAACCATCGTGAATTCAAATCACATGATTCGTGAGGAATGATAAATAAAAAACAGATGAAACTCTCCAGTCCATTGACTTTCCAGCTTACTTCCAGCTCCCGCCTCCGATTAGTGGTGAAATTAAATGATTTGTGATACCGGGAAGTCTTTCTGAGAGAGAAGCAGACCGTAAATGGATTATTACGCTTTAATTATCTTCCGTATTTCAATTTCTGGTAATGCAGAATAATTAAGAGGAAAAATGAGCCGGATCGTTTTCCCAGAAAGGGTTTTCCGACTGCGGGAAAAACTTTAATTATCATCGGACTTTATGAGATTAATCGTCGAATAATGCATGGGAAAGTAATAAATTGAATTCAATCAGTGGTATTCAGGGGGAGATGGGTCGAAACAAAATTGTTAGTGGAAGAGGGGAAAAAATGGAGATTGACTGGTGGTGTTTTGTGATGTTTAGTTTTTACGATGTTTCATTCGACTTCATTTGAATTTTTGTTAGATTGAAAGGAGGGTATGCATTAGATAGGAAAATTTGGGCCTTTTTTAAAACATTTTTAAACGCTTTTGAATGCTTATAAATGAATCATGTAATGATTATTTTCCTTTTTTTCACTTCTAATCACAAGAGAGCTTTTTTGTCGAAGTTAACATGACATTTCGATGAGAATTTTATTGCCTGGCAACTCAACGAAAAAAACTGCCTCTGGCCGTTTTTTTGAGTTAATTCGCCAGAAGGCAACTAAACTCGAATCAAAAATGTCAAGTTTTCTTCGCCAAAAAAAGCTCGAGTGTAATTCGGTACGACAATTTAATGAATACAGTTTAGTTAATTCAATTCAACGGTTAAGTACAATTGTTAAAAACACAATTCCTATATTTCATTTTCACAGATCAGATATACTCTTTTGACAACGCAAGTGAAAAATTGACAAAGACTCCGTCAAAGATTTGTTTACAATTCTGGTTGCCATGCTTTCAAGAGTTAGGTTCCGTTTTGTCACTGAAAAACTTTGGGCAAAGTTTTTTCGCTGTCATAAAAAATCACGGCGGCTTATGGGATATTTTAAACATGAGTTAAATTGTCAATCTGAAATAGTTTATAAAAAAAATAATAACTTCTCATAAATCATTTTCGAAAAATGCGGTGTGGCAATATTGTTTTCGATCGATGATTATTTGAATGATCAATTGTCAGAACTGACATTTTTTCATTAGTGATGTTGATAACAATTGAATGCATCGTTTTCTCTTCGATTCGTTCATTTAATTGAATTATTCGGCATATTCGTAATTTTGAACGCTTTTTACCCCTATCTAGTTGTTAATTTTTAATCTGAAACCAAGTGACATAAAATCACAGTTCTGTACAACTACTCAGTTCCGAGAAATTGCTTGCCTTAATCGTCGTGGAACAATCTGTACTTATTTTTTTATTGATATATTGCCAAGTAGATGTTATCTACACAGATTTTGCTAAAGCATTTGACAGAATTGACCACCTTTTTTTGTTACAGAAACTTCAATATTTCGGCTTTCATTTGTCAGCTGTTTTATTCCTCAAATCCTATTTCACTCAACGATCTCAGTTTGTTTCCTATAATGGCTTCAATTCAAATAACTTTATTACTACCTCTGGGGTTCCACAGGGCTCGAACCTAGGTCCCCTTTTATTTGCATTATTTATCAATGATTTAAGTGATGAAATAGATTGTAAACGATTATTCTTTGCGGATGACTTGAAATTATTTTCTATAATACAAAACGTGGATGATTGTGAGGCCCTGCAATTTGAAATAAATAAAGTTCAGCAATGGTGCGAGGAGAATAAGCTTTATTTAAATGCATCGAAATGTAAAAGCATGAGTTTCACAAGGAAAAAATTTCCTATCTTATTCAATTACAACGTAAAGAACACAATATTGTCTCGTTGTGAGCTAATAAAAGATCTTGGCGTTTACTTTGATTGCAACTTAACATTTGGTCACCACATTTCTGTAAAAGTAAACCAAGCTCTCAAATCCTATGTCTTCATAATAAGAAATTGTAAATTTTTTTAGAATCTCAAAGCTCTATGTTCGTTGTATAATGCGTACGTTAGATCTAAGTTGGAATATGGTTCTATTATATGGAATCCTGTCTATATGTGTAACAGGTTGATGATTGAACGAGTTCAGAGACGATTCCTGAAGTTTTTATGTTTTAAAATCGATAATCAATATCCCGAAAGGGGCGTACCATACCAAACTTTATTATCGCGCTTTGATTTTGTAAGTCTTGACGTAAGAAGAAAGAGTGCTGGCATTATTTTTCTATACAAATTATTGCACTATCAAATTGATGCAAGTAATATAGTGTCTCAATTGAAATTTTTTGTTCCAAATTCTAGAACTAGGTACACTAAGACGTTTCACTGTAGTAGAGCCAGGACAAATTTATATCTGAAGTCCCCTATATATACCATGTGTGAAAACTTTAATAAAATTTCTGTCTACTGTGATATTCAGCATGATACACTGAATTATATAGGAAATATGGCTATTCAATATCTGAATAAAAACATTATGTAAGATGTAGCAGTTTTTATTTTTTCTATATTTAAAAAAATTTTTTTTTGTTTTTATTCTATATTTCATAGATTGTAGTGTTTTCATTCTTCTACTTCTTTTTTTCTCTTTCCTTCATCAATATTTGAATACTCTTGTAATTTATTCATCAAAATGGTTGTAACTACACTTTGAACTTTCTTATAAATAATTTGTTCTGTAAATGGGTAACTGTTGGGCGAAAAAATGCTAAAAAAAATAAAAAAAATATTTTATTAGTTATTTATCCATTCGAATAGGCCAATAAGGCATGTGTGAATAAAAATCTGATAAAATATATAAGTAAATAATGAACACAATTAAAAAATGTAACAATTAATGGTTGCGTTAAGGGTTTTGAACCATACATAACTTTTTATAAAGAATACTTTTTTTTCGTAAAAATAAGTACGTCGACAACTCAAGTAGAAACACAGTGTAATTTTTGTAATTGATTTCGTAAGAAAACTGCTCATAGATTTTCCAATCAATGTATAATGTTGAAGCATTATATAATCTACATCTACTCGCTATTTGATAAATGGACGTGAGTATTTCTGTTCTAATTGATAAATCAAGGCCCTTTTGTTGTTTATCATCACTATGCTATAAAACCACAGGATTTTTTGAAGAACTTTCAAACTTATTGTGCTCTTTCTTGCTGCCCACTTATTGATCACCACACCACTATCAATTCAATTTTCAATTCAATTCAATTCATTTATTCATGTATCTCAGCTACAAATCACAAAAAATGGAGAATATAAAATAAAACAATTGCATTGAAATTCACCTCAATGGATCGAAAGGTTACACCTAGGCATGTGAGTGCCTGTATTGTGCATCCCCTTTGATACAGAGAGGGAACAAGATTAGTTTGTTCATTTTTTTACAAATATAATAAGTTTTGTATTCGGATGATTGAAAGAATGGAAGAATGGAATGTAGGGGTTAATGAAATCTGAGGCATTTGATACCGCAAGGCTGAGGAAATTCAAAGACCAGTAAAGGCGAGCGGTGAGTGATATCAAGTAATCTGAAAATATAATGGATTTTTCTGTATTATCTTTTTCAGGTGTAATTTGAATTTTTTGACACTCTTAATACTTTTGAGGTCTGTGGGTAGTAGATTATAAAGCTTTGGTCCAAGGTAAAGAAGCGATCTTTGTGTATGAGTTTTCTTGAACAAAGGAATTTGGAGTGACTGTAATTTATTAGATCTCGTTATATCATTCTCATTCTTGATAAAGTTATTGATATTCAGAAACATCCAGATGAGGCTACGGTAAGTATATAAGCAGTTTATGTTCATTATAGATGTGTTTTCATATAGTAGTTTAGTAGAGAATCGTTTTTCTTTTTTGTGGATTATTTTCAGTAGGGAATTTTGGGCAGTTTGTAAAATATGAATAGTATTATTGAAAGCGCTTCCCCATGCTGTGATGCAGTAACTCAAAATAGATTCAGCAAGAGAATAGTACATAGTTATTAAATTTTTTTTTGACATAATATCTCTCAGTGTATAAAATTTGTTCATCAGCACTCTAATTTTTTTTGTCAATTGACACACGTGTTCATTCCACCTCATGTGTTGATCGAGAAAAACACCCAGATATTTTATGGAATGTGTTTTAGAGATTTCAGGACATTGGCATCTTTGCCCTGAGCAATCAGATTTGTGAAGTTTGAGAATGTTAATGGTAGGTTGATCGTTAGACTGTAAAGAAAAACTGATGAATTTGGTTTTATTGATATTTAAGCTTAGTTTGTTATTGTTGAGCCATATCCTGATTTGTTTCAAATGATACTCTGCTAACTGAAAGGTCTCATGCCAGGTATTTGCTCGGAAAATAATTGCAGTATCGTCTGCATAACATATTATGTGTCCTTGAAAATCTTTTATGTGGCATATACTATTTATGTACACAAGGAAAAGTATTGGTCCCAATACTGTACCCTGTGGTACACCGATAGATACCTTCAGTGGTAAACTTTGGGTATCCCCAATTTTAACCCGCTGGATTCTGTCTGTTAAATAATTTGTTAATAATTTGAGTGCTATTCCTCTTATACCGTATGACTCAAGTCTCTCAAGCAAAACGTCATGTGACACAGTGTCAAACGCTTTCGCTAAGTCTAGAAATACTGCTAAACATTTGGTTGAGTTATCAAGAGATTTAACAATTTGTTTAGTACAATCTAGTATGGCATTTTCAGTGTTGGAATTTTTTACAAATCCAAACTGATGCTCTGTTATAACACGATGTCTAGTGAAAAAAGTTAATAATCTATTTTTGATACTTTGTTCAAAAATTTTTGCAAAGTTGGAAATAACTGAGATCGGTCTATAATTATTGGGTTGTTTTGGGTCACCTGCTTTGAAAATGGGAGTCACCAATGAGTCTTTCCACTGATAAGGAATGTTGCCGTGTTGTAGACATAGATTCAATATATGAATAAGCGGCTCTATTATAAAGGGGTGAATGATTTTTATAGTTTCAGTAGTTATTCCATCAGGCCCTGGGGCACATTTATTTTTCAGGTTAGATATTAACATAATTAATTCATTTTCAGTTATGGGGTCAAGGAAAATGGAAGAGTTGATTTGTTTCTCATTCAAAAAGTTTTTTGGTATATCAGTATATTCGATGTTTTGTGCCATATGTATTCCAATATTTGTGAAAAAGTTATTGAATAAGTTTGCTTTTGTTGAATTATCAATTATATTTTCACCCTTTTCATTTTGTATAATTTTGTCTTCCAACGAATCTTTATTTTTTTTATTTGTAATATTATTGATAACATTCCATGTTTTTTTTGGGTTTCCTTTCACTTCTTCAAGTTTGTTTTTATAGTATTCAGTTTTCGTGAGTTTAATCAATCTATTGACCCTGTTTCTGTATTCTGTGTAAGTTTTTTTCAATTCTTCTGAATAGTGTAATAATAATCTTTTTTTTAGGTTATCCCTTGTTTTGAGTGAATTAACAAGACCTGTTGTGATCCAGGGTTTGAGCTTATGATTCTTTGTATCATCAATATAAAATCTTTTAGTGGAGTTTTCAATGTTTTTTTGTAGTGTGTCAATGAAGTTGTTGTAACATTTTTGTGTATCATTTATAGAAAACACATCGTACCAGGTTTCAGGTTGTAGGAGTTTTTTCAATTTGGTATAATTAATCTTTTTATATACAGTTTTTTCTTTTTTTTGAGAAACATTAGGAAAATGTCCTCTTACGTGAAGAGATGTTGCGTAATGGTCTGTTATATTACATCGAATAACAGTAGAGTGAAAATCGATATCATTTTGTAGATGATTTGCGAATTTTACAAAAATGTGGTCAATGCATGTGGCATTGTCCTTTGTTACTCTTGTGGGTTTTGTTACATAAGAGATAAAACCGTATTCATGCAGAACATTCATGTACATATTGGTGTCATAAGATGTCAGATCTAATAAATTAATATTTATATCTCCAATGAACATTTCTAAGTCTGTATTGCTATTATGGGAAAAATACGAATCCAGGTCATTTATGTAAGTATGAATATTTGTGGATGGGGGCCTGTAAGAGGCTGTTATCCCCACTGTGTGTTTCAAAGAGTTTTTCATAAAAAAAGTGACTCTCAGCAGGTTAGTTTCTGTAAGAGAGACCGTCTCAACATTTGCTGAGATTGATTTTTTTATATATATAATCAGACCATCATTTTGGTTATGTTTTGAATTATTGTAGTATACACAGTAAGTAGGAATGTTGAAATCACTCACCGACTCTAGCCTCCAGGTCTCCGATAGAACAATGATATCGAATATGTCGATATAGTCGTTCAAGTAAACAAGAAGTTCATCATAGTTTTTTTTCAGACTACGTATATTAAAATGAATAATGCGTAAGTTATTGGTATCCCCATTTTCCTGCCCTTCAAAGCATTCTTGTAGTGTATCGAAAATGTCTGTTTTCTGCCCCTCCATTTCATCCAATGCTTTCATGAGTTCTAACATTTTTTTTTCAATGTGGAAAATATTAACTAAAATAAAGAAAAAATCGAGTTATGCGGTTGAAAAAAATTCACCAGAGCAAACCCGCCTATAATTCGTGGTAGTAGGTAATTGGATATATACATAGGAATGAAAATTTCATAATCAATTATGCGAAAAGGTATAAACTATGTAGTAGTAAGAATATGATCATAAGTTATTTGTATGAAATATAAGTGAAATTTTCCGTTTCTTATTTTTTTTGATCTATTTGTGCACACAGCATTACATAATAATAATAAAAGATAGCAAAATGGAAAAGTTACGCCCCAAACAATTTGACGAAATCTTCGAAACATTTCATAATATATACTTTATTGTCCATGTTCAAATGGATTTTTCCGGATTCTGTCCAGACATTTTTCAATCCAACTTTCTCTGAACATTTGGAGAAGAGTTGCACCCGCAGATTTGTGAGATCTTCTCTGATCACAAGTCCAGTACCCTTCAGCATTTTTTTCTTCCTGTAGATCTTCTGCTTCGTTTCGAGATTGCTTAGTTTTACGAAAATACCTCTGGCCTTTTTATTATCTGGTTTCCCAATTCGATAACACAGTTCAAAATCATTGTTTGATAGGTTGATATTCATTTTTGTTTTGAATATTGTAATTAGTTCTTCTATTACATTCTCGTTGGGTTTTTCTTGGTAGTTAAATACTCTTAGGTTCATTTTCCGAGATATTTGATCCATTTGTTCGAATTTCAGTTTCAATTGTTCATTTTCTTCATTTATCTTCTTGAGAGTCGATTCGAATGTTTTAAGTTTTTCTTCACAGTTTTTTTTCATAGTCAAGTGTTCTTCTTGTACAGCTGTGAGTTTTTTTTCCATCTGCGATATACTCGTGTTTATGCTTTTTACGATGGCAGTCGACACTTCGCTCACTATTGAATTAATAAACGTTTCACTTCGCAAATGTTTGTTTACTGCTTGGCTTACAGTTGATTCGATTTTTTCGATTATCTCACGCGTTAATACCATTTTCACTTTGTTCCCTTTTCTAATTATCAATATAATAATACGTATCCTACGTTTTGGTTGGTTTCAGGAGGAGCTCAGGTGAAACACGTCTATTCACCGTGGAACATGATACACGAATGAAATCGATATCAAAAACTTAAGAAGCAAAAAGAGTGGAGTTACTGGTGACAGTGAAAAATCGCAACAGTAATCATTTGTGTTAACATATTATACTAACACCGATGTTCAATAATACCTATACAAATATCGTTTGATTGCTCCCGCTATATATCATTGCTATCAACACCACAAGAACTTTTGATATATTCAGAACCTAGCCACAGATCAATTAATCTGTGACCTCTCCTAGTTCGAAACGCTTCTATAACAATAGAGATTTTATCGATTCTGCAACAAACAGAATCCTATATCCCTAAAACAGAACTATCTGTATATGGTCTCTACCTATGTATTACATTGCAACCAAAGACCTCAGATAAGCACATAAGCGGTGTTGCCAAAATGTCTATTTCAGTAATGTATTGCTTTTAAAAATTTTGCCAAAGAAGAGCTTATTTGAAGATGTTCCGAGATGGTTTGGAAGCTGAAATTCTCGGAAAATGTTCTTTTTTAATTGACTTAAAATTGTACAAAATCTTATGAGCAGGAGCAGATGGCCCAGAAAAGCACAACCGCATTTGTTAGATCTTGAGTTCGACGATTTTCCGATTGGTAAGTCTGACAGTGCCTCATTTTATTTTTCTTGTTGCATAGACCTCGAAAAATACTACCGGTTACGTTCCATTTCTGGCTTTAGAAATGAACACTACGATTTTTTCGTACTCCGTACTACTAAGTACTTCTAAGTCGCTATCAATAGCCAATGAGACCATCGGTATCAGAATTCACTCGTGAGCACAAATATAACTTCCTAAGTAAGGGAAAGGTTATTCAAGGTGAAGTTTGTATTCTATTATCAATAAACATCAAATTTGAGTCTGAATTTTCTATCTTCCATTATCCAAATTTGTGTTGAAATGTATCATATATTTTCCAACACTAATATATAATTCACCTACAGTAGCTACTCGATATACTATGGAGATGGAAAATGCTTCATTATGAAAATAACTAGTGGTAGAAAATTCACTCAACAGTAGCAATAGTAACGATAAAAACGTGGAAAGTACAACGTGAAATGAAACGAACAAACCAATTTGAATTGAACTGAATGATCACCTAATCGGAACTTCCAAAAGCATTCAAATTCGAAAAATACCACCGGTAACGTTTCATTCCTGGCTTTGGAAATGAACACCACAATTTTTCCGTACTCCGTACTACTAAGTACTTCTAAGTCGCTATCAATAGCCAATGAGACCGTCGGCATGAAATTCACTCGTGAGCACAAATATAACTTCCTAAGTAAGAGAAAGGTTATTCAAGGTGAAGTTTGTATTCTATTATCAATAAACATCAAATTTGAGTCTGAATTTTCTATCTTCCATTATCCAAATTTGTGTTGAAATGTATCATATATTTTCCAACACTAATATATAATTCACCTACAGTAGCTACTCGATATATTATGGAGATGGAAAATGCTTCATTATGAAAGTAACTAGTGGTAGAAAATTCACTCAACAGTAGCAATAGTAACGATAAAAACGTGGAAAGTACAACGTGAAATGAAACGAACAAACCAATTTGAATTGAACTGAATGATCACCTAATCGGAACTTCCAAAAGCATTCAAATTCGAAAAATACCACCGGTAACGTTTCATTCCTGGCTTTGGAAATGAACACCACAATTTTTCCGTACTCCGTACTACTAAGTACTTCTAAGTCGCTATCAATAGCCAATGAGACCGTCGGCATGAAATTCACTCGTGAGCACAAATATAACTTCCTAAGTAAGAGAAAGGTTATTCAAGGTGAAGTTTGTATTCTATTATCAATAAACATCAAATTTGAGTCTGAATTTTCTATCTTCCATTATCCAAATTTGTGTTGAAATGTATCATATATTTTCCAACACTAATATATAATTCACCTACAGTAGCTACTCGATATATTATGGAGATGGAAAATGCTTCATTATGAAAGTAACTAGTGGTAGAAAATTCACTCAACAGTAGCAATAGTAATGATAAAAACGTGGAAAGTACAACGTGAAATGAAACGAACAAACCAATTTGAATAGAACTGAATGATCACCCAATCGGAACTTCCAAAAGCATTCAAATTCGAAAAATACCACCGGTAACGTTTCATTCCTGGCTTTGGAAATGAACACCACAATTTTTTCGTACTCCGTACTACTAAGTACTTCTAAGTCGCTATCAATAGCCAATGAGACCGTCGGCATGAAATTCACTAGTGAGCACAAATATAATTACCCAAGTAAGAGAAAGGTTATTCAAGGTGAAGTTTGTGTTTTATTATCAATCAACATCGAATTTGAGTCTGAATTTTTTATTTTCCATTTTCAAAATTTGTGTTGAAATGTATCATATATTTTCCAACACTAATATATAATTCACCTAGAGTAGCTACTCGATATATTATGGAGATGGAAAATGCTTCATTATGAAAGTAACTAGTGGTAGAACATTCACTCAACAGTAGCAATAGTAATGATAAAAACGTGGAAAGTAAAACGTGAAATGAAACGAACAAACCAATTTGAATAGAACTGAATAATCACCTAATCGGAACTTCCAAAAGCATTCAAATTCGAAAAATACCACCGGTAACGTTTCATTCCTGGCTTGGGAAATGAACACCACAATTTTTTCGTACTCCGTACTACTAAGTACTTCTAAGTCGCTATCAATAGCCAATGAGACCGTCGGTATGAAATTCACTCGTGAGCACAAATATAATTACCCAAGTAAGAGAAAGGTTATTCAAGGTGAAGTTTGTGTTTTATTATCAATCAACATCGAATTTGAGTCTGAATTTTCTATTTTCCATTTTCAAAATTTGTGTTGAAATGTATCATATATTTTCCAACACTAATATATAATTCACCTAGAGTAGCAACAGTAGCAATAGTAATGATAAAAACGTGGAAAGTACAACGTGAAATGAAACGAACAAACCAATTTGAATAGAACTGAATAATTACCTTATCGGAACTTCCAAAAGCATTCAAATTAAAAATACTTGAAATCGAAGTATCGAACTGTCTGGCTTTCTATAAGGTGACCTGTCTACAAACATTTTGTTTACTAATGATTCTATTGGTCAAAAAATATAAGATCGAACGGAACCGAGTAAACAAAAGCATATCGTTTAGTACATGAAACGAATATTTGCAATACTGAAATCCCTACCCAGCACTGTCCAACCCGAACGAATCATATCGATAGAAAATTCAATGCTAAGAAAACCCAGGCATGTCTCTTTTCAAGGAAAGCCGATCTGTCATCATCTCGTATTCAAATGTCAGAAGTAACTGTTCCTACAAAGTCGAGTATCTCGATGCTAGGAATTACGATCAGTGAAAATCTTTCATAGGAAAACCATGTGATATCGATCGCTAAAGGTGTTTTCCAGAAACTTGGATTTCTATTTCGTGCGAAGAAATACTTCACTTATCGTCAGCTTCTAATGATTTACAAGGCTCAGATACGACCTGTCTTGGAATATAGTTCTCATGTTTGGAGTTCGGCACCAAAACATTTATTGAGGCTTCTCGATTCTATTCAGAGGAAGGCAATTCATCTTGTTGGTGATTCTTCGCTCACAGACTTGCTCACTTCATTCGAACATCGTAGAAGGGTCGGAGACTTGTCTCTCTTCTATAGATATTTCCACGGTCGGTGCTTTTCTGAATTGTTATCAATCGTTCTACCCTTGCCAATATCTACACGGATGACTCGACGAATACAGAATTCCCACCCCTTTTTCGTGAATTTGGAGACCTGTCGAACCCGCTTGTTCAGGAATCTTTTTTTCAATAGAACAGCTGAGCTTTGCAACTCCTTGCCGAAAGAGGTTTTTCCTGAGGCTTACAAACTTCAAAAATTCAAGTAAATGTTAGTTCGTATCTCCTGTCCCTTGATTCACGCGGCGTTCTTTAAACATTACAGGGCGTCCCTTTCGTGTAAATCCGCATATATAAAAAAAAGAGCTCGTATGAAACAGTGGCCCATCACCAAGCAAACCGCAAAACAACATCCATCCACCTCCACAATCATTCCCCATCAGATAACCCGACGTCACAACAATCTAGATGTAACCACGCACACATCGAAGCTAATTATAATAACCCGACCGCCGCCCCTTACCCCCACCACCCAGGGCACGGGATGAGATCTCCGACCGCAGCATCGGCAACAAATACCCTATTAATCGTGGTGGGCGGCTCCAGATTTATGTCCCGCACAAAAGATAAGTCGCTCTCGATGAACCGACAGAGGTCGCTAATTTTCAATTAGAGTGTACGAGTGTTATCTGTGGAGGCGGATTCGCTAATGAATAGGGGCTTATAGTCCGCTGGAATTGGAATATTTACATGCATAAATGCCGGAATTGGTGTGAGGTGAATGTCCCCGATTTTGGTATATTGGGGTTGATACATGTGACTAGTACATCGGACAAACCACGATGTCATTAGAAGTAAGAATGAAGGAATACAAGAATAACACGCAACGAGGAGAAACTCGAGAATCAAGAATTGCGAGCATATTTGGAAGAACGAGCATCACATCAAGTCGAGGGATTAACACTGATTCAGAAGAAAGTTGAATGAAACTGTTTTTTTCCATATATTCTGTTTCAAATTGCGATCATGAATCATTCTGATTTTCCTGTTTATTTCAGAACCTTTTCTGTGGATTCACTTTTTTGTAACTATAATTCATTCGATTTTCAATCCTCATCGTTGCAATTTGTTCGATTTCTGTTCCTTCAAATTAATTTTTAATATTTCGATTATTTAATTAACAGTGCATTCCTATTTTTTTTCGCCTTATATTATTCTAAGTGGATTTCATCTACTAAATGAGTTTTGGGCAGGTTTCAAATGTAAAATGATGTAGAAAGAAATTTTGCTTACCATTATCACATCACACATCAAAGTTTTTGGTCTTTCAATATGTATCCAATATTCCACAGGAAGATTCATCAAATATCGTTTAAATTTGAGCTCCTTACGAGAATGGATGTGTTGTGTTTCAATTGTTATACTGAGTGTTGAAAATGGAGTTCATATAAGTTTCACATCCTGTATCTCATTCTGGGAATGGAAATTCCTGTTTGATGTCGTCTCACCGGCAGACATTTCTCAGCATATTTTAGAGCAAACTCGATGTTTCTCAGTCTAAACGTGAAATGATATTCCAATGTTCAGTTGGCTTGCCGGGTGTTTTCAAATATTCGGCTTGAATGCTTAAAAAATATGAGAATTGGTAATATGCATTAAATATCGGCCATCTTCAATGTGGCGGTCAACTGAAAGTCACCTATATCGCGAGAGGTGGAACTGTAGAATAACGGTGGGATATTGTTTATAGAGTTGAAGTTAGTCAACCATATTTATGGAAATATCTTTTGAAGGGATGGATACTGCGGATAAATGATTCTAGTGATTTCGTTTCCGAGTCATGTCTTTTCTTGCGTTTTTCGTAGCCTGTATCACACTTTTCCTTGATTACTTATACAAAATACCAAAAGATGGCAATCAATTCAGAGACAGCAGTGAAATATTTTGTTAATGTCGTTGATCATTCATATTTTAAGGATTATTCTAATGCTTAAACTATAAGTTCCTTCATAAACCCCTATCGTCAACTCTATTTTGAAGCATCATTACCTCTTTTTCAGCATTCCAGTCGAACCGACAGATAGAACTCTGCACCTATTTTTTCCTTCAGAGTAGGGGACTTTGTCGTGCATTGTCAAGTAAACGGAAATATCGACATTTTAATATAGATGGTGCAAGATTAATAAAAACCCTGGTGCGTTGACCGATATGCTTTTGTTTAGTCAATTCCTCTCGACCTGAGAAATCGAAGAGTAAACTTACATTTTTTGACGGTAGGTGGTGTTGAGGTGGTGATACAAATGCGATTTTCTAAGGGTACATTTTCATTGAGGCGGCAGCTTACGAGTGATTTTCGATACCGGCGGTCTCATTGGATAAACTCTTGCGGGATCTTTCGTTCACCAATAGAATTTTCAGTATACAAAATACGTAAGGTCAAGTTCGTCTAATAAAAAGCTATTAATTTTTTTGAAATGTTTGACAGTTCGATTTGAATGTGAATGCATTCGAAAAAACTTCCTTTAATATTCAAAATCTTGTATCTAGTTCTTGTTGCTTTTCACGTTTTTCTTGTTTATATTCTTTTTAAGTGTTTATCGTTGCTGTTCTCGTATTTGTTTGATTTTATAGTGATAGTTATATTTATTATGAACCGATTTACAAAGCTCGAAATGAAACGCTCGTGTAACGTGTAGGTATTACTTATCCCTCATATCATCAGCTCGTAATCACATTAAAATTGCATTTTTTTCAACACTATGAAGAAAAAAGTACTTTCCTATCTTCGGTTCCTCAGAAAGTAGAAAGATAAGATATCAATACTTTCCAGTTTCACTCACAACTATTGTTTCGGAAGATTTAAAATCACAATCACTGAGTTTTTGATTCACTTTTCATCATATTGAAAACAAAACGGATACCTAATAATCAGTCGAAATGTGATGACTAAATTTTTAGCATTTCGCAGGAAAGCAAGAAATTGCATGCAAAACATGAGACCATGAGATAAACATAACCTATAAATCTATAAATAATCGAATGGCCGTCGAGCAGACGGATATCATGGCATCACAGATTAAATTAAAATCACGTAAGGTTCGCCTCTGCTGGCTAACTCTCGAAGGCATCTCTTCAATTGAAATTGATCAAAATCAAGATAGCGAAAAGTCGAAAAAATTTGCTTACAATCTATTAGGTATAAGTCAACACACCAGAGTTTTCATTCATCTTGAGATGGTGTAACAAAAACGCTTCAAATAGTTTTTTGGCATTGACTAACTACATGTCTATAAGAAATGGTAATACATAGAGATAAATTTGACTCTTGTGTTCACATATTTTGACAGTTCGTGTAGTTTCCATAGGATTCACCCTTCACCATTGACAAGATCGTGTTGGTCTCATTTCATTTTTGCACTTTTACTTCTTTTGTAGCTTCATCATTTTGATCTAAACAATGGCTGTCTTTAGAATTGAAGAATGTTTCGTTGAATATTGCTCTACCTACATTTTCTAAAATTTTTTTTGTTCTGTTTCTATTTTCTTTTGTTTGTTTGTTGGAATAATCAGTGACTTCAGTTTTCAAAGAGCCGCCCTATTTCAAAGAATTGAAAAGCAGAAGATCCTGAGTTTATCACTCAAGACCTCCTCTGCATGCAGGAGTTCGTATCCAATCTATTTCGGAATAGCTTTCAATATAAAAAATTTGATCTGGGAAATTCACGTCTGGTAACAACAGTCGCCTTTTCAGAGTGAAATTATAGTCTAATCTGTTTATTTCAACTGCTGATCGAGCGGTGGGATTGAAATCTATTTAAACCTGTTTTTTTGTGAAGAACCTAATATCAAAACAAAAAAAAACTGATGAGACTGAAACCTCTGGTTTAAAAGTTTATACTTCTTGTAGAGATAAATTACCCTAACACCAAACTGATTTAATTTGCATTGCATTTGCAAATTGATACTCAAGTACTTAATGATAAACCAAATAATACAAAATAAAAGCATTTATTTCATTACGGTTATTACATAAGGTACAGGGTGTCGAAGGCAGGAGTTGTGAATGTTTTGTGATTTTGATTCGACAATTGTCTAGAGTTTCGTTGAAAAATTAGAGTTTGAAATGATTTCATCTTGAAATTGAAACGACTTTTTTCTGTGGAAAAGTGAAACAACCATGCACAAAAAATTTATGTAGTTCCTTTCACAGGTACAATCTAAACTCAAATCGCATCTAAATATCTCACCATAAAAATTCAAGTACCTACTAATTAACTTTCACATCACATTTCTAAGGGATGAATTACCCTAACACCAAACTGATATTATTTGCACTACGCTCACGTTTCGCTAACAAGCGCTTACATCTCCAGGAGAAGAAAAGGGAAGATGCTAACAATGTTAGCGAAACGCATGTCTAGTGCAAATGATATCAGTTTGGTGTTGGGGTAATTGATCCCTACAAAAGGTTTCAACTCTTACACCAAAGGTTCCAATCTCATAGTTTCTAACAACCATATATAAACATTATTCCTGAAATGATGTAAGAATATATTCAACAACCCGTATATCGAAAACAAAATCCTTGCGGCTCCATTTTTTCATAAACTTCAGACTATAAACGTAGCTCAAGAATCATCCAGAGAAATATTGAACACCCATTAAAAAACTCCCTCAGGTAGGAGCACTTACTACCATGTTCACCCAACAATAATGATAGAAACAACCAAGGAAAAATGCATTTCACATGTATTTTATATTTATAAGGATGGCGGTCTCCCACTTTTTCAGTCCAGTGTGACACTCTCTCCAGCTTTTCTCCAGCACCTGATAGTATGAACGGCTTCACAAAAAATAGACAGCTCCACAAATATGAACTCAGCTATCCCCTTTATGGAAGATCTTCACGGTCAGGAAGGTCTTTACTGTCCTTAATCCTTCAATTATCCTTTATATCCAGCAAGGAGATATCAATTACCCTTTATGATCCTCTTTGATACTTTAGACTGCTTCATAATGCTTGAGAGAGCTTTGGACTGCTTCAGAAGCCTACCAGAACTCTCAAAAGCATGGACTCTTGTTTCTTTTGGGTAGGTAAACCAAAATTACTCTACAGTTAACCCACACACGAGTTCTTCTCAGTGTTACCAGGGCAAAAGTGGTTCCTTGAGGACTTCCATCATCTCCAATGTAAATTCACATTCGAAATGAAAAAATTTATGTCTTCAGGAAGTGCATAAGTGATCAGGGTTTATATTTATTTCGCTGCAATTTTGAAGAACATAACGATCACATAATTTTGGACTGAGGTGGCCTTTACTTGATGGAAATCCATAGTTATTACGCTATTGGGAAGACACGATTAAATTTCCACAAAATTTATTGTCTTCGCGACATGTTTCGGTACACTGTACCTTTATCAAGCGAATGTATTTAAACACTAAATTATTCTTCGCTAAAAGCTCCTTAAATATATCAGGGCCTACTCTAATTATCTATGATTCCTAGAATAATACCACTGACAATGATGATGATTCCTAACTGATGCTAGCATCAGTTTAAATACATTCGCTTGATAAAGGTACAGTGTACCGAAACATGTCGCGAAGACAATAAATTTTGTGGAAATTTAATCGTGTCTTCCCAATAGCGTAATGATCACATAATTATAACCGTTACAACAAAGAATGACAATAATTGTGGAAACATCTTGGAGTTCTTCTGAGAACAATAACTACTTGAAACACAAAATGTATTAAAATTTTCCTTGCAAATATTCCTTGTTCACTTCAACGTATACAATTCTCTGCAAAAGTTAATATTTCTATGTTAAAAACGTGCTCTCTTCAGCCTGTGGCCTCGATAAACAACAAAATTTTCTCCAGAAAAATGGTTCACTTCTTGCCTCATTATGTAATCTATTCAATCTTTTCTATCAGGCAGATCAACTCATAATACATAGGATGTAGTTGGTTTTGAAATGTTGCATAGAACTGCAAAGTCTTTCGTCTAATTCAAGCGGACTACGATGAATGAAGGGCTTATAACTTCGGAGATTGGGCTGATGTATAATTTATATTGTAGTTCGGAGCTCTCTGACTGGAGGTTTGACAATACAGGTCCTTTGCCAAAACTTTAGCTGAAATCGAAGCGCTTTACCCCTACCCCAGTGCTAGTGGGGGGAGGGAGGTTGATTGAAAAGGGGTCGAGACTGAGATTGTGCCCTATCCAGTTCTTGTTCCTGTTCGATAGTGGTCACAGCAGGGTGATCAGACACTATATTCTGGATTGATACTGATGGAAATAACTGTTTTTGTTGGTGATATTGAGTGGATGCGAGGAAAGAGGAAACAGTATCATCAGTATTTGTTCCGTGGTTTTCTGGGTTTGTAACATACCACAATCTGAATAAAATGAGAATTAATATTGGCGTCTATTGAGAAACAGTTCTTTCTGGATGAAACAAGTCCAATTTCAGCAATTTCTCGTATAATTCAAATTTTGTCTATCAAAAAATTAATAAGAACTCAACGTTAAAGTTTTGGAGACTAAATCCGCTTTTGTTCTCAAAACTTATAACAGGAATTCAAATTCAAATAAGTTTCCGAAACGTTAACGATAAGTATTCCCATATATATATATATATATATATATATATATATATATATATATATATATATATATATATATATATATATATATATATATATATATATATATAGTCGTTGATTTATTCGATTCCATTCAAACAAATACATGAATTGAGAGATGTTTGAACGTCAACTTCAATATTCTAAAACAGGAACACTCAGTATTTACAATTCCATATTATAATACTCCAAGTTCATAGACATCAAATTGATACGATTACAGGATATAGGAATATAAAACAATCTCCAAATTCGCAAACTTGCACGGATGCGTGCTAAGCATTTCACCTTAGTACGGTGACCGGAGCAAACTTGCAACCTCAGCATATGAATCTTTATAAATATTGAGGGAGGTCAAGATTCGGTATTCAGTTTTCAGTAAATCAGTCAGTATTCATTGATCACTCTCCAGAAACGGTTCCAGAACATTTTTGAGAACGCAGCACATCTCCTACTCGACAATCCTGCTGGTTAGCAATATATTGTAAGTGTATTGGTGTTTTTTGTATTTCTCGTTAGCTATCCAATGTCAGTTCATTTCAGAGCATATTTCCTCATTTTTCTACAATAAATATTAAATTGATATTTCAAATGAGTTCTTTCATTATTTGGATGAATGAAAGTTGGGTGAAAC